>VZRN01002596.1:230834-336099 GCA_013397935.1 Dasyornis broadbenti | reverse complement strand
CCGGCCGGCGTTCCGGCGCGGAGCCGCGGCGGGGTCTGCGCCGCTTGGCCGGGAGGGGGCGGTGGGAGCCGGTGTCGCGCCGCCGCCGCGCTCCTCACCGCGGTCTCCGGTCGTGCCGTGCGCCCCCGGTGGGGCTGCGGCGGCACCGACCCCTGCCTGGGGCGTGGGCGCTGTTGGTGTTCTCAGGGAGGCCTCGTATTTATGGTTATCGATGCCCGGTGAGCCCTGGGCAGCATTTTGCCCCTGAGCCATGGCAGCGTTTCAGGGCGAGCAGTGGTTTCGTTTTCCCCGCTGTGTGTGGCTGCACGGCCCGGTGGCTCATGGCGTGGGGTCCTTGGTCCGGGAATCAGCTGGAATCTCACTTTTGTGTGTAGCATGCACTGATCATCAGAAATAAGCGTTTCTGATACAGGGACTGTGCCAGGAAGCTTCGGGCCGTGCTGATGTCTTGTGCCTAAGCGGAATTGCTTAGCCTTCAGATAACGTGTCAGCAGTCGCCTTGTGAAAAGAATCACTGCAATGAAATTACATTATTATAAGATTTCTTGCATGCAGAAGTAAAATTTGAAATCGTGGACCCCAAAGCAGCAGTATGTTGGGACAGCCTGTGATTTTTGGTTGCTGTAGGTAACAATAACCGTGTCCCGGTAATGAATGGCACAAGAAGTATTGAGGCAGGTATGTGCAGGGTTTATCCCCTTGTCTGACAGTTTTCTCAGTTTTTGTGTGTGTTTTTTGGTTGGTTGGTTGGTTGGTTGGTTGGTTGGTTGGTTGGTTGGTTGGTTGGTTGGTTGGTTGGTTTTTTTGCTTTGCTTTGCTTTGCTTTGCTTTGCTTGGTATAGGTAGGCAGAAACTTCGTCCCTGTGTCTTTCTTCCTTATTTCAAACAAAGACTATTTTATTTAATTTTTGTGCAAGGAAAAGCACAATGAAACATAGATTAGAAGTAGGCTGTTAACTTGATGTTCTTTTCCAGCTTTACCATATTACATGCCTTCCTCCACCAAAAGTAGGTTTGTAGGAGGTCTGGCTCTGCCTCTGCCTAGGAAATGTTAGTGGCAAAGAAATAGAAGAGTGTATCTTTCTAAGAAGACAGGGAAAAAGTGTTCCTTTCAGGAACACTTTTGAAATGTGTGTGCAGCCAGAGCAGCAGTCCTGCTATATTCACAGTGATTAGTAGATGCATATAATGAGACTAGTTAAATGTCCAATTTTTCAGTACTTAATTTCAGTTCTTTTCCACTTACCCTTGTTCCAGGCAATTGGTTTTCACTGCAAGCTGAGCACTGCATAAATAAATTGGGAAAACTGATGCTCTCTTTAAAATTATCTAATCACAGAATTCTTAATGGTTACTAACTGAATAAATGTGGTGTTCCGTAAAGGTAACTGGCTATCTAAGATTTACAATGGTCATAAAAGGGGGGGAAAAAAAAAGAGTCTGGTTTATTTTTCAAGGTTGAATGACAGTGAAGTAGTTTAATACTGAGTTTAAGAAGCTTACCGAAACCACTTCCTTTAGAACTGACAATAGGTATAAAACATCTTTTAAGAAACTTAACTTTTGCAAAGTGACATGATAGTTTTTCCATTATGACAGTGGAGTTGATTCTATATGACTCATACTGTACTTTACTATATTTATAGTACTACTCAAAAAAATTTGAAATCTGCTACTGTTTTCTTAGTCTTATATTAATGTGGCATCTGCTAATTAATTTTATCTATATTTAGTTCAAATGTTTTATACATAATTCACAACAAAAGCAACGTCAATGAGTTTCTTCCTTTTTTTTTATCTTTTTGAGATGAGTACTTCCAAGTCTAGTTAGTCCACACATTTGGACTATGTAGTTTGCTTTTCTAAACAGCTTTTTGTAAGTGAATGCTACTATTTTCTAAAAAAGAGAACTCCAGCACTCTGCCATGTGGGTCTCAGTATTTGACAGGAACATAAAGGAACTGTAAAACCCTAGTTCTGGCAATCACACAAGTCTCTTAGTTAAGCACTATGTACAGTGATGATAAGACTGCTTTCAGAGAGCTCCACCCAAGTCTTATCCCCAGTGCAGGGCTGTTACTGTCAGGGTCCCTCTGTTCTTGGAACACTAGTAACACTGTAATCACATACAACAGCTTACATGACTGCTGTCATGGTGCGGACCATTCCTTAGAGTAGCCTAAGACTTGTGGGGGTCTGACAGACATGCTTATTATTACTTTCCTTATTCTAGAAGTTTTGTATTGTATCTTTGGGATTAAAATCTCATTTCTCTCCTGTCACTGCTGCAACTAATTTCTGCTTCAGAGACCTTTTCCATGGATCATGAACTACCTTATCAAGCTGGACTGTCTTGATGTCATCTCAGAAAGAACCAAGCTTTCTTTCACATGAAGAGATGGTGATAGTGTTATTAGAAAAAATCAACTGTTGTGCTCAGATGAAACAAATCAAATCAGAATTGTCAGAATGATGTGTACATGTATCATTCTTGAGAAGTGGTCAACAGTAGCACAGAAGAATTGACACTACAGTCTGTAAATTATTGCAAAATAAAAATTGTAGGTGTTTTAGGGTCTGTAAGCCAACGTGTTACCTGCACAGAGAAAAGAATTTGAACAAAAAGGAACTACTGATTTTGTGCCATTCTTCCAAACCTTTGCAGGTTCTTCATGGCTGATGAAGTATAACCATGCATACTTACAACCGTGTTTTAATAGATTTTTGTGTCCATTATCCTGTTGCAAAGAACATGTGCTGCTTACCGTTCTAAAGTGGTATGTGTATCAAGAAAGTTTCGCTTAAGGCACAGAAGATGTGGCGCTCTTAAACAAATTTAGGAAATTGGAGTCATGTATTCTGCAATTGCAAAACACATGGGGAATCTTTGAATAGTGTGGCCTACATAAAGCTTTATTAAATACAGTAACTAACTGTGGTTATTTTAGCTATATATAGCTTCACATTTAATATATTCATCTATTAAATAATATGAAATGGAATAATTCAAATCATTTCTTTTGTGAGGTTCTGGGCAAGTGGAGCTGGTTTTGGCAGTTCTTATTGGGGTTCTCTGAAGACTGAAGCATTAATTCCTCTGTGTGTTGGTGGAGTTCAGTGAACTATATTAGGTCATTGAGAAAGGGTAAAGATTTGAGGTGCCATGATGCTGCTTACCAAAACTAGTAGGTAATAACTAGTTCTTCATGTTAGTGGAGGTAAATACCTGTGCAAAATCTAGGTGAAGCTTAACTTGGGTAAGATGAGATGAGTTTCACATGAAGAAGGAATGTATTTTGAAATTCTGTAGTAGTCATGAGATTGTCTTCAGCAGTCTGTTTTTGTAGTGCCTAATATATCCTTAGGTATTTCTATTCATGGTCTTTAGAACTGTATAACATTTTACCAGATGTAGTGATCATTATAGTCACTTATGTCTGGGGTTTTCTTCCACCATGTCTGTTTAGATCCCAGTGCTTCACAACAGGGAGGAAACTTGGTCTAGTTCTAGACAGGCTTGGCCTTCTCATTGGTACCAGCAGGTTCAAGCAGGTCATTTAGATTCCCATCTGTGCTCTGACTCTTCAGAAGGACAGACTGATGGATCAGCTTCCCAGTGCTTGTTCTGTCACTGAAGGTCTGTCATGGCATTGCAACAAATAATTCTGAAGGCATCTTCTTTTTCGTAATGATTGCATCTTTGAACTGTGCCACATTCTTCAGGAATATGAGCTAGCAAACTAATTGTCCTGGCTTTGGCCGGGATAGACTTAGTTTTCTTCCTAGTAGCTGATACAGTGCTGTGTTTTGGATTTAGGATGAGAATAATGTTGATAATACACTGACTTTTTAGTTGTTGCTGAGCAGTGCTTACACTAAATCAAGGACCTGTCAGCATCTCATACAGCCCTGCCAGGGAGGAGGCTGGGGGTTTACAAAAATTTTGGAGGGGAGGCAGCCAGGGTAGCTGACTCCAAACTGACCAAACGGATATCCCATACCTATGGCATTAAGCTGAACAATAAAACTGGGGGAGAGTTGGCAGGGTGCTGGCAGCCTGCTGCTCAGGAACTGGATGGACATTGGTCAGCAGTTAGTGAGCAATAGTGCATCGCTTGTTTTGTATATTTTTTTATCGTTATTACTACTTTCCCTTCTTTTCCTGTCCTTTTAAACTGTCTTTATCTCAGCCAATGAGTTTTACCTTTTTTCTGATTCTGTGCTCCAGCACTGGTAGGCAAGTGAGTGACTGTGTGGTGTTTAGCTGCCTGCCAGGTTAAACCACAGCATTTAGTTGTATAAGAGGTTCTTAGCTACAGCATCAGCTTTCAAAGGTTTTGAAAGCTCTACTTGGAGAATAAAAAAGAGATTTTTAATGATGAAGAGGAGTGTATTAAAATTGTTTTGGCGTTGGTTGGGGGTTTTCTTTCCTTACCTTTATTTCCATATTACAGTATAACTGTATGTAATCTTGTCCCATTCCTCTAATGAAAATGAGACTGTTTTAAGGAATGAAAGCTGAAAGTGTTAAACTACTCTACCTAAAGGAAAAATTAGAGGTATGGAAAATACTTGGACAATGTTTACTCTTGAGCATTTACTGTTGTTTTAATAATGTAGAAACTTTTTAATCAAGACTGGTTTAGGAAGACTCCCTGTAAATACAGTGTATTTGAAGAAAGGTGCTTCTTCCACATTTATTGTTTGGAAGCAAAATATGGTCTTCAATGGAATGCTCTTGTTGAAAGAAGCTCTAACTGGTTTGGGGACTGTGTTTGATTGTTTCACTGGTTACTTATTTATTTGCACTTTGGGTTTTTTGGTTTTTTGTTGTTTTTTTTTTTTTAATTGGGTTAGGCTGCATGAGCCTGTGTGGTTCTTTGAGAAGTATTGTGTTGGCACCTGTTGAGGTGGGCCAGTCTGTTAGGCTGGCTGCCCTTCCTCTGAAGAGACTTCTTGAGGTGCATACTTGAAGTTTGAATGTGTGCCTTTCATCAGGCAAGGAAAGAAATAGAGAAATTGCAGAGGGTGACTGCAGTAGTGGGGATTCCGATATCATAATAGAGTCTGTGAATTATGAGTGGCAAATGGCTTGAAATTAAAGTTTCTGCTGAGCCTTTTCTCAGTGTGTGAAGACTTGACCTTGCAAAGTACTGTCTGAAATGTATTTTGAATATAATAGGTAACAGGGAATGTACTGGGCCAGTGGACTGGAGAATGACGTGGATTTTGCCTAACCTGTTTGCAAGCATTTCTAGAACATGCTACAAATAAGCATTAAGTTTTCATGTACAGCCTTAATTATCCTTGACATGCTGTACATTCTGATGTATTCAGTTGCATTATAACATAAGGGTTTTCAGTGTTTTATTCACATACAGAATGATCAGTGTATATTTAACAAGCAGCTATATACTCACAGATTATTGTTATGTTAAAACTTTATGGTGATTAATTTATGCTATACCTATTGGTGCTTTACAAGCTCCAGCCTGAAGATTGCTTAGGCCTGTTGTCAGCAATGTAGTGGCTGACTGATTGACAAAACATTAGTGAAAAGCCTTGGGAGAGAAGAATACATTGATATCGCCTTTTACAGATGAAAGTTGGGATGCAGGTTGGCACAAGATTCCTTATAGACCATGGAAGAATGTACAGAAAGCTCAGCTTTCACTGGCCAGTGGACGCAGGTGCTGGGAATGTCAGTGAGTCTAATAAAACTTTCAAGTTAAGCACACACAAAATGAAGAATATACTGATGTCACTTCTCTGGGTTCGTACAAGAGGTCAAAGCAATGAGAGGTGGCTGTAGAGGAGTAGAGAGAGATGGGTTTAGCTGGCAAAGTCAGAGCCTGGGATTTAATCTGGTGAGCGGCTTGTAGATGCCCTTCTTGTTCTCCTTCAGATGTAACAGCAGGAAGTTGATGACTGTGGGAAAGGTGGGCCTTCTTCATGCCACAGGGAACCTGGAGACAAAAGACACAGAATGGGCTGTAGTAAAACAATGTCTTCTCCCCTTTAGTCTCTACTGATAAGATAAGCCTTCAGGAACCACAGTTTCCTGATACCAGTTGGAAAGTCTGAAACAAAAAAGACTTACCTTGGTGGAGCAGGACCAGCTTAGGGTACAGTTAAACAAACTGACAATACAGGAGTCCGTGGGATCTAATAAGATGTAATCACAAGTGCAGAGGGAGCTGCCAGGTCTCACTATTAGGTTACTGTCAATTATCTTCACAAGGTAATGGTGGTCTGTGGGGGTGTGTAGGTTTTTACTGAGCATCTATATAAAAAAGACACTTGTTTTTTCAGGGGTCATTACCAGTGAGAAAAGCAAATACATTGGGTTCACATTCACAATAAATGTCATTTTGTCTCAGGAAGTGCCTTGAATCTTGTATATGTAAATCTATCTATATGGAAAATCATGCTGTGTTTTTACAGGCTATGAGAAGACAGAGGATGTTTCAGAGAAAACTTCGCTAGCTGATCAAGAGGAAGTGAGAACTATATTCATCAATCAGCCCCAACTAACCAAATTCTGCAATAATCACGTCAGGTATTAACAAAAACACTAGAACATTGCATGTTGCATAGCAAAATTGAAAAGATGTAGTCTACTTCTGTTATTTCCATTTACCACTAATGACAGTCTTAGACACTGGTGGGGGCAATGAAGTGAAATGCGGAAACAAGCTGTTTCAGTTACAAACCTGACCTTCTGGATTTTTAAGAATGGAGTGGGGATGGTACAGCTACTTTACAGGTGTACCATCAGCATGTCCCTAGAGGACAGATTTGTTCTTCAGGTTTCAGTTCATTTCATCTTTGAACCTATTCCTGGTAGCTGGATGCTGATGCAGGTGTACTGCACCTGATCTTAGCATTGTTTGTGCTTCGGAAATACTTGATGTTTTCAGTCAGCCAGTTACAAAGATGCTGTGGTTGCTTACGAGACTAGTTTTCAAGTTCAGGCTTTAGGGACTTTAGTGATGGTTTATGGTGTGTTTTTTTTAATTTGCTTTTGATGAATATTAAGTCATACAGTAAAAACTTGTAAGTAATGCATATTTAGATCTGATAACATCCTTGGTTCTGTTGTTAAATTCAAAGGAAATTAATGGCAAAGATACCTCTGTCCCAAGTAGGTTTGTTTTCTGCAGATACTTTTGATAATGTGCAGAAGTTTTGTAGACGTTAAGAATAATGTGGTGGGATTTTCCATGACCATGAGAAATTTTTATAATGCTGTTTGTTGGTGTATACAACTTGTCTTTCTGTCTTTTACTTGGTTATTTGACAGCGTTGAGGTCTTTAGCAGGATACATTCATTCCCCCTTATATTGACTGGTCTATTCAAAGTCAATATGACTGACTTAAAAAGAAGTTAAAACATTCTTACAAGTCTTTTGCTTAAAGGTTTTTGGCATGATTGTTTTCACATACATTTTTTCAGGACCTTAGATGGTGGTGATCTGTTCTCAAACAGATGTAAAAGTCTGACAAAGAGCTGGGAGCTCAAACATTTTGTGATGATGGCTTAGCAGAGATTATTTTGCTAGGATGAATTATATTCTCTTCTTCCAGCCCAGCAAAAGTACACTTAATATCCAGTATTTATCAGTTTAAAATCAAAAAGCAAACTGTTTCATTTGAAAGCTTGTGTAACTGAGAGGGAAAGAATACATTTGAAGATTTTTTTGTACTGTAATAATAGCATGTGTTTTTTTCTCTTCCTCTCAGCACTGCAAAGTACAACATAATCACATTCCTGCCAAGGTTCCTTTATTCCCAGTTCAGAAGAGCTGCTAATGCATTTTTTCTTTTTATTGCATTGCTTCAGGTAAGATCAACAATAAGATTCTAATGTTTTAAGCTTGCTAAGAGAGCATTTATGTTACAGACTGAGATACTGGGGTTGCTGTACCGTTCTTTCCAAGGTAGCCGACCTCTCAGAATAGCTGTATTGTGTAGACATATCTTTAACAAAATGATTGGGTTTGTGTTTTTTTTACTCCCTGGAGATAACAAAATGCACACAAAGATTTTTCTGTAAAAGAGGTTAAGTATAGCAGAAATACTGTTGGGTCAAAAAGACTTGTGAAATGAAAATTCCATTTAAAAATATCTGGCATATACAGAAAAATGTTACCTGTAGTTGGCATTTCTTCTAGAACGTACAGTCTAAAAACCTGAACTCTGTGAATTTTAATCCTGTAGGTTCTTTTGAGGGACAGGAGTTTCATCTAAGGGGAAGTAGTTATTTATTCCTAGAGATAAAGACTGAGCGTGGACAAAGAAAACCAGTTGTGAGTCCAATACTATAGCAACTATTTCCTGTAAACCAGATGTCCAATGTACTGATCAGGAAGGAAGCACACAGTCTTTTTTATACCACCACCATAGCATCATTAGGTGTGTTTGTTAAGTTAAATCCCTCACCCAGCTTACTGAGAGTTCTTTGAAGAAGTACATAATATTTTGCACATCTATCAGAATATTTTAGTTTTGCAATGTTGATAAAGCAGGTTGTGGGGTTTTTTTGTATACTATTCTTTGAATGCATTAGCTGATGATGAATGAAAAATGGAACTGTGTTCAAGTGCAGTCATAATTACCACTGACTAGTTCTGCATTTTAAACATATTTGATAAAAACACATTTTCTGATTGCATGATTTCAAATGCATTGTTTAGAATGTGTTGATTTGTCTGTTGTAGAGGTCATGGTGTTAGGGATTGACATACCAAACAAAAATTACTGAAAAATGGCACATAAACTGCCATATGTACTTTTTCCTTCCTCACTTCAGACGTTTCTGCAAGTGAAAGTTTACTCCTCTGTACTTACTCCAGTTTCTTTGCTTATACTGTAAGTGCTTGGGGCAGTTTCTTATGATAAATCTGCATAAGTAGCTTACACTGTTTTCTAGGGGGAGACAAGTTAAGGGTTTTATTAGGTTTTTCTGCCTGCAGGCCTGTGGCTTCCAAATAAACATCCTGCTAACTTCATCTGGCATCTCAGGCTAATCCAGTCGTCCAGCAGTGTTCCCTGTGTGTGCCACTGTGCACCTCAAGCTAGAGACACAGAATATGAGGTTTCAGCAGTGTTAGAAAGTGGAGTGTTAGGACTTTAAAGCCCACTAGTGTGTCAGGCTATCAGTGAGATTGCATGGTCAGAAGGAAATAGAGGATAATGGAACTGGAGTACAGGCTAGTGCCCTTTTGCTTTCATATTTTGCCTGCAAAATAACGTGCAAATGGAATGGGAATTTGGACATACATGTAGTAGGAAAGAATGAAAAGGTAGGAATAGCTGGAGAAGTGATAGATTCCTTTTCCCTTGTAGCCCACGTATAGTCACTTGCCCAGCAGCAACTTTCTGCCTCATTTCCATGTAATTCCTTGCAAAATGTCTGCAGTAACCTGGAAGATAGATCTGTATTGATCTTATAAGAAACATAGCATATGTACGTATAACATCCTGTTTTCTTTCAGAAGCAAAATGTGGTGGTAGCAAAAAGAAATGTATATAATTCATAAGGAATATTGGCTGTTTTTCAAAACTTTTTATGATAAATTGAGGATCTCTTTTAACCACTTTGAAGCACCACTAGTTAGTGTCCTCTTTTCTTGCAGAGTTCTCATGGTCGTTACACCACATTACTTATTATAAAGTCTGTTAAGGCAGCAATCCTTTCAACTGTCAGTGTTGCCATTAAGAACTCTAGTCAATATAAAGACAATTATGGATAACCATCCATGTATATCACATAAACAGCTGCATTTTCTCACAATTTACTTTACATACACATTTACTTGCATCATCTGTGCCCATACCTGGTTAACAAAAACGGGATTTTTTACAGTAGTCTGGCAGAAAGCAGCTATTTGAAATTTGTCAGTTAATATCTAGTATGATTAAATATATATCTTAAGAGATTAAAACTGTACAGAAGCAAAAATACTTTGGACTAGTGTCCACTCCAGCAAAAGTCTAAACTGGAAAGTTTAGTTGTTTTTTATAAATAAGTATTTTAATTCAGTTTGAAACACAGAAAAGGAAGGTGAATATTCTGCAAACACTAAAACCTCTTGAAATAGTACCATTGAACATTCTACTGCTTCAAATGCAAATATTCTTTTATTGTATCAACTGCTTTTGAATTGAAAACTATAAACCTCTCTTGGAAATAATTAACATCATGTCTAAAAAGTGAATTTGCCTGTCATGTCTTTTGCACAGATAGTACTGTTTCTTGTATTGAAAATGTTTCTAACCAGCAATGCAAAAATTTTTCTCCTCTTTTTTTTAATAGCAAATACCAGATGTATCACCAACAGGCCGCTACACAACATTGGTTCCTCTCTTATTTATTTTAGCTGTAGCTGCAGTGAAGGAGATAATAGAGGATATTGTAAGTATTTAATAGCAATATTTTGTAAATAGCTTTCATATGTTTACATTTATAATATTACAAAAATGTTCTCCAGTTGTCAAATCCGGGTCCAAACATATGATGCACCTCTTTATTTCTAATGTCATATGCATAAAATTCTTAGTTTCACTATTGTGACTTTGCATGGTTTTGTAGATAGCAAGGGGAATAGGCCTATTCAGTTTTTCCTCTTGCTCCAGTCCAGTGCAATTTACTGTTAGCATTTCATATCTTAGTGCTCAGTGTGATCTGCTGACTCCTGATGGCCAGGAACAAACATGGAATTGGTCCTTGTTAGGCAGGTGCCCCATCCTATGCCGAGCATTCCTAGGTTTTTTCCAGTCAGTGTCTGTGGTAGTGGTTGTTCTGCTTTCTTCTTGCATTGAAAGAAAACTTTAAAAGAGCTGGGACATTGTCAACGCAGAAGTGTCCTTTCTGACTTATTTTATTTTGAGGGGAGAGAAGGGAATTTCAGTCTCTGTTTCGCTTCATACATGTTAATATTAATATTAACATGATGTTGGGATTTTCTGAGTGCCTTCCTGTCTCTCTAACTTACTTAAAATAATGGAGTCTTTTAGTTGATGTCTTTTGAATGCAAGGAATTAAATTACCCTTAATTATTTACCAAATCACTCTAGATGCTAAGAGTTTCTTTATCTGATTTTGTTCTAATTTACGATAGCTGTATGTTAAGAGAAGGAGAAGGCATTAGATATGTTATGATATGGCAGAGTGCCTCGTCCACTTGAGGAGTAGTGTTCCTGTTTGTGGGCACTTCTCTTGAGTTTTGGAAAGGGTTGCAGGTAGTATAGTCTTTCCCTGCACACAAATTTTAAGCTCTGTGGGAACATCAGATTGTGTTTGAGCAGAATTACAATATACATGCAGAAACATGACCTAGAGGAAAGAGTGTTGAGCTGCAAAGGAGGTTTAGAATGGAGGGTGGCTGGTGACATGCTGCCTTTATTCATACAGTGATCTTGGTTTTCTCCTCCGTTAGTTACCTGTGTGAATGGGTGGCAGGCAAGATATAGGCCCCCTGGGTTGTATGAAGCTCCTGGATCACAGAGTTGAGTGGTCCTGCAAGACACAATGAAGTTTCCATTAATTTTATTTCTTCTATTTGGCTTTTCTAGTTTTTGCTGTCTTAAAGTCAGCTTCTCCTTAAATGCCTTTGTTGCTTTCTCTTTACATAAACAAAACCTCTTTTTGAATAAAAGCCATAAAATCAATTCATGTTCTTTCAGATATTTTTAACCATTCTGCTGTTAATGCTTACAGACTTACACCATCTGTCAGTGTCTAGGCAAATATAAAACTGAGGGTGCTGCTAGTGTACAAAATGTCCTTTTTAAAATTATCTCATCCAGTTGCTTTTCTTTTGTCATTTATTTCTGCTGTTTGGTCTTTGCAGCTTGAAGTGTACAGTTTGGTGTGGCAGGGGAGAAAGACAGGGATCAGGTTGAGTGGGATTTGCATATATCAGCTAAATAAAGTTCTCATTACCAGATACTACCTAAAAGAGATACCTAAAAGCAATACAGCTGTACTGGTTTTTGCTGAGAAAGCTGACCACTTTCTGCACAGTAAAATATTCAGAGTGTTTTCCCTTAACCTTTAATTGTCATTATGTCTCAGTTTTTTTACGCAGTGATACATCTAGAATCTGCAGGAATGGTAATCTTCATCTAACATTAAAGCTTTTGGATGGCAACCTTTTATATTGATATCAATAAATACACTTATCAAAATAATACTTCTAGTTCAAGAACCAAATGTTCCTTTTTCTGGAATGAAATACCAAGAAGAGAAAGATGTTAGCAGAAGATATTAATCATGAAAATCTTGTGTTTTCCATGTGTGCATCAAAGGTGCTAGCAAGATTTGTGACATGCAGTACTAGTCAGCTCTTTCCAATAATTTTCACCCATCATAGCTGAGAAAGCACTGGATATTAACCTTTCCAAAATGGAGGAGATTCACCCTGTGGGCAAATAGGCATTTTCTTTGGTCAAGTTACATTTCCCCTTTGATCAGAGGTTGTTTATCTGTACATTTAGCCATCCTTTTGAAAGGACAATCTGCTAGTAATCTGTGAAGATCTAGTAAAAAGTAGTACTTCAATTTTGCGAAGTTATAAGGCAGCCTTTTAGGAGCTGCTAGCTCAGAATCATATCAACATTTTATTGGCAGTAAATCACTCAAGTAGCTTGACTTATTGTTCTTTCATTTTACAAGATTGCTTCTGATTTTGTTTATATCTCAAAGGCATGAATTCTGAACGTGTGTTTAAAAAGTTTACCTAAACCAGTTAGTTCTATTTAAGTTAATTTTCCAAAACGTGTTCCTGCTTGGGAAAAATTGAGTTCATTAGTCCTAAACAGAGTGTTTAAACTAGTGCTCTCCTTAGCTTATTGTATCTGAGTTTGGTCATACCTTGAAAATGCTGGTAGTTAATAGCTGCATCAAAAGATTACTGTCAAAAGATTTCTCACAGCTATGTTAAAACTGAGGGGCATCACAGCCAGTTTGGGGGGGTGTGCTGTCGATTTTTTGCTTGTTTGTTTGTTACTGTTGTTCAAGTCTGCAGACAGCTTTGTAGAAGTGGAGTCATATGTTTACGCAGTCGTTGCTTGACTTCAGATGTCTGTATGAGACACTTAGATGAAGAATTGATCCATGATCTTTGCTGTGGTAGAATCATCTCCCATTTCCAGGAAAGGGCAAAGTTATGGCACTCAAATGCACCAGTTCCTTGTGTAAGGAACTTGTTTAGGTAGAGATTGCCCACATGAGAGGATATTTTAGTACAACACAGTTAGCCTTGAACTGGGTATGACTTTCCTCGTGCTCCTAACTACACAAGTAATTAATAGTTCTATTTAAATATTTAGTTGGTTTATTGAATAGATGAGTGGGAGGGACTAATAGATGTGGTTTTTATTAGAAGTATGAAAGTTTTATCTTCCCAACCAAAGTCTTTAACCACTCTGCATTTTTATTTTAGAAAAGACATAAAGCTGACAATGCGGTGAACAAGAAACAAACTCAAGGTAGGAAATTTTTTTAATCTTTTTTTTTTGGGGGGTTGTTGAATTTTAGCACATGGTAGTAATATAATTTGAACTGCTGACAGATAATTGAGTGTGAAATTGCATGTGCAGATTACTTCAAAATTTGTAATGTAAACAGTTGAAATAATAATTTGCAGTGACATTAGCCTCACAAAATAGAATATGTTCTGGATTAAGTTTGTGAGGTTCCGAAGAACCTTGAACATT
Source organism: Dasyornis broadbenti (assembly GCA_013397935.1). NCBI lineage: Eukaryota > Metazoa > Chordata > Aves > Passeriformes > Dasyornithidae > Dasyornis > Dasyornis broadbenti. The sequence continues at coordinate 322,377 of VZRN01002596.1, read as the reverse complement.
TACTCATTTAGCACAGGTGATGCTGTCACTGTTAGAAGATCATAATCAGCTATATTTAGTGGGCCTACATTAAAACTAAAAGTCTGCTTTTCTGAGTACAAGTGTAACTTTTTTCAGCCAGCAATAGGAAGGAAGCATCAAAAAATAGAACTGTCTTTCTACGCTGCTTCAAAACTGTGGCTAAAGACTTACGGAGTTCTTTTGGGTTTGATTTGTTTGATTTTTTTCATTAAATCAATGTAACAGTTTGATTAGAATTTATGAGGTATTCATCCTAACCAAAACATTGGAATGTGATTTTTTTTAAAATAGATTTTGATAAAGAAGAGTAGTATTAAATCAAGGGATTATTTTAGCTCAGAAAGTGAGGGAGATTATAGTATGTCCTAAACGCACTTGTGAGGTTCCTGTTTTGCTGCTCTTCAGCTTTTCATGTTCTTTGTTCTGAGGTAGACCTCTCTTGATGAAAATGGTCCTGTTCTATAAACAGGAGGGGGAATGAGAATCATGTGAATTTGATTGTAGAAGGTATGAAAAAATACTACAAAGAGAAAAATCTTACATGGAATCCTTTTTAAATGTATACTGAAAAATAACCTTATGGTTTTTTAGGGAGGAATGTAGTCATCGGTTAAAGATAAAAAATTATGTAGCACTGCTAAACACTGGAAACATGAATTGTAAAGCCTACCTAAATTGTATGTAAATCTTTCCTATAAAATTTATGGGGTCTGGGAGGGCAAGATAAATTAGGAAATTACTGAGCATATAGAAACTACTCAGCTCAATAGCAGATATGGAGCGATTAGGACAGGGAGACAAAACTCTTGACTGAAATCACTGGAAATCTCCAGAGAACAGGCAGAGACAACTTCTTACTGATACATAAAAACAAAGGAAAACTTAATGTAGACATCCAAAATTCTTTCATCGATCATTCATAGCTTTTGAGATTACAAAAAACAGTTTTGGTGGCAGTGAAATCTTAAAATGCCTTTTCAATTTTTCTTTTTGTCCAGCGTGTACAAAGTTTTAATAAAAGTCTTATTTTACTCTCATTTCTGACTCTTCTTGTTTACGTCTCATCAGGGTCTTTGGTAACTGTTCCTAAAATTCCTGAATGTTCTGTGCATACAGAAGAGTATCTTGGAAGTTAAATGTGTGATGAGGATAAATATAATATTGCTGGCACTGAGAAACACATTTCTTAAGCTAATGCAGGATTCACATAAATACAGCATTAATCCTAGCGTCCTGTCAATGCAATTTGTTAATATATTGTCAAATACAATCTATTGTCAAAGCAATAATTAAAAAGTTAATCAGTATAGTACTCTTACTTTGTTTTAATGTATTCAGCAGTTCTACAAGTCTGAAAAGCAGCGATGTGCACAGTACATTGTATATCCAGCTCCACCTTTGGTTGTCTTTTAAACATGCAAAATTGTTAGTGAAATGGCAAAGGCTTGTGTTGGTTTCTGTTCCATAATGACTATCCGTATCTCAGTTAACCTTAAGTAACTAACTTTCTAAATGTCCACTACTATAAAAAGCATTTTGCAGAGGATTTGGATGTATTAGGCTGCATTAGGGATGATTTTTGTTACCTCAGGCTGCATACATGTACGATACAGCAGGACACCATCAGACATTCTGACAGGATGAAATCTGCATTTCTGCAATGTGATGAAATAGCCTTCTGTAGGGCAGATGGAACATGCTTTTGAAAATCAGTTGTTAGAGACAGCTGAAAAGTGGGAGATACAAATGTGAAAGTCAGGCTGCATAAGACTTTATGGCACAAGTTCTCTAACCATTATATAAAAGGTGCATAGCAACACCACTTCTTTTTTTGTTCTCATAAGAAAAGGGATTTAGCTGAATGTTAGTGTATGTTAATTGTCCTGAAATGCATACTGGATGAAGCTATGGTCAGAGTACTCTTGAGATTTCAGGTGGCTCAGCATGTGAGCTGATTGTAACCAGTTAAAACAACTGGAAAAAAATCCAGAAAGAAAGAATGATAGTGTCCTTCCATGTAGTGGGTTAAAATGGCTCATCAAAGGGTCCAACAAACCTTGGAGGCAGCATGCATAAAGCAGTGAGGGCACGCACCTTGGCGTGGCACCTTGGCTTGGGCAGGGCAGGACCTTCTCTCTGCAGCCAGAAGCTCCTTCTTACAAAGCCCCTGGCCACATCTGGTGACATACTTATATTTCAGACCTGCAGAAGTCCAGTGGCAGTTATTACACTGTAGCTATTTGTGTAACTCAGTTGTCTGGGATTCCTGCAAGGTATCATTTTAATTCTCATCAGTTCTTTCATCTGGTTGGTGCCATGGCCCCATGAACAGTATTGCTGACACAAGGGGATGCAAATAGGTAGTTGGTGGCACAATTATCAAATGGCTTGGGTTCCTTAGGAGAGTGTTACAACCAGTCATCACACTGAATCCGTAGTTTTACCTGTGGAGTGAAATGGTTTGTCAAAATAGATTTTGTATAATGATCAGCTGGTTGGGGAGACAGTCATTAAAATATCTTGCTTACTGCCAGAAAGGGAGACTGTTCCATCTACCATTGCCCTGAGCATATCAGCACTAATAATTATGGGGGAAGAAAGAGCAAGAGTTACTAAGCAGAAAGAATTACTAAGCAGGTTAAGTAATGATTGCAAAAATCATTGAAATACACGAGAAGAGGGGTCAGCCTGGACAGAACCTCCAGGAAAACTTAAATGTAAATACCATATGTATTACCAGATTTTGATCCATTTTTTTTTTTTCAAGTCAACACACTCTTCTGTAAGATCGTGGTCCTGATTGGGAACCTAAGCTTTCTGACAGTTTGAAAGCTGGAAGACACAGTGAAAGGGAACAATCTCTTAAAGTTATCTGAGTATTGATACCTAGCAATATGTTTTCCTTTCTTTTTGCACATCAATCTTCAGTAACTGGAGCTTTAAAAAAAAGTTACCTTTATTGTTCTTTGAAAACACGGTCTTGACAATTCACTGGCAACAAGGCATGGTTTTTGTATCATAATAGTAGTACTTAAAACTAGAATGGTGGAATGTGGTTACAATAGTAATTGCAGCTACCAGGGGAAAACTATACTAAATACTACTCTAAATAGCATGTATTGATTTGGGGGATTTTTCAGTATATTTGTGGAGGAGGTGATTGTGGTGATCATAAAGTTCTCTGCTATGCCAATAACAGCTGAGTAGATAAACTCTAATAAGCTTCATAGCACTTTTTATGAATCTCAAATATATTCCTCTCGCCCGTCCCAACAATTTCATAACTTTTTAACTTTGGAATTTTTTATTCCAATTACGGATTTATTTTGGAAAACATATTATCATAAAATCTAGATCAGATTTATTTGGTTCTCAAACCCTGCAAAATGTTCTCATTAACTTTGTAATAAGATTCAATGGTACAAAAACTGTTACAGAGAATATGTGCTATGTAAGTGAAATGACTGACCTGAATTCATAGAAACAAGATATGCTGTAAAATATTATGTAGATGAGATGTGTCTGTATGGCTTTTCATAAAGAATCTAGCACATACCTATATCCTGCAGTTAAATTGCATGACTGGAAAATTCTTTCTTTTTTCCTTTTTTTCAGTTCTACGAAATGGTGCATGGGAGATTGTCCACTGGGAAAAGGTGTGTGTCTTTACTGGTCACTTTTAGAGCATAATGCATATTTAATATTTGTTTTATTTCTCCAAATAATTGTTGCTGATAAAAAATAACTGGTGTTATGGGAAATGTATAATCTCTTGTATTTTATTTTTGTTTATTGATTTTTGTGTCTGAAAACATACTTTGAAGTCAAGTCAGTTTTGATGGCACGAGTCCAAACAGGTGAACTTTAAGTTCAGTGAGAATAACTTGAATAATATGATGACATATGGCAAGATTATGCACTTCCTTAGTATTATTTGGTTAGCCAAGGCAGAAACTTCTTTATGGAAACTAGTTAGTTTGTGTATTTGTTGAACTTCTTTGGCTTAAATCATGAGAACTTTAAAGACTTTAATGCAGTGGCTAGCAAGGGCCTCTTAAAGGTATGTTTCAAGAACTTAATGTTATGTCACCACCTAGTCACTTAGTTTTAATGGCTTCCATGCCTAAAAGCTTGAAGAAAATTTGACCCACCATAATTTGGAGGCAAGGTTCAGATGAAATTGGCTTATACTTTTGAAGAAGCAAGGATATAGTGTGATGCAACAAAACTGTGGTCTTAGGTGAGATTAGTCTCTTCTTTACTGAAAGATTGAAGTTGAGTTAAAGTATTTTATAAAAGCAGCAAAATTAAAGAACTGCGTAGAGAAGACTATTAAAGATAAGGCTTATTTGGCTAGTTAGGTTTACTAAAGTTTAGCCTTCCAAAGAATTCCAGTAACTTTTGAGCAGAATTCTAGTTGTACAATTCAACTTCTCTAAGTGTGAGTTTCTAACAGTCTTGCTGGCAAATTCAGCAGGTAAATATTTGCTGTGCTTAAAACAAGGGGATAATACATTTTGTTTGAGACCATTAACCAATTCCCAGTTTTCTTTCAGGTAGATGTTGGAGATATAGTTATAATAAAAGGCAAAGAGTATATACCTGCTGACACTGTACTGCTCTCATCAAGGTAGAGATGCCCACTGATGCTTATAGTGTAGAGGCTGGTTTCTCTACCCTGCGTTTATTTATTTATTTGTGATTGCTCCAAGGAAATAAAGAATAAACAAAAGTGCTGCTGTTCTGTAGTCTTTTGTTCATTTGGTCATTTATCATTTAAGGCAATGGTTTTTTTAAACTATGACAATTGCAGTTTTGAAATTATGCTGGCTTTCAATTTACCCCTAAGAAAAATGTCACATGTTATTTTGTTGTTGGATATACTACAAAAAAGGCCGATTCTCTGTCTAAAAATTGGACCTCAACTGCCATATTTAACCATGTTGGCTTTTTGATATGTACCCAACAAATTTCATCCCATAAGTAAATCAAAATGGATATATTACAGGGAACAGAAATGGTTTTTAAATTATATAGTCTCCAGTTTGATAATTGAATCAGGAAAAAAAGTGAACATGAGATGTGAATCATCAAATTAGCGCTGTCTGAACACTCACTTTATTATCCTATATATATATATTTTGAATAATTTCATCAGAGAAAGAAAGACTTAATTTATAGCATGTCATGCTGTAACTCTTTACGTGGACAATCAGAGGTTGTTTATCATCATTTCCTTGGACAGTTTTATTTAAGAAATCCACATCTTAAGTGGAAGATGTACATTTTTCAACATCTGTTTGATCAGGTCAACAGACAACATATGCTAAGAATCCTTTTTAATGAATATTATTTAAATATGAATGTATTGTAGGGTTTTTTTTCCTGGCACAAGCAGAAGTGTTATGTGTATGATGACAATTTAGGTATAAATCCTCTGGCGCCACGGAAGCTAATTAACCCACTCATGCCTGCAATTAGTAAGTTAGGATCCTATGCGTTTCTGTTGACAGACTGTGGTATAGATTAGTACATTGTTTCTCTGTCTTCCGTTATATATCAAAATTAAGTGTAGCTGTTTCTAAAACACTTCTATTAAATTATTAGTAAGTGTAAAGTAGTTGCCAGATAATACTGTAAATTTTCCACACAGTCTGTCTTCAGTGCTGATGTTAGTCGTAACTTAGCTTGTATTGCGTGTGCTCTGTAAACCTTTTACTTCTGTACTTCGAGAAGCATGTATAAATTTTATTGGTGCTTCTCCACCAAGATCTTTGCTGGCAATACACCATGCAGCAAGGACGCTTGTTCTATGTGCCTGAAAATAGCTTCTGTCATGCTAACCTAGCTAGTGTCTTGCAGGTAGAACAGATTACATCCTCTCAGAGCAGCTTCTTCATAATCTCCCTGAGTAGTTCCCTAAGTTTGAGTCTATGCTTAGGTGTCTTCACAGTTTTGCCCTTTCAAATTTGGAGGACACTTGCCTCACAGTTGTGGTTTAAACACAGGAAAATACCAACTGCCTGAAAAGCCTACTTTCCAATCCTTGTTCCTCCTGAAGGAATCTTATATCACGAGTTGATAGAGGAAATAATAGTTAGCTGCTACTGTTTCCACTTTGTTTAACCCCTCTTAAGTGCCATTATCAGAACACACTATGTGTGTCCAACTGTGACCATTACTCACACTAAATTTTCCTGTCAGGTTTTCTTCTAGGATTCAGTTTGTAATGGGGACTCTGAATCACGATTGCTTTTCTGGGCCCAGTCCAGGTATTTCTTCAGCTAAAACTTCTTCCCTATTTATATTCCTAGGATCCTATTTCAGCCTTTGTTCCAGGAGAGAACCCTGTACTACTACATGACCTCTAATTTTGCCTGCATACTGGCATGTGTTCTTCTCCATCTCTCATCTCCATGTGGTCATGTATTCTTCAAGAAGGCACTCTCGTCAGTTTTGCTTTCAGGTGTTTATTGATGCCCAGTTACATTTTAGGTTCCAAAAGCAATGAGCATCTGTGGGCCTGGTTTTAATTCAAACTAATAATTCTTGGTTCTTCTTACCAGCAATAGCAGTTTCTGGAGAACAAGAGGATCTTAGTTATATTAGGAAACTATCATCTCTTACAGTGGAAGGACACAAATGTCTGAGATTTAATTCTGTATGGTTCTTGCTAGTTCAGTGTACACAGAAATTTACAAAACTGGAAAAAAAAATATAAAATAATTTTCAGCATGTCTACATAGAAAACGTACTTGTTACCTGGCTGTTCAGAAAAGTTAGTGTAAAATCTATTGTTGTGGCTTTTATTTTTTTAATTGATGTACGGAGTGGCTAGAAACTTGGTCAGCTGAGAAACAGGCATAACAGCTTTTTACGTTTACAGTCCAATGACAGTGGTTTTGCAGCCTAAAGTTTGTGCCTTACAGTAAAGTAAACCACTTGAGTAAAAATGAAAGTGTTCTAGCTCTTTTCTGACCTGATTATAATAGATGTTGAAAAAATTGTCATCAGACATTTTAATTAACACGTATTGTTTGAATAATAATTTCAAACTCTGTATTTTTGTCTTTGTTCTTTTGTTTTGTTTGTTGTTTTTTTTTTTCCCTGTCACTTATTTTTCTGTTCTAATCATTTCAAACTGGGATGTGTAGGTGGCAGTAGGGGAAGTAGTGAAAGTGACCAATGGGGAACATCTCCCAGCTGATCTCATCAGTCTGTCATCAAGGTTAGAATAAAGTAGATGCACAGGATATGTGTATGTGGGTCCTCGTATACCAAATATAAATAATGCTGCCATGTTGATAGTCTTTGCTTTGCTATTCACCTTTCTTCAACAAAACCTACATATCTATAAAATTAGAAAGGGTTCCGTTTATAAAAGTGCAGATCATTGAAGTGTAAATACACAATAACACTCCAAGAAATTAAAATTGTTTCACTCCTCTTGGTTTTTACACTACCCCCATGAAATTTTATCAAACAAGTTGTCATTGAATAAGCACAGTTAAACACCAGGATAAATATATGTTTAAGAGGAAGATACATGTTTTTACCAACCCACTATTTTCAGCAAAGAATATAGTTTAACATTGGTAGGACTGGTAGAGGACCCTCTGCACAAACTTGGATGTTGCACAATCTCTGCTGCATGTGATGGCAAAAGCAGCATTGTTCTTGTGTATTGTGACAAAATGCATGTTTCTTAGACATGTCAGCTTTCTGCTATTGTCTGCACTCTTACCACACTTTGTTTTTCCCTAACCAATCAATGGGCCTGCCTTGATCTAACTGTAACTTACTTTGGAGGTCACTGTAATCTGCTACAGTTATTGCAATTAAGCATGTGTCTCACTTGAAGTGTCTTTGCTGCCTTAGTTTGTTTTAAAAGTGCTTTACCAAAATACTGTTTGTTTTTTATTGTTAACTAATAAAAGTATTCGAATTGTGAAAATGTCTCACACAGGTAGTTCCATCCAAACAGTCTAAAAAGTTATTTATATTTTTAGAAAAGTTTGCCAAGAATAAAATAGTAGCCTGAAAGCACCTTATTATAATGATTTGTCGCATTTTAATGCTTGTCTTTATAAAATTGTATTAGAATAACCTACTTAATGTTACCCTGCAAATAATCTAAAATAAGGTCACTTATCAGTAGCCAGTGTTGAATTAATAAAGAAGATTTTAAAAACACTTGATGCTTGAATTTCATGCTAGAAGGAAGGAAAACATTAGAAGCTTTAAAGTGGTGTAGAGAGTAAACCTGTCTTTTTTTCAAGGGGTTTTTATGACTTATTTGAACTTTTTCAAAATCAAAACTTCTTTCTGTCTTAGAATTAAGTAGTAGGTGTTCTGTCCTCATGCCCAGAAAATGGGAGCTGATTGGAGTAATTTAGAAATTTCTCGGTATGTGTCAAATAGATTAAGTATTCAAACAGTAATATTCTGCATGAACTTAAAATTTTTAATTTATGAAAAAGCTTTTGAAATGGCAGAAGGAGGATATATTTCAAAAACGGTATTATGTTATCCACAATTTAGACTTCTTTTATAAGAAAACCCTTTGCAGGGAAACTTTTGTGTCTAAACTCCTGCTACCTGCTGTAGTAGGCACTATAAATGCACTACACCATGCCCATATCATAATCTCATGTACAGAGATAGAAAACTTTTGCTGTGTGCAGCACTTCTATCGATGTTTCATTTAAGAAAATAGGCTTTGGCAAACTTCTCTGAAAATGTAAAGTTCTGTTAGTTTTTATAGATGTGGCTGTATTCTAGTTCTGAAGATTTGATAAGACAAACCTGTTTGCGTAATTAAGTATTACAATATTGCAGGAAGTTTATGGATTTTGCCATTATAATTTTAAATTCAGAATTTTCTTTTCTTAATAGTGAGCCACAGGCCATGTGCTACATTGAAACATCTAACTTAGATGGTGAGACAAACTTAAAAATTCGACAGGTAGGAATTTCACTTTTGAGATTATTGCTAATATTATTTTTATCTATTATTGCTTATAAAAACATTTTATTACATCAATGGATGTTTTAGAAGACTCTGAAATTTTAGTGGTTTGAATAAAAGTTATGGGTTATTGGCATCCTACAAGTGGAGGAAAGATTGGTTACTCCTAGGTCATTCTTTGTGCTTTATTTTAGGGGGGTTTTTTGGGAAAATAGGTAGAAACATAAGTAGTTTGGGTATTGGCTTTATTTCTAGAGAAGAGATGGTGAGGTAGAAGCCCTGCAGAAAGCAGCTGATGGTGCCAGTATTGCCCTTCAGGGACAGGTGGGGAATAGCAGTTTTTGACTGAGTGTGCCATTGCTATGCAGGGACATTCTTGCTGAGCTCTGTGATGGATTATGACCCTGTCTTGGTCATGGTATTTTCAGATGCCAAGGTGACTTCTTTTTTGTAGCATTCAGCAGTGCGACAGTAAAGTGTAGCTGGCCCATTTTGCTCCTGTAGGGATGATTGTTTTCTGGTCTGGAACTATCAGGTTCATAATACATAGATTTGTTATTGGATAGTGTTTTTAATGTCATGATAAATGAATTTTTTTTCACAGGGTTTGCCACTAACATCAGACATAAAGGACACAGAAAGCTTGATGCAGCTTTCAGGCAGAATTGAATGTGAGAGCCCAAACCGACATCTCTATGACTTTGTTGGAAACATCAGACTGGATGGACATGGGTATGTAAATACAAGGAAGATGATCTTGGGACATCCAGTCTAACAGTAGATAGCTATGTGTTCTTAAACTACTGAAGTTCAAATATGAATAGTAAATCTCTTTCTATGTACTCCTGGCTAGACTTTACTCTTTTGAAAAACTAGAGGCATAAAACCTTACTTCTAATGTCTACAACTTCAGTTGTTTTACTAGTTGTCCTTCAGAAAGCATTAGGTATTAATAATGAAGAGAGCTAATCAAATTCCGACTGTTCTGGAATATGTAATTCACTATTAATTCACTTCTTAAGCATCTTATCTGTTACAGAACCTGAATAGAAATAGTTTCTTGTCTGTTTTTTTTAACTATTCTTTTCTTCTGTTTGTCTAAGTCTGGAGTGGAACAGAGTCCATCGCTATATACCTCAGATTTCTTCAAATTTTGTAGCTGAAAGACATTTAATACCTTAGTTTGCTGAAATTGTGTTCCCTTAAAAATACACCACGAGCACTTACAATACACATGCTTGTACAACTGCTTAAAAAACTCTTCAAATATTTAAATGCTTACCAAATACTGGTATTCAGAGTCCTCTGGGGGTTCACAGGGGCTTTATTGCTAGACCTAGAATTATTGAGTCCTTCATTCCCAAAGACGTACAGTATTTCTTCTTTATTTGGTAGGCATTAGTTTCTCCATATCCAGTATTGTTCGTGTTTATGGGTTTAGATTGGTACATATAGTACTAACTAATTACTAAATACCTCTCTTTTTTTTCCCCCTTAATATTCCATTTTTTATTTACTGATTTTTTACAGATGCATTCCAGGAGTTTTCAGTCGCAAGAGTGTGGATGTATTATAATTCCACTGTACATGTCATTAAGAAGAAAAAAACATTTACCTGTAATTCTTCTCTGAAGGTAATAGTTATTACAGATCCACACATTCATTCTTCCTCCCTGGCTAGAAGGAAAAACGTTCTTTCCTCTTCAATCTAATATTCCTAAAAATTGATAAAAAGAATAAATATTAAATATGCTGAAGGCTATTATGCCTCAAGAATGTGTAGGAGCACGCCATCTGCTGGTCAAGCAATTTTTCTTTTGAGAAATTGGATTATTGTGTCCATAGTTCTGTGCAGTAGGATAGTTCCAAAAGTGTGGCTCTAATATAATATTTACCTTCAGTGAAAAAGAATTGCAGGTAAGTAACTCTTTGGATCCTGGCCTTACTTCAGCCTGAAAAACCAGAGATATGTTCTTTTTCTGTCCATATTAGAGGGAGTGCAAATTCATCTAACTGGTATTTATTTGTCCAGAACTTTAGACTTTCCTACCAGATTATGTAGGTCCAGCAACTGTGATTTACACTTTATCCATTTCCATCTTGACATATTTGCAAAAGCAATAGAGGATACTGAAAATGTATCTCCCTCTTCTTTCACTTAATATAAGTCTTTGGAGTGCCATAAATGTTGTATCTTGTTGACCTTTTCAGTCTTTTCTTTTTCGCTTCATGGGAGAGCAACTCAAAAAAAAAAAAAAAATTTTCTTTTTTTGTTTTAGATACCCAGTATTCAAGGAGACAGAACACCACTACAGTTATTTTGCCTTTTGACTAAATCTGTGAACTAAAAGAGGCAAAAGTTTTCTTGCTGTCTTCGTTTTTGAGTGACTTAACCCTTATTGCCAAAGTGTGCAGATCTTTATTATGCTCATGAGTATACAGAAGCATGTCAGCTTGGTTTTAGTCCATGAAGACAATTAGCTAGAGAAAGGAGAAAAGTTCTTTAGCTTGGTTTATATGAAACTATGACTAGATAGTATCTCAGAGAATGGTGAGGGCATTGTGCAAAGCAAGATCAGATTCTGGTTATCCAGACCTAAAGTAAATGTTTTCCTGAAGACACTCTTAAAATTTTTGGTAAGAGTGAAGTATACTTGTTAACAAAAACTTTTTGGTGTGTAAATTTTCACAAGTGTCTGAGAAATTATTAGCTCTTCATATACCCTTGAGAACTCTGTCAGAAAAGTATTCGAAAAGCATCTTCCCCATTGAGGACATCCCTTCCTCAATACAACCCAAGCATGTTGGTGAGAGTCAGTAGTTATGTGAAATACAAGAGAAATCAGATGAGCTGGATCAGTTTTGGGAAGGCTGAGACTGGGAAATAAGACTCTTGAGATCTCTGTCAAGTCATTGCAAAATCACCCACCTCACTGGAGAGTGGAGTGTGATCACAATGTTGAGTGTTAGTCACATGACACCTGGCAGATCTGGGCTTTCCATGTCCCTGGGTGCTTTGCTGTCTGTTCTCATCTTAGTCTCTGTACCAGTTCTACTGGAGACAACCCCCACTTCTGGAATCCTATTCTCTTCTGATTGTGTTCCTAGTAAAAGACACTTCAGAATAAAATTTTGTCCAAGTTGAAGAATGGTATCCACTTGAGAGCCTCTGTCCTAATGTCAGTGGATTCCACAATAGAAAGGACTTAACTCCATATTTTTCACAGGTTTTAGAAAGGGAAAACAAAAAGATCAGGAAGTGGTAGAAAGCATCTTGGAACTTACCTGACTCTTGAAGGGAGTACAAGAATTAACAGTTGAAGGTTTTGACTTTGCTTTCCTCTCATTTAACAGCAAAAGGAACAGAAAGTCTTTTGACGTTCCAGAGAAGGTCCACAGTTCAAGTTTCCAGTTTATCTATGGGGGTCTTGCATATAGCTTAGAAAGTTTTTTTCTTTCATCTTCTGGGACATTCATGTTAGTATTAATAGAGTGAAAATATCTATTTATTCTTAGAATGATAGGGAATCCGTTCCTTAACTGAAATGTCTGTGCTGTATTGATGAATGGTTCTAAACTTGGTTCTGATCAAGGAGTGCAAATAAATACAAGTGCAGAAGCAGTCTTTCATGGCAACAGGAGTCCCTCTTAATGATTCTTGAGTAATTCAAACCCCAGAGTTTCCTTTCATACTTGAAAGGACATTTAGTCTCCTAGGTTTGCCATGATATGAACACATTTAGCACAGTTCAGATTTAGAAAGCAAGTATCAGTAAATATGTTTAATATCAGTAAATAAGCTTTATATTTCCATTTTCTCTTCTAATACCTTCTTTTTATGCAGTGCCTGCACTTGGAAATTGTTTTCCATGGCAATATCATTCAGCATTTCAGTTGCTAAGATATTCTTAGTTGCTGGGTGGAATAATTGCTTAAACAGTTTGTATGCTCTGTACTAATGTCCTGGAAAGTAAGTGGACCAAGTTGTAATGGGGTGGTGTTTGTTAGTAGTTTGGTTTTAATAGAAAAGCACTCAAATACTTTTCCAGAATAGTTTTTTTCCTAATTTCTGCAATAACTTATTCTGGAAAACCTGTTTGCCACTATTAATTTTAAGAGAAGAATAATTCTGCTTGCAATGTTTGAATCTTAAAAGTTTGTATGAAAGGAGGGAAGGGCACATGGTGATCCAGGAATTGTTACCTGAATCACTCTCACTGTGACTGACTATACTTGAGCTACCCAAAATGTTACTAAATAACACGGCTTTTTCAGGAGCTTTATATTTTATATATCAGAGATACAGTTGCTGTCCTTAATCAGTTAGTTTGTGATCTTAGTTATGTCTTTTAAACAAGTTGAGATAGTAGATTATGTAAAAATTCTTAAAACTAGAGCACTTTTGATAAGTATGAACTGTTGGCTGGGATTTATAGAAAGAAAAATAGCAAAATAGGGTAAGTTTGTCTACGGAAAAGAGTAATAATTATCTAATATTTTTGTATTTTAAGAAAAACTTGACCTATATTATATGTATAAAGTCAGCTGTGTGAATTTAAGACAGTTAAATGTTCCCAATGTCTTTTGAGGGTATGTTGCTCCTTTACTACACACAGTTCTAAAAGAATAACAGAAAAAAATATACCTTGTTTTGCAGTTTAAAGAAGGTGCATGAAATATTACTGTGAATGTTAAATAACTGTGTTCATAAAGGATATTTATCTCACTAGAAGAGTGGACTAAGATGAGAGTTTACAAAATTATTTCTTTTGGAAATCAATTTTGTAAGAGACCATTTAGGAAAAAACTTGGTAATCATAAATCACAGGAAAATTAGCCATTTTTAGTTTCAGTATGCTTGGTTAGTAGTACCATATTGAAATTAGTAGTCTATAATAAAAATTAAGTGGTAAGTAATATTTTTGGAAACGTAGGGGTTTTGGCCTGTTTTTTAACTACCAGGTTTTCTCTTTCAAAATGCCCAGAAACTTAACTGTGAAAATTAGGTTCCTAACATATTAACAATAACCGTGTAAATTTTGAGAAATTGTTTTTAAAACTGCTGATTGTGTTTATTCATTGACATTTATTGGTTTAGTTTCAAGATGTAAAACTTCTTATTTCTAGTACTGTTCCACTGGGATCTGATCAGATTCTTCTACGAGGAGCTCAGTTGAGAAATACTCAATGGGTTCATGGGATAGTTGTCTATACTGGACATGACACAAAACTTATGCAGGTTTGTCACTTAGCTGTCTGTTTTGTTATCTTAATTTACCATTCCGTGGTACAGAAACATGGCCTGATTCAATATAGTAGTAAAATGGCAATAATAGAGCATCTTTCATGCTAATTAAAAGCAATAAAAATGAAGTCATTTTTTGTTATTTTTAGTCACTTAGTCCCAAAGTAGTTTTTCCACTAGTAAGCATATTCATTGATTCTGTCTTGTAACTTGTGCTTTGAAAACTATTTTATTAGCAAGTTCAGTCATCATAGTTTGTCTGTCTTTTTTTATTTTTGACTGCTCCTACAATTGTCCTCATGTGGAGCTTTCTTTCAAGTACAAAGGTAATCATTCTTGTCAGAAAACAAAATGAGAAGAGAAGAGACTGAAATGTGTTTTGCTTAATGTGTTTTGAAATATCAAAATTTAGATGCATCTGTTGAGAAAAAAGAATTCTTTGTGATTGGTCATTCAATATTGTATTTATTGTTTGTCTAATTTGTAAAACAGTTACTTGAAGAAGTGTGTTTGTATTAGCAGCTGTCTCCTATTGCACTGATGAGGTGTATGCACATTCATTTTTAATGTTTCCTGTTAACTATTGGTGTTATGAGTGTTCTGTGTGATTGTTGAAACTGCTTGTGTCACAATTCTAAAGCTGTAATTCAGACATTTGTAGGCTGATGGGCATTTTTTAAAGTAAAATAGGGCATTTATGATGATGATGTGTTTGGGAGAATACTTAGAAAAGGATACAGTAACATGTAACTTGAAAAGCAAGAACCATGTTACCTCATCTAATATTTAATAGCCACTTTCGTTTTTTGTCTTGCAGAATTCAACAAGTCCACCTCTTAAAATGTCTAATGTGGAACGAATTACGAATATTCAGATTTTGATTTTGTTCTGCATTCTTATTGCAATGTCTTTGATCTGCTCTATTGGTTCAGCTATATGGAACCGAAGGCATACTGGAAGAGACTGGTATCTTGATCTAAATTGTAAGATTTAAACTATTATATTAATATTTTAGTATTCAGTTGCTTTTCATATTTGGAAAGGAGGGTTATTACCTTCCTTTGCACAGTGGATTTTTTGTCAATCTCTATTTTTCGGTTGTTAACTAAAGTCATTAGGCTAGGTATATGACAAGTATAAAATTTGCCTTACTGTGCCATCTGAGCTCTTGCTGAATTCAGGAAGGGTGAGATGATTTGTTTGCCTCTACTTCTTTCAGGCAGTACATCTCTACAGCTCAGCGAGGTCTGTATCAGCATCTCACTGGCATAAGCAGTCAGCTTCCTACACATCAGACTAAAGCCACTTTGAGCTGTTACCAGTAGATTACATTTAAAGTTGCAGTGACTTTCCTGAATTTTTAAACTCGCTTGTCTTAGGAAGAGATGCTGTAGCTTTATAATTTTTACTGTGTAGGGATTTAATTAATAAATATTAGAACTTAATAGACTTCTCCTAAAGAAGATAAAAGAGGCATGAGAGATCTCATCTAACATATTATACTGGGCAGCTGCACTTAAGGTGGATGCAAGGCAATGTGATGTAACATAGGCCTTCACAGCAGCATGCAATGTATTGACATAGTCTAACCCTCTGTGAGGAAACAAGATTTAAAAGAAGTTTTCATGAGTATACTTTGTGGTCAATTATTCATGTTTTCAGAATTTCTTATGGTGGGTCTAGAGCCTTCTTTACTTAGGCAGAACCAGAACTACTCTTTCTGTTCCTGAAACAAAGCTTCTGAATGTAGTCAGCAAAGTGGGGATTTTAGGGCTTTGCTAAGTTTTAAAAGAAAAATCTTGGAGTTCTGATTTGAAAGTGCTCCTAAAGTTTCTGTGTCTTCGTTTTTGATGAACCTTACTTCCTTTGTTTTTGATGCCGAGAAAGCAACTTTTTCTTTTTATTAGGAAACTTAATTTTCATGTTTCCCCAGTGAGGTAAGAAAAAGTGAAATAGTTCATAGAATATTGACAATTTTCAGTAATATCAAAGAATGCCATTAGATATGCTTCATGTGTGCTTTTTTTTTCCTTTTCTGGGAAATACAAAAGTTTTAAGATTATGGTGGCTATTATATGGTTAGCACAGTTACTGTTGTTATTCCTGAAAAAAGAAGCATGAAATAGCGGCCATTTGATATTTTGGTTTGTGTGTTCTGAACTGATTATCTATCTGAGTTTGTTTTCTGATATATGTCCCATGATTAAATTAAATTATGTTGGATTTTGTAAGGTATGTCCTCAGAGGCTATATTCAGTATATAGTTATTCTGATACCAGATGCTTTTAATATGTAAGAAGCATCTTATTCCTCTTTCCCCTTAGTTATTTAATTTTTTAGCTCCCTGGTCTTTTAGGCTAGTACTTCATTTGATGCTGGAATTGGTATTTATGAAAGTCTCCAAAACCTTCTCTCCTGGATCTCTGAGTAACAACCAAATCCACATTGCACAAACAGTGGAAACCTATCTGAGGCTGTTTTAATTTGAGATAATTTGAATACAGACAGGCAGGCCCCATCTTTTACCCTTTTGCTGTACTGGAGAGCAGACTTTCCCATTTCCATCCTCTGTGAAGTGCTACTGCTAGAGTTATCTTTAAAAGGAAAACTTAAGGCTTTAAAGGAAAAGTACCATAAAACTACTTGTTTTGTATGATAATATTCACATTTCCAGTTGTTTTAGAACTTTCATTAAACTCTCTAATTTCATCTCTTCCTTTCATGGGGTGTGAATTCAGCTTTTTCACAGTATTTTGCTCTGTTGAGGGAGAGTATGTGTATGTATGAAGGTGGTTGGAGAAAAAATTCATTCCACTACTTATTTCCCCCTTTCAAAATATAAAACTCTAAAAGTTTGAGTTTAGAACTTGGTTGCTTATATAGGTATTCCGAGATTTTGATCTTAAAATGTAGCAAAAGAGGGAATGGCTGGTATGTTTGTTCTTCAGAAACCGGAGATGTTTGCAAAGATACCTGAATTTGAGCTCCACTATTATAATAGAGGTTCTTAACTCTGATCATGGTCATATCTATATGCAAGTGATACTGTAATTAATTCCAAAGTTTCTTCTTAGAACACTTTAAAAATCAGCTGTTAATGCAATATCCTGAATACACTACATATATTTACCACTAAGTACAGTCTCAAATATTTATTTGATTACTTTGCTTTTTGGCAGATGGTGGAGCAAGCAACTTTGGATTGAATTTCTTGACTTTTATCATTCTCTTCAATAATCTTATTCCAATCAGCTTGTTGGTTACGCTTGAAGTTGTTAAATTTATCCAGGCATATTTCATAAATTGGGTAAATATTCTTTTTATAATATACATTGATTTCTAAAATCGAGTGGTTTACAAGTAAGTGAAATGATGGTTTGCTTGTCTGTGTATACATTTTTTTCAGACTTTTTCTAAATGTGCATACTTAAGTATGCTGTTTATTTATTATTAGTGGAATCTGAGGAGGTAATAATAAATTGTTTTATTTAGTGCTCTTATATCTGCACCAGATTGATTTTTGGAGCATGTTTGTTATGTTCCATTAATCATAGAGGAGCAAAGTGAGCTCTCTGTGGATTGCAGATAGAAGCTTCTGGTTCAAATATTCCCAAAACAGGATTAAAACCAAACGAGGTTAGTTGTTGATACCAAAAAATTGGTATATTTTATTTAACAGTAAATGAGAGAGAAAGAAGGAGATAGAAAAAGAGGTTGGGGGTGGGGACAGGAAGAGTGAGAGAGACATTAAGTACAAATAGATCACCCCTACGTGGGTCCCAAGGACATGTTGTCAGTCCTCTCCATCTTGGTGGTGAGGGTCCCCTGCCAAAAGGCATAGAATTCAATGGATTAATACACATTTGGGCCAGGTGGGAACGCCCAGGTGCCTCTCCTGGGGAGGGCAAGTTTGACACTGTCCCTTGCAAGACTCCATTAGTCGCATCATTTTGCATCACGTGCAGTGCTCTGGTGCAAGGTCTCAGGAATGAGTCTGGGAAGCACTTCAGGGGTCTTTGATGGATTGTGACACCGCCTCAGCTGCCCCTCACATGAATGTCCTGTGGATGTGGCCTTCCCGGGGTGAGGGGATTTTGTTCCACAGCTGAGCCAGTTTGTGTGATGGAGGATGGGTGTTCACTGCCTCTGATCAGAGGTTGTGCCACACACTCAAGACCCTCCTCCTCTCCCATTGGTGGGGGGACAGTCTGTGCAAACCTGGCAGCAGGAGATAAACTCGAGGGCTGCAGCCTCCCCCAGACCAAAGCCAGCGAGGGATGATTTTCAGGACAGCTGCTGGGCTTGGCCTTCCCATGGATGGCTCTCCCAGCTGTATCTGTTTCTTCCCAGACCTGAGATGATTGAACAAAGGCGTCATTTTATCTTATCCCAAGTTCTCTTGGGTGGCTTAACTCACAGTCCTAGGTTTCAGTCAGGGAGCCCATTCAAGGTGGGCTTTGGTGATGCAGCTTTTTGCATCAATGTTTAACCCATGAACTATAACATTTCACTCTCTGAAAATGTTTTTTTTTTGCTTTTTACTTTCTCATTATTGATATTCAGGTATCAGTTTCATTCAGAATGATCAGAAGAAAGTGTTTTGCAGTGTTGGAGAGTTTTGTCCAGTTTCATATTTTCTTTCCAGACTTACCCCATCTTTTGGGGATTTTTGGCATTTTGCTTATTATTTTGTTTTCAAGCACAATGATAGTTTAAAGGAGTGGGATTTTTTGTACAGCGGCAGTTAGTATTATCACTTACGAAATGTATAAAGATCATTTTGTCATCCTCTATTTTTTTTTCTTCATGAAGTAGTGGGGAAAACTAAAGGTTTACTCTGTCTGGGGTGGGAGTGAGCTGTTTTCTTTAAAGCCATGTAAGCATGCCTTCCATTTTTCCATTTTTTTCCAAATGTAAATTTATCATAGTATTCTGAACACTAATCTGATTCATTGATCAAATGTGGGACATAGATTTGTATGTATGAGATATGTCATGCAGAGGTAGATAAGAATGCATGTGAAGTAGCAGGTGAAGCATATGCTTTATTTTAAAAGTTAAATACTTTGTGAGCAGTCAGATGGTTCCGATTCTTAAATTTTTTTTGTGTTATAAAACAAACTGTTAACAAATTGGAGAATGCAATTACATTCTTACCTTATTTTCTGTATTTTCAAGTAAATATTCAACAAAGACTCAAAGATCTATTCATGTTAGCTCTTTTCTTCTACACTTAACTTTTCTATTTATGTGCTAGATTTTTTGTAAGAAGTTATGGAAGACTGATTTTTAAATACATGCACTTTTTTTTGTCTGTAGGACATAGACATGCACTATGAACCTACGGACACTGCTGCAATGGCTCGTACTTCCAATCTCAATGAAGAACTTGGACAGGTAGAAAAAAAATTACTGGTTCTAACTGTGTATTGAAATTATTCATGTGAGGATTTATTTTAAAAAATATTCTTGCCTTAGTATTTGCTTATTTCTGTTTGTTTTGTCAGATATTTTTAAAAATACTTCACAATATGAGGGAATTAAAACCCGTATTAAATGAACAATCTCTGTATCAATGTACATGTGATAATCACAGAAGATTGAAGTGTATCAATAAAGTTACAAAATCAAAGGAATTTTGAGCATTAAGGCTGGCTGTGGCACAAAATTTAGTCTCAGTATATACACTTACGATAATCTGTGTCTTCAGTATGTCATTTTTTTCCACATGCTCTGCATCCCTCAGAAGAGACAGTGAGTGTCTTTGGGTTGAATCAGAGTTTTATACATGTCATCTTTTTTTGCCACTGAAGACTGGAAGCCATGAATGGAATGGTGGCTCATGGCTGAATTAACCCCTGGAAATTTGGACTTAATTCTTCTTTTTGCTTTGGAGTTCTCTTAATATTGTAAAATCAGTTTGACTTTTCGCAAGAGATCTCTTGTTGTATGTTGTTCATATTATGGAAGTATGACTTAGTACAAGTGTGTCTGGGGTACAGGGCATGCTTCTAGAAGCACTACACATTAAATTTGCACTTTCAGGCAATTGTATTTGCAGTCTTGCTTTTAAAATGTGCTAAGCTTTCTGGTACACTGGTGATGGGAAACTCTTGCTGTGGAAAATAAATTACATGCTCATTTAATTGAATTGTATTATGAACACAAGTATGCGTGTTCTTGCATTTCCTAACCTAGAAGTTTCCATAACTAATTCTTTACTTTATTGCATGGAAATGTAAAATTTGTCTCTAGCTTTCCAAAACTATTAAATAATAACTTGGTTTTAGCCATATAGCAAAGCAGTCCTAGGGACTAATACGTAAGAGATGTGCCTTTTGGAAAACTGGTTGCAGGTTAACATATTCTGTGACTGGTCTACATAGAAGTGGACAGGGCCTTTGCCTGCTGGGTTTAACATGTATGTGCAGAAATTTTTGTTCTCTTTCTGGTCTTAAAGGGGAATACAAGCTCCTTTTGTATTCTTTGTAGCTCAAAGGGAAGAGTCTTTGTTGAATCTTAGATTTCCTTTTTCCATTTCACGTTATCTGTTTTTTCTATCTCTGCAGCTACTTTGTTATTCATATTCCCAGACACATTCTTTCCTTTTGACTTCAATAGTTTTTGTCTTCATTTCTTAGGTTTCTCATCAAATTCTCCTTCGCTATCAAGAGCCTGTCAGACTTCTTGGGATGGCCACTTTAATTTTTTTGACAGATTCTGAATTTGAGCAGACTTTTTTAGGGAGACCAAAGGACTCTACTAAAAAGAACAGGTTTCTTCTTTGAAGTACATGAGGATTGCACATAATAGAGAGAAGGTTTCCCCCAAGAGATCTTTAGCTTTTAAGAAAGGCAAAACCTTGGTGTTGGGGGAAAAAGGTTGAATTTTCTTAGCTGCAATTCCCACTTTCCCATTGTGCCCACACACACACCCCCACAAAAATCCCCAAAAAACAACCAATTTGCAGCATAAACCTGACACAGAAAGATTTCTTTTAACTGCTGATTTGGCTAAATCATAATTCCTCAGAAACATTTATAGTAATACGTAGCATTGTTAGTCCCGGGTATAATATAGTTAATTCCTAATTAAGAATCCTTGAATTTGTTTTTAATTAGAAATAAATTTTATTGAAGTTTACCTGTGACTCAGAACTTTTGGTTCATTACAGACAACTTCATTTCTTCATATATTAATGTTTTTCTTAAGATTAGGTTTAAACAGAATTTAAAAATATCACAAGTTCATGTAGTTCAGCTTTGAATTTTAAAATGCTTCTACCTAGTAGTAGTTTCTGGAGCAGATGTGTTTATAGTGCTAGGGAAATAGGAGATCTAGAGTAGGTAGAAAAGAATGTATTTCTCCTCTTCCTGTAATCTGGCATTTCTGAACTGTTGCTCTTTTACTAACATTTCCGCTTTAAGAAGATATTTCTATGTCAAAAAGAAGGGTTTAGAAATTCATATAGATACTTTTCTTACCATATTGCTTTCTGTCAGAAGTGTAATGTTTTACTGGCAAAGTCATTGGTCTCCACTAATTTCTTGAGCTTCAACAGTATGTAGAGTGGGGAATAGTTAAGTGTACTGCCATGCACTGAAGCAATCTTAAGTGATCTGACATCTCAGTTGACTGATTTATTTGGAAACAGGTATGAAGGGTGTGCATCTGCCATGTTTTTGTATTGGTTTTGTTGCTGGCTTTTCTCTATAATCTGTGAAAATTGCAGAACAGGTAAAAATATTTTGTGTGTTGATAGTCATGAATTGTACTAGATATGTCATGAACTGCTAAATGTTAATGTAGAATGGATTTTTATCATTCATTTAGGTCAAATACATATTTTCTGACAAAACGGGTACCCTGACATGCAACATCATGCAATTTAAGAAGTGTACGGTAGCAGGAGTTGCATATGGGTAGGTATTTTATATATTTCCCTTCATCTGTGTGCCTCTGCCATATGCTTCTGTCCATATGTACCCATGGATTAATACTACAGTTACAATAAACTTACACCTGACAATATCTGCAACTAGCAGTCATCTTTTTGTGACTATGAAATGTTACTCACAAGAGGCAGCATCACTTCTGTCACAACATCTCTTTGCACAGAAGCAAAAATAAAGTTGAGATACCACAGGCTTTCTGCTGTAAGGCAACTTCAATATGCATGCATTTGCCATGGTTTACTCTGTTTAATGTTGTTACAAAGTAGAAGCCTGAGGGAAGATTGCAAAAACTTGGTTTGTTATAGTTTATGAAGGTCCAAGAGAATCATATTTTTGCAATTTTCATTGCAATCTCGGCACTAGCCAAACAGTTGAAAAACTGTCATTTTAATAATTTAATTATCTAACTACTATTTTTTTATACATTATCAAATTTTTTAGCATTTGTGATTCTTTCTCTTCTCCCTGTTCTGTTTTTCCCTTGCTTCTTGCGCAGCCATTGCCCTGAGCCTGAGGATTATAGTGTTCCTTCAGATGATTGGTAAGCTCTAAAAATCATTTAGCTTCTGTTTCTTGGAGATTCAGTTTAGAAACAGTGAGCAATATATTTAGAAACAGAGCTAAATGTGAGATAGTTTACTACTCAGAAGTTATTTCAGCATTGAATTCATATAGACTGACAGTCTTACACAGATTTATGCCATCCTAATTCTATGACATTAGGTTGTGCACTCTGGAGTAGAATCTCTAATAGAGTCCCTGAAATACAGTACTGACAGTCCTGTGCAAGTCAAGATTACTTATTGGAGAGAAAGTTTTGTCATTTATTACATATTTGGTATTATGGTAACTTTAATCACACTTTTCTGCCGTAATATGTTAGTAATAATCACTAATATGTTTCGAGAAAAAAACATATTTGAGAGTGAAAAATATGTAATGTTATTGTTATTATTTCAGTTCCTACAAATAGTTTTAGAATATTAGCACTGCATAGTTCTTAACTGGAACTGAGATTAGAACACCCAACTACACTTAGGACTAAGGTTGATGTCTTAACAGGGACCTCAGGAAAGATAAAGTCCTTGCTTCCTTTCTGCTGCCATCTGCATGTGCCTTCTACATCTTCATCATACTTTCTTAAACTAAATGTTTTCAATACCACTGAAAGTAAGCTCAGATACATCAGAGAAAAAAATGTCATTTACAGTCCTTAAATATCACTGTTTCATTTGTTGAAAGTGAGCAAGGCAGTGTCACACAAAACTGGAATGTATTGTTATCTTTTGTTGAAAACATTTGAAGGAAAACAAAATCTTTTCTAAATTAGAATTAATAATCCTTTGTTTAGATAGGAAAAAAAAAAGCACCTGAAAAATTTCTCCCACAACACATAAAATGCAGTACACATGCACACTCCAGAATTTTACCTGACCTGAATACCATCATTTGATTTAGAAGGAAAATGTTTCTTAAAGGTGTGTAAGTATGCTTAACTGCATACAAGTGATTTCATTAAAATAATGCAATGCTTACATGAAATTAAGCATGCTTGCTTATAAACTGTTTATGAAAAAAGACTGGTTTTGACTAATACACAAAAATCTGTATGAGCACATCTGAAATGGATAAACTGATATCTGAACAGTAGTTGAAAAAAAACAACCCAAATCAGTTCTTCCCTTTCATAGGTAATGAACATATTAGAAATACTTGTAAAATAAGAGACTTAAGAAATTCCTTGGTGTGTAAATCTGTTGCAATTAATAGAACCTTTTTGTGACAGTAACATTTCTAGCCCTAAAATGACTAATATACTAAATCCCGTATCTTTAAAATATTTTTTTTAATGTGAGTGTATTAGAAATAGTTGTTTTCCACTTTGTCACAGCAGGCACCTGCAAATATTTTTCCTTATTTTAGCACTGAGAATCTGGAAAATTTCCATTAGAAAGCTTTAAGCAAACACAGCTTAAAGTTTAGACTCTAAACAAATATAATATGACTGAAGATGTTAACATTTGGCACTTCAAGATTTATTTGCCTTGCATTTAGAAAAGAAGTCTTGGTGAAGGAAAATGGTTCAAATTTCTCATTTTAATTGTAGTTAGAGAAAGTAGTCCTTGCATGGCTGCATAAAGGAGGTTCTGCATTTTCTATTCCTCCGTGGTAGTTAGTGCAAGATTAAAACAGCTCACTTCTGGTTTTCATAGAGAATCTTTAGACTGCCTTTGATGTATATGGCTTATCCTTCAACTTAAATCACCAAATGTGTTTATCCTTTTGTAAGATTATGTGATTCAAAGCAAGACCCAAAGTAAATGAAAAAAAATTTCCTTCAACTGGATTCACTTTTCATCACTGTTTTGTTTCACTCAAATTTAAACTCAACCAGATTGTCTTACAACTCAGCTGTAATATTAAGACTGTAGCTGTAGTCAGCTGCAGTAACAAATCTTTCTTGAAGTATCTACATTTTTGAGCTGTCTCAGTCAGCCAGAATATTTGTACAATTTGGGAGATGTTAGTGTGTGATTTTATTTCTCCAGAGCCATCTCCTCTTTTTATCTCCTAAGTCCATACTTCTGGACATTGTTGCTCTGTCTTTATCTATCAATTTAATATGTTCATTTTTGATCATCAGTAATAGAAAGAAAACTCTCCCTCCACATGCAGACTTCTCTGATGTCTGAACTCATTTGTTTACCTCTTTCAGATATCAGACTTCCTTTTCTGCAGACATTTAAAAACATATTCCAAAACTGCTAATTTCTTGATGAAATGTGATCTCTTTGGGCATATAATTTTTTGATAATCTCTTCTATAATCTCTTTCTAGAGATCAGAAGACAAGAAGCCACAGTCTTACACTGTAGATACATTTTTACTTCATTCTTCATTACCTGAGTCAGCAGAGGGACTTTTCTGGATTTAAGTGTATTTATATAGGCCAAGGTTTCTTTAAATTAAATAAACTTTGGAAATGTGAAACGAGTACTTTTTCAATTCTTTTTCTCACAGTATGTGATTGCAGGCTTTATTGTAGCAGCTATAGCGCAAAACTTGTGTTTGGATCATTTGTATATAAGTTGTTGAAATGATGCTAAGAATTATCTTATTTTTACTTATTTCTAGGCAGGGCCCACAAAATGGAGAAGATACAACATTTAGTGATGTATCGTTACTGGAGAATCTTCAAAACAACCATGTAAGTTATACAAAACAATTACCATTGTTTTGTGAGATGAGACTATTGCTTTCGGTAAGTAAAAAGATTATGTCCTTTGAAAGAAGATAAATAAATTGTGTATTTGTACAAAATCAGTATGATCTCATGAATACTCTTATAATTGCTGTTGATATATGTTAATTAGATTCAGCCGTTTTTTTCTGCCCCAGTTTTTTGTTTTTGTGATGTGGTTCAGATGTTACGAGTTTGAAGTAGTCCTGTGTTCTTCATTCTGTGGTTGTTTTACCGGTAGTCCTACTGTTCATATGATGTCATGACATCCATTAAAGCTTTCAGGATGAGCTAAGTTAATTTACATCCTGACATGATTTATCTGGGCTTGGACAGGAGTCAGGAATTAGCCATATGCATTCGGTTTGTGGGCATGCTTCCATGAGCTTACATCTTCAGTTCGGATGATGAAATGAAAGAAACATTTGGAAGCTGGCATTTGCCCCAAAGAGACAGTACATTGCTCAGGAAGTAAAAAGTTGCTTTATGATCTGATTAAGAAACAGTACCATCATTACCACTTCCTGGTTTTTGTTTGTACAAGAGATGTTTTTTTACCTAGTCATAACCAAGAACACCTACTTTAAACAGTGTAACTGACTGTACTCTTTTTGAAGAGTGTAAGTAAATTGCTCTTTTCTTAAATTTTGTCTTCCCTAGAGGCTAATTCCAGTTTAACTGACAGACAGTGAAGCATCTTTTTCTTACAAATAGAATAGTCTTTAATGGTAGACACCTGAGAGCAGTTCTGAAGTGTATCTAGAGTAGAGGATATAGATAAATATAGATGAGTCTGTCTATAGATTTATATAAGCTGGGGTTTCTTTTAAACAGCCATTCAGGAGTCAGTTCATTCATTTTGCGAATGCCAACTCTTCTAATAATCAACTATTTTGCTTATATGTTTCTTTTCCCCTCTTTTGGCTAAATATTTTTACATTTTTTCAACTTTTTACACTTTCAAGTGCCTGATATATTCATCTAAATGTCCTCTTTAAAAGCAGTCTGATCTTGCAACATTTTCTATGTGATTTTTGTTTGCTACATCTTTCTAAAGGTTCTTTAAAAGTGTTGTCATATAGTATTAGTAAAAGTAAAAGACATTATTTTTTAGTAAAACACACAATATCCAAAGAGAATTCTGTGAATAAAGTAAAATTCTTCCAATACTTCTAATCGTTCAGACTTACCTTCCATAAAAAATGCTCATTTGAACTGTTTTATGTTTCTGGTTGTCTAATTTTAAATGTTATGATAGCAAATGCCACTTAATTCTATTTATATAACCAATATTTAAGTACAACAGAAAGAAGTTATTCTGCATGCTGAAATTAGTGTACAGATGGTTTTAAAGAGGAAAAATCTTTCATTAAACTTTTGTGGGCTATTATTTGTCTATATCTATTATTACATTTTGCTTGTTTATTGCTTTAATGATAATCACACTCTGACATCTTTTTTTTCTTAGCCAACTGCACCTATAATATGTGAGTTCTTGACAATGATGGCAGTGTGTCATACAGCCGTTCCAGAAAGAGAAGGTGATAAAATTGTATATCAAGCAGCATCTCCAGGTGAGATTTAAATAACTCAGTGAACAAGTATTCTGTCAGCTCAACAAGCAAATTTTTTTGTTTATAGTTTTTGAAGTATCTTCCAAAATTAAAAAAAAAAAACCCTATCCCTCAAAAAAGAATTGGTATCAGCTAAAATCAGTTTTGTCAAAAAAGGATTTAGACTTTTTAAATTTTCTTTAGAACATTCATTTCACTGTCCTGTGGATTATGTAAGGGCAAAGAATCAGTAACCATACAGGACTACTAAAGTGCTTTCAGATTGCTGTGGAATTCTAAAGGAATTGCTCAGAAGTAAATAAAAATCAAATCAGGAGATAAATTGATGGCCTTGCTTGTGAACCTTTTCTATACTTGGTATCCATGATACTGATTTAGAACAGGGACTGTGTAATCAAGACAGAAATATTTTCAATAGGTTAGAAGTTGTAATAAATTCTATTAGAGATTGAGAAAAGATTGTAACGTAAAAGGTCTGTTTCAAATCTCTTGTGGTTCATAAAAAATTTTTAATTTGGGAAAGGATGAAACAAGGCAAAATGATTAAAACATGCTGAGCTAATGAGTTACAAGTTATGATGGGAGAAGTTACTTAAAGCGCACAGGTTCTTCCCGGGCTGCCACAGCTTCTTGGTGGCTGTCTCTCTAAATCCTGTCCTTCAGCAGCTGAAAGACAAGGGCAGAGGTAGGGCCTTAAATAAAGGTAACTAGGTCATGGCATTGTTTTATTGGGCATTGCAAGCAAATTCCATTCTGATATCCTGAGCCACTTGGAGAGAACTGATGACTGTTGGAGACATGGTTGCTGGTTTCCTGAATATAGACATTGAAGTCATCTAGTATTTACAGGGATGACTTACCACTCTTCTCTTCCAAACCAGAACTTAAGCAAAAAGCAATGTACCTTGTCTGGTGTCCTGCTGAGGAAACTGCTAGCCTAGGTACTGTGAAGAGCTTGCTCTCATTACTGAGCTGAGAGGCATATTCCTTTCAGGGCTTGTTTTCTCTGAACTGTAAACTCATTCATCAGTTTTAACAGGAGAAATAAAGAGTTCTTTCCAGCACCACATCTAATCCGTAAAATCCGTAAAGGGAAAAGGAAGTCAAAAGTGGAAAAGCTTGGACTGTGTTGATTAAATTGTGGGGTAAACTAACAGTTTTCTGGTACATTTGTAAAATAACTGTTTAATTTGCTGCAGATGAAGGAGCATTGGTCAGAGCAGCCAGGAATCTTCGTTTTGTATTCACTGGAAGAACACCTGACTCAGTAATCATTGAGTCTGTAAGTACATTGGAGTAATATTATAATTTATTCTATTTGCTTCTGCTTTAGTTTAATCTGAATAATTGCGTCATGATACTGTCATTTGTACTGACATGTTGTTTGGTTGGTTTTGGTTCTTTTGCTTGTGTTGTTTTTATTAATTCTCACTCTTTTTTTTTTATTATTGTTTAGTTGGGACAGGAAGAGAGATATGAACTGCTAAATGTCCTGGAATTTACAAGGTAAATTTGTACTTGATGTCTTTTTGTGAAAAGACTTAGGAACTTCTCTCATGGATAAAAATGTTTGCATTTTTTATATTTATACAGGCAAAGTATGCAGGTTATAGCTTTTATCTATATAATATGTAAACACACTATAGACAAAGCATCGTACATGATTAAGATTACACCTCCTAGTTTATTGTAAAACATTTTCAGAGGCGTTTCCTTTTTTCTGTTGTCTACGTTGTGACTAATGTTTTTCACCTTTACTTTTGCTCGAAGATTGAAAAAAACTTTGATCTCAAAACTTTCAAAAAATTCTGTGAAAAGTAGTATAGGAAACTATTTGAACTTCTGAATGTATTTCTGAAAGCCCTGGCACCATATGATTTATTAAAAAGTAAGTGTATTTATCTTGACTGGTAAAATTACATTTTGCATACTTGAATAATAATGTCTTGTTTAAATACTCTACACTGAAACTCATTATCTTCTGAGCAGCATCACAACAGCATTGACCAGTTAGGTTTCTTGGAATATGAGTTCATGTATCACATACTTTGTTTCCAGTAAAAATTTTGTATTGAAGTTGTTGGAGTTATAAAGGTACCCATAAGAAATATGGATGGAGTTTCAGTTCTTATGTAAAGGTGTTTATATTGGATCTGTGTATGCTGTCTGTGTTCTGAATGTTTGTGTAGGCCCATTGCTTACTTTGGCACAGGATAAGGAAGGGATTTGCATGTAGAGGAAACTCCCTTTTTTCCTGAAAATGATTACTCGTAATTGTGCCTGTGGAAAGGGATTGTTGTTTTCCTTCCTGTCCTATTATATTTTCCTTGAGCTTGGCTAAAGAAGCAAAAAACTCAAAAAAGTAGAACAATCCAATGCAATACTGGAGAGGCCAACTGAAGATGTATAAACTGGGTGAAATCAGAATAGTTGCCTGTAGTTATAGTAATAGCAATAATAATATGAAAGATAATAAAAAATGAAACAGAAAGTAATTTTCATAGTTTTGAATGTCTTTTAATGTCCGTTTGCTATTAATGTTGTTTTTATATATCATAGAGGACATATGTGAATTTTTTGAGATTTATGTCATGATTTCATATTTTTTGCAGGCATTGCTTTCGTTTTATTTTCCTGAAAGTTAGCAAGTATGTAGCGCAGAGTGCATTGCTGTTAATTTGATTTCTATGAAAGTTCATACTGCATTTCTGGAGTAGCAGTGAAAGATTCCTGCTTTGTTTCTGATTTTGATCTTCATCTTGATTTTATAGATTTTTTTTGTTTAAACTTCTGTGTCAGTCTAAAACTGTAATTTAAACAGAGATACTTTATGGAGATGAGAGATCTGCTTTTAAACCTTAATTTTTGGAGGATTAAGATTTTTTGTGGATACCGATCACAGAACTTTTAAGTATTCAATTTTTATAGCTGTTTTTGTTTTTATTCTGCAATATTTAGCTTTGCTTGGAATTGACTTGTTGGAAGCACTAGAGGTCACCCGTGTTCCACAGCAAGAAAAATTTTGGCTCCAAAACAACTCCATTTGTATGGGTAGGAGCATGTACCTTCAGAGAAGTAATCTGTTTTGAATAAACTGTTAAGAGTTTGCAGGTGTTCCAGGTTTTTCCCAGAAAAAATGCAAATTATTTCCTTGCCACTTTCCAGTACATGCTAGATTAGGACTCTTGTGCAAGTAGAGTGCAGCAGTGTCAACATTTGATAGGATAGCCTTCCGAAGAAGTACGTTACAGAAGTAAAACTTGTAGGAATACTTGGTAGACTTGTCACTTCTGGTACTCTCTTTTTTCAGTGGTTATACTTGTGCCTGTGAAAAGAGTAGACTTAGACAAAACAGTAATTATGCTTTGTTCATAGCAGGAAAGTAGTTGTCAATCTGGCTAGCAGGTGAGCATACTGAAAGCATTATACTGATAATTCTTAACCAGACAAATACTATTTCTAAAATGCAGTGCTAATCTCTGTGAAGCAAATAGTGTCTTAATAACTTGTGCTGAGTTGCCTCCAGTAGATAGTCTGCTCAGATGCCACAACTGCTGTGGTACCTTTAGTTCTTGGAAGCGAAGAGTTGTTCAGATCTGCTGCTGTTCAGGGCTCCCTGTACTGTTAGGGAAGGAATTGTGCAGTGTGGTGCCTGTTCTTGTATTCTGTCACCTGGTACTGTAACAAATGAAAAAACTGCAGCTGTCTCTTGGTAGCCCAGACCAACTCCTAGGGTATCTGTCTGCAGGGCAGGGTAAAGCAAGGCATTGTGTCAGAGATCCAGAAGCACAGAATGTCTTATGTTTGGTTTCATCTCTGTGCCAGCTTCATGCACTATCATTTCACCTGGGCCATTGGTGAAGGCGAATAAGATTTTGAGTGTGCGATTCCTTGTGTCATTAAGTATAAGTGATGTCCATTATCAATGCATGAATTGCACATCAGTCCTTGCATCAACATGTCATTACTAGCAATGCTGCTGAATGGGGTTTTGATGTATCTGCTGGTTTTCCTGGAGGAATGAATTGCACTTTTAGCACCAGAATTCATTTCACCAGCAAGTGTTGTGTACATATGTAGTAATAATATCGCAATATCTGGAGTATGTACTGTCTGTTGATTTAATGACTAATTTTCATCTGTATCCCTGGGACATACCTCCATAGCCTAGCAGAAACCATCTGTGATAGTTACAGTTTAAAGCTTCTTGTCTGAATTCCTATATTTTTGATTTAGAAGGCCAGTATATTTACCTGTAATTCATTCCTTGGCTAGTCTGTCCTGTGTGATCCATTTCATGAGTAATCCATGTTGTCTTAGCTGTTGTACAGAGCAGACAGAAGGCATCCTAGAGCAGTTGAGGCCCTACCTTCTGTCTGTCATTCAGAGAGGTCCAGAATATACTGATCCCTGTTTTGTGACTGAAGACCTGATACTTCTAAAAGTAAAAAAACAGTGCATGGCTGACAGAAGATGTACCAAAGCCTCCATAGTGGTGTTTGTTTTCTGTGGTTGTTTCATCTTAAATTAAGTCAGATTTTAGAGTAACTGGGTCTATCAAGAGCTACTTCTGAAAGTGGCAAATCTTGTGACTGAGGGGAAGTATTTCTGTCCCTTTAAGATGCTTCTGTCTATTTATAATCCCATGACAACTCCATGGGAATTACCAACTATTCTGCCTCTTTGTAATAGCCCAAACAGTTTCCCAGCCAGCGGGTATATAGAGATCACAGCAGTGGGTTTGCAGGATTCCATAACGCACAAGGACACACAGGCTTTTTTCGCTATTTTTTTTTTTTTTTTTAACAGAGTATTGCAAATTACTGTTAGTAAAGGAATGCATACAAACACACCCTGAGAACGATTTGCATCAGGGTTGCTCTTAGAGAGGCTACGTGCTGGGTACGAGTAAGTTGGTGCAGGACACCACCACATGCAGCAGTCAGTAGATGCTGCTAATTTCTGTATTTTACCTAGAACAGCCAGGAGATGATGGTGTGTTCTTTTCTCACAGACCAATTTTTGTTTTTCCAGATTTTTGCCAATTCGTACTTTCTCATGGTATTTTCTCCCTTTTACAGGAAAAAATGGTTGTAGCTACAGTTTCTCGTTTTGTGCATATTGGTGGTGTCTCAGGATGTCTCCAGTTTCTAGGGTGGCAGCCATTTTCTCTGCTACTATTTCAACAAACATCTTCTGTTCAGTATTTTCCACTTAAGACCAGGTCATCTTTATGGCTGCTCCCATCAGTTCCATGGCAAAGAAGCAGAACAAAACACTGGTCTCACACTGACAGTTAGTTGTAGTAGTGCAATTTTGTGGTTTACTGCAGTTCACCAGGAAAGGAAATAAAACTGTCACTGCAATGAAGAGGCTCATAAAAAGTTAGAAGTCCTTAACAGTAACTCTTGGTCATTAGTTTTATTGCAGTTTTACTAAGAAAGTGTATGTCAGTCAAAATTCAGTATTTTGTGTATAGCTAAGGTTTCAGAATGCTACAGGAAAACATTGGTTATTCTTTTATACATATTCAGTAGAGTAATATGCAGCTCTGAGCAGGACTTCAAGGTTGCAATCTTCTGGTAATGCAAGACAAACACAAAACTGCTGACTTTCTACCTGTCAAGGGCAAATATATCAAGTTATTGTTTATACACACCCTAACCTACTGTAATCCCTCCACAATTTCTGAACTGAATATTCAGGCAAGTATAATGAGTTAAAGTAGCAGTAGGCTAGATAGTCTTGGCAGGAATTAATGTGGATTTTAGACTTGCATTTATTTTAGGCATCTTAAATGCAGTTCAGATCTTAATTTCTCCAGCATTGTTTAAGTAGATAGATCCCCAGCTGGACACTGTCTAAAGTTTTTTTGAATTCTGGTTATCTGAGGTGTTTTGGATTAGCGATGAAATGTAAAAGGAGTTGCAGTAGCTAATGGCTTTATATGGTCTTCTGTGCAATATTCACAGTAACAATGTTATTTAATACTGCTGTTCAGAAATTTTTACTTGAAGCAAAATGCACACACAGGTGGAATTGGAAAATATTTTCCTGAACATACTATTCAGCCCCATTACTTCACCAGTAATTACAAAATTCTTTCCTTCACCTATGTCCACATTCCTTTTACAGGATGTTTTCCATGGCAGTCTGAACTTCAGGAACCATTCATACAATAATGCTCTTTGATGCTGTATAAATGGGATCCAGTTCCAACAGGAACCAAAATTGTTAAAGGATCATTTATTTCCATCTTGGTTTTACTGTGAACTGTTGCATGAGAAAAGTTTTGTTCTCTGAATAGTTTCTGTAGATTTATTTATAAAGTTGAAATTTGAAAGACTTATAATATAAATACACATCTTGACAGGACATGATCTTTCACCTAAAGAATGCTTATTGGCAAACCTCAAAGGGAAGAAGACAGAAAGCAGACCGTGACAGTCTTCTCCATGCTTGCTTCCAATTTCTACCTCAAGTTATGAGGACAAAAAGAAAAAGTACTTGGATTTTGTTGACAACTGAGAGCCAGAGAGTAGTTGAAATTAGTCCATCCCCTTTCCACTTCTTAGCATACTGAAAACTTAGCGTGATAAATGAAACTCTGGATTGACAATAATAAGATTGCAGAACAGTACACTGTACGAGAGACTCTGGCTGGCTGGGAAAGAAAAAAAACTGAAACACTCCATTATACGCTACCTCTTCATGATATTGGTCACAAGTGCTTTGTGCTTTAAAAAGCTATTTTGTCATCAGTAGACAGTGTTCAGATGAAGGTGAACATTCTCAAAATCATTTTGATGGGAAAAAGGCCTACAGAAGAATGCACAGAAAAATAACATTCATTTTAATTGTTAAGGCACTAAAACTGTTTTCCATCCCAGTCATCTGAGAACGTAATTCAGAATAGATAGCACTGATTTCTTATTCTGTGTGTAATATAAGATATATATTCATGTTATTAGGTAAAATGTTGGTAAATGCTTATATTTATGAACCACCTTGTATAGAGCATTTATTTCTCTTTCAGCACTAGGAAGAGAATGTCAGTGATAGTTCGCACACCATCGGGAAAGTTAAGACTCTACTGCAAAGGAGCGGTGAGTTTTATTGTTTTCACTGTAACAAAGAATACATGCTACCAATACAAATATGAAAGCAAAAGGTTGTTATAACTGCAGTCAAAACACTGAAAATGTGGGGGAAAGAATGTAGATGTGCCTCTTTCAATTTACATTATTTTGCCATGTAGCTGTTCAATGTGATGAACTAGTTAATGTCTTTTTTCACTAACTGTCTATGAAGGTATGACAGACCTGTTCATCCTGTTCTTTGTACTGGACTAATATCCTTACGCTTGCCATTAATTGCTTCCTTCTGTACTCCAAGAGAATGGATGAACATGTATATGAGTGTATTAATTACTTGCTGGCGTAGCTGGGCATGGGTCTCTAGGTAGATATAGTAATCTAGCATAACTGACTAGATGGGAATTCGAACCTGTCATTGATATTACACAGAAGTAAATTTTCCCAAAACCAGGACCTGTGGAAAGGTATTATTACCGTAATGCATATGGGAATGGCAGAGTTGCTCCTTAGTTCTCAGTCTGTATGTTAACTGAAGTGTGAGGGGGAAGGAGATGAAATCCAGTTCCAGAATGGTTTAAGAAAAGGAAGTTGGTTGAATATAAATGTCCGTTTTGTATCATCTCAAGTGAAGAAAAGCTGGCTACAAAAAAACTGAGAACAGCAATTATGAAGCACTAATTTTACTTTGCGGGCTTAATATTGAAAGAGGAAGACAGCATTTTGGCATTTTTTTAAATAAGGGGAGATAACATCAAAAAATGTAGAAGAGAAAAATTGCATTCTGGCAAAATTTGTAAATTTAGAAAATTTGACGATTAGAATGTACTTTTTAAACTTCTGAAATAAGATTGTCTTAATTTTTGATGCTTCAATAATACAGTTCTATTTTTCTGCTATTTTTCCACATGATTTGTGTTGTCTACACAAAAAAAAAAAAAAAAATTCTATTGAAGTGTTCTGAGCTAATTTTATTTGTTTTGTAGGATACTGTAATTTATGACCGTCTTGCTGAAAGTTCAAAATACAAAGAGATCACCTTAAAACATTTAGAGCAGTTTGCTACAGAAGGTGAGTGATGTCATTCAGTGTAAAAATAAATATGGAATTCAGTTACTGCTCAGTGTTTCAATTTTTCAAGTTTCCGGTTTTTCAGTTTTATGTTGCTGTAGTGTTAAGTTTGAAAATTGTAGTGTTTGACTCGTGTTAAGTTTGAAAATTATGTTTTAGCAACGTCTCCTTAAGAAAAGTCTTCCTCTTCTCGAGAAGTTTCAGTAACAACTTCATGCTTAAAAAAATCCCCAAAAAACAACTCAACACACCCACAGAGTACACAGTGGAGTCTTTTAACCAAAACATATTTTTCCAGAGAGCAAACACATTGCGCATTGTTTCTGTGAAGATCTCATTTCCCATGGTCGCTTTCATGTCCCACACACAGTGAATGCTGTAGGGATGGCACACAGGAAGAAGTAGCCAAAGTGAAGATGGTCGGAAATTATTAGTGCAGTGCTTCTAAGGTAGCTTTAAACTGTATTGTTTATGTCACCAGTCCCAATAAGGGGAATTGCCAGCATCCATATGGTGTGTTTCGGTGTCTGCAGTTTTAATAATCACTTTTACAAAACAGTTGCCAAAGATGGGGAACCTCTCTGTGAGGGTTTGTTAAGTAGGAATAGTAAGGAAAATTTAAAAGAATGTCAAATTAAGATGGTTGATACAAGCAGCCAGTTAGTTATTTAATTATAGTAAATTTCACAGTACAGATGTGAGTAGAAAAGCAGACTGTAGAAAGGTTTGCGCACAGTTCCTAGATCTTCTGTGCCATACCCCTTTAGTATCTCAGGAAAGCATTGTAGTGTTGTACTGTGCAGTATCATAGTGTTTTAATTTATCAATGAATTGGTAGAGAGTAGTTGGAGGCAGAATTATAAGAGTTATGAGAATCTGATCTGCAGAGTTTTTACTTCTTCACACCTCTAATATAATGGTACTAGAATATTAAGATTAATGTGTCTCTAAGAAATAAACTTATACTGGAAAGCAAACTTTATTAAAATATTTTCCTTCTGAAAAACAATCCTTATGTTTTGTTAACTGATCTCTGGCCAAATATTCATGTTATCATGAAAGGTCGTTTTTCTGTCATATATAAGACTTCTTTAGTTTTTGTCTTTAGGTTTATCATGGAATTTAGAGTTTTGACCAGTGTATTAAGCAGCTTCAGTCTCCTGGTTCTATCAGTGACAGCAGAAGCAAGTCACAGATCTGTGTCTTTTGTTAGTTTTTCATATCAAGATCTCTGCAGGAAACATTTGGTTAGTCTTAAAGAATTTTAAAGTAATAAAATTAGAATAAATTATACAATAAAGTTGGAAGCAGAAGTAAAACCAAACAAATTTGACTGATGGTACAACCCACAGCCTCAGATACACACTGGGGTTCTAGAAAGGCTTAACCAGAATCAGTCAAGAAAAAGTTACGTAGGTGTAAGTATTCAGTATTTGGTTACCAAAAAGACAAAATTAGATGACCATCTGCTGTCCTTTGTGAATTGCTGTGAAAATTTCAATCCAGTTCTTAATTACTGTTCTCATTAAATCAGTGGTACAACTCCTTAGCAGTCAGGTTGCACTAAATGAACAAACATAAAAAGTGAAAAATTCTACCTGTCTTTAGAACCACTGTACATACATTAGCATTGAAGAGTTTGTTCAGGTACTTTTTTTATCCTTCTTTTCAACAGATGAAAAGATCTACTGTTCAGAAGAGTAAATTTCTAACCTTTTAAAAAGCATAAAATTCAATCTTTAAAAAAAGTTATGTATCTCTGGAATAGATTAAAAAATTGGTATTTATTTTTGCTTCAGATTTAAATTGCAGCCAATGGTGTTGCAAAGTTTCTCATAAGTATCCTTTCATGTGGCAGGACAGTATGTCCTTGGCATTTGCTGCATGCTCTTGGTGTGTTGTTCAAAAATGAAGTGGTTAGCATGACTGGCATTTATATGTAAGCATTTGTGAAGCTTGGGTGTTAATGCCTGCTTGGATAAATAGAAAAACTGTGTTTAATTTTCCTGTGTTGTTCCAGTCTGTTAAGAAGCAGGCTTAATGATATTTTGTTTTCCACTTTTTATTTGGAAGATTCTTCTCATCACAATGAAAAGAATCATATTAAAAATAGAAAAAAAATATTAGGCACTGATTTAAAAAGAGAAAGCAAATATCTTGAAAAAATTATTTGCTGGTATTCCATACACTTGGATTTCTTTTCTTCATTTTACTGTCTGGAGCAAATATGTTGAAAGCATTGTGAAATAGTATCACTGTTAGTCAGACATAGATTCCTTTCCTCCCCTTCACCTATATTCATTGCTTTGGACCTTGTTAGAATATCCTTATAATGCAGAGAAAAAAAATCAGTTGAGTTGTCAGCCTTGAGTTTATTTTGTTAAGTCTAGATGGTGAGAGACTGTCTTCCTAATGCTGTTTAGTTGTGAGAATACTAGGATTACACATGTTTTTAGAAGATACTAAATTAGCCTTATATCTAAGACACATGTATTATTTCATGCCCAACCTCTTACAATTTCAAAGTTGCCGCCAATGCTAAGCTGTATGCTCCAGAAACCTGTGTACCTGAAGTAAAGGTTACATTTAGCCATCCTTGGTCATGGTGCAGTTCATCTCATAGAGCAGAGTGGGCAAGTGACCAAAGGGTATCTACATTAGTCCTGCCTGCCCCCCTTCTAAATCTACCAGCCTGCAAACTGTGGCTAGTACATAAAGAGTTATGCCAACCTCATTCTCTAGAAGTCTGTTAATATGTGAAAATGAACTGTTAGAAAATTCACACCTAGCTATTTAAATTGAATGTAAATGTGTGTCGTCAGAAAACAGGTATTTCTTAAAATCATGCAGTCTCAAATTCTTGCTGTAGTGCTTAATTCAGATTTCTGCTGAAGGAAAAATCTCTTAATAATAACAACCAGATCAAAGGTTGTTAAGTAAAATCACCAAATGGTACGTCATTATTTTATTCAAGGAATTTGGAAAGCTGAAACAATCTTTGAGATGGGAAAATTAAATGAGGGGATTCAAAGTTGGCTTCTAGATGATAAATTTCAAACTAGAATTTCCTAAGAATATTGAGGGGGGGTGAAAAGGGCAGTTGTAACCTTATGCCGATTTAATTTAACTTTGCTTCTTTCCAATATAGCAACATTTAGGTTTATAAATTTTTTTCTGAGAAATACAATTCAATTTTACAGTTTTAATGTTTCAGTGTACATACTTGTTCAGCAAGTGTTGGGATTGTTTCATGTCTTGTTTGCAGTTTAAACTAAGTCAAATCGTACATAAAAACTGATTTTTTTCCCCTGCAGCACATCGCCTGTATTACATTCAGCTTCTTTGAAACTGTTACTCCGTTGAATAAATTTCTATTTATAGTACTTTTTTACTTCATGTATATTTTAAAAGTTCTCCAAGATGTGCAGCAGTAAGTCAAAAATCAGGCATAAGCATGCATAAAATACAGAATAAATTCAGCTTTCAAAAGTTACTTATTGCAGGCATATCCTGGAAGATACTAACAAATACTGAATCATTATCTGCTTTCTTTCTAGGCTTAAGAACTCTGTGTTTTGCTGTGGCTGAGATTTCAGAAAGTGATTATCAAGAGTGGTTAGATGTCTATCACCGTGCTTCTACAGCTATACAGAACAGAGTACTCAAACTTGAGGAGAGCTATGAACTAATTGAAAAAGTATGTATAGCTTGATGTAGCTTTCTGGGGTTTGGGTTGGTTGCGGGGGAGGATGGGGGTGGGCAGAGAGCTGAGCAGAAGAGTAGGTTCTTAATTATTGTCATTATTTTCTGTACCATGAAAAGGGAATCACTATTGAGGAATATTGGTTAGACAGAAAAATAAAATCTAGCAATATACTGACAGCTGTGTCATGCAGTCCTTGCAGTTTTGATAATCAAAATTAAGGAAAAGTTAATTTGACAAAGTTTTTGCTGCAAGTAACTACCTTGCTAGAAAGTGTCAGTTATGGGTTGAACTACTGAAAGGGTTTTTTTCAGAGTTCTTCTTGTGTGTAAAAAAGTGTAATAACAGATACACAACATCTGCTTCATTATATAATGATCTTGGAACAGTGGAGTAGTCAGGATTGAAAGGGACTTCTGGAGGTCATCTAGACACAAATCCTTACTCAAAGCAGGGCTAGTTTTGCTTGCCCAATACTGTGATGAAGTTTTGAGTATCTGCAAGGAGAGAGTTTTTCCAGCTGCAGCAGGTAGTTTCTTTTGATGTTCAACTAAGTATTTTCCCTTTTTCTGAGTTAAAATTTTTATTGCTGCAGAATTTGACTGTTACCTCTTGCTCTTCCACTGTGTGCCATGCATTTTGGAGAATGGCCGCACTGCCAGCTTCAGTTAGCAGAAGGAATCCCTCCCTTAGTCTTACTTTTTCCCCATGTTAAACTCATCGTGCTTCTTCAGGTGCTCTTAATAAGTGTGCTCTGGGCCCTAAGCGATTTTTGTGTCCCTCTGTTGGACTTGCTCCACTTTGTCAACCTCTCTTGTACTGAAGGCCCACAAAGCAAGCTTATACCCAGATACAGTGCCACAAGAGCAGAGCCTTAGGTTTCTGGCAACACTGCTTCTGGAGTAGCCAGGCATGTGGTTAAGACTTCATTGCCTCAACAAAAAAGGGTCCCATGACTATAAATTTATAAGAAAATGGAGTGCATGAGACCAGTAGTGCTTGAAGTTTTGCTACTTAAATTTTGGGAGGGGTATTTTTGGGCTTTTTTTCCTTGGAAAGAATAAGAGAGATTAGACTGATGAAACTGCTTAAAATTCAGAGCCTCAAGAACCTGTGGTGTTTAATTCATGAAAATGGGTGAGGGTATATAGTTTCAGTCACTTGTGGAATATTGCTGAGCAGTTTATCTAGATGTAACAAAACAGTCTTGAAACTATGTAACTTTTTAATGCCATGACAACTCTGCTACCTTGACCATTTTTTGTATTAGCTGTACAAGTACTTCCTCTGGATGTAGTGTGCAGGCCATGCTAGTACCAGGATTGCGCACTATGAGATTTAGAATGGTGTCTTTAACATTTAGCTAGTTTTAAAGGTATAGAAATAGGAAACATAAAAATGGCTGTATTCACGAAAACTGTGTAGATTTGCTCCACAGAAGTTAAAATCAAATATAAAGTACTAAGATTAAGATGAACTGACAGGTATTTTGGATTTGTTCTACAAAGTGAAGAGAAATCATTGAAAGAGAGAAGGCATGGTAATAGCACTCCTGAAGCCTTCAAATCAGAGAGGTGCCCCTCAGGAAAAGGTAACTGTTGCTGAACAAGCTAGTGAGCTTGTGAATAATTGGTTGACGTTTGAGTCGTCACCCTGTGCAGTTTTGTCAAGCCATGCAGATACCTAAGTTAAAGCACGTACGAATAAACTGGAAGTTCTTTATTTGTTGGTACCAAATCTGATTAATGAGTTCAGAGATCATTAATCTTGTCATAAATACTGGAGTTAAATAAAATAAATGGAAGATTGAAATTGAATTTAAACCGAAAAAACATATATGTACGAAATATTTTATTTTCACAGAATCTTCAGCTGCTTGGAGCAACAGCAATTGAAGATAAACTACAAGACAAAGTGCCTGAAACCATAGAGACACTCATGAAAGCAGACATAAAAATTTGGATACTTACTGGGGACAAACAAGAGACTGCCATTAACATTGGTATTATATTTGCATTTACGCAATGGCTTTGTTACAGATTTAGAAATAATAGCAGTTGATGGAGTAAGATTTCTTTCAGAATGGAAAATTATCTTGTAAAAAATAATAATAATGTATGTCATTCCAGTATTTTAATGTGAACTTACTTTTAGTCACTGGTAGGGGAGTAGGGGATTCTGCCTCTGTTAAAATACTAAAAGCAAGAAAGTTATGTTAGAGAGGAGGCAAAATTAGGCAGCTGTACTTTTTTATAGCATATGGAATGAATTAAAAACAATGCATTGGCTTTTCACAGTGAGAGGGAATAATATTAAGATAATGTAAGTATTCTTAGTTTCCCTTCTCTATTTTTCCTTCTTTCCAAGAAAGGTGAACTAAAGTACTATAACCTTTTAACAAAGGGTTTTTTTATTCTTTCCATTTATTATGAAGGATGGGAAAAAAAGACTAATTTCAACAATGATAAATCAGTATTTTTTAACAGTTATACATGAAAACTGCTTTTAAGATTTAATATTATTTGCATGTGACCACATGAGCACTTTAGCCGTAGCCTAGATACATGCCCAAAATCAAGCCTTGCTTTAGTCATAAGCACTTTTTGTTGGCTGTTATTATCTCCAGTCTTAAAGAACTTTCCATATGCACGATACAGTTGATCTAAGGTTATTTTAGTACTTTCAGGTTTGAGTCAATACACATAATACTAATATTTCCACTTTATTAAGAATGGTGGTAGATATTTTTGTCTAGGCAACCTACATCATTAGCACACAACATGCATCCTGTTTAATGCCTCAAAGATTAAAAGAATGGGAATATGTATATATGCAAGTTTTGTTTGAAAGGCAAATTGCATTTTAAAAATTTGCAAGGCTCAGGGAGATCTGTTTGTTGTTTTCTGTAACTCTCTTTAAAGCACTTCTGAATAAGGCAGAACACTTGCAAGTTGCAGCAAGGGAAATTCTATCTGTTCTGACTTAGTGCCTGTATGTACTTGTATAAAATGCAGTAGAATTTTTTTTATCGTTGATTTCAGCTAGGGAAATCTTATTTTTAATTCTGTCTGTAGTTGTCTTTGAAGGAAAAATAATGCCTTGTTGTATTAAAATGGATTTTCTGGAACAGATTTTTGAAACTAAAATCTTTTGTAACAGGTCACTCTTGTAAACTTTTGAAAAAGAACATGGGACTAATTGTTATAAATGAAGGCTCTCTTGACGTAAGTAAAATCTTCAAAGTTCTCAGATAATGAAACATTATTTTATTGCTTAAAATATCCAGACATCATAGTGGAGATGGTGTGAAAAATTAAGTTGGAGCATCTATTTATCTGGACAGATGTAGAAAATTCGCCAAAACCATAGTTTGTGGGGGATGTTGTTTATGTTTGTTTGGGGGGATTGCGTTCTTAATGTTGGTATTCCATGTTTGGAAAACTGTGTGGTCTTTGTGACAAAATGTTACTGAATAACTGGAAAACAGTCTACACCTTCTGAAATCACAGTGTAGCTACTACACAAAGGAACTTTACAACTATGAGCAAACAAATTCCATGTAGTAGATTTCATCCATGCAGGCTCAAAGCCAAGAGCTTCACATTAAACAAACATTACAAATAAACCACTTCTAGTGTGATGATTGAAAAGGCAAATAAATATCCATCAAGCAATATCTTTTTATAGTAAATTTATATAAATATGCTTTAAGAATAAAAGGGAGTACCCAAAATGATAACTGCACTGTACTCCCTGATTCAAACTGCAGTGTCTGGATTCCATAGAGATTGAGAGATCCTTTCCTTATATGCCCAAAATACAGAGTACATGAAGATGCAAATATCTTATGGCCACTGAGTTTGTATATGCAAACTGGTCACTTGCAAATCTGGTTTTGGTGATACCACATATAATGGGTTTTTTTCAGCAGCAGGTGAATGTAGTCTGAGAGGCAGTTAAAAAAATAAGAGTAAACTATCTCTATGCAGATATTTTAACAAGAGATTATTTATAAAGTTTTCTGCCCCATTTGATAGTGTGCATTTTAATGTTTGATGAATGTATATCTTGTGTCCTACCCCTTACTTGCTAGTTGGGATGGAATGATGTGTCAGTCTCTGCTTTTCTAGTGTGACTTGTTGAATCTAAAATTACCTTGAAAATTCTGATAGAGGAGTGGATCAAGTCTCAGGAAATGGAGAGAGGGATGGACTGCTGTGATTGCAGAACACTGAGTCAGTGCAGCTGCAAAGGTGGATGAATTCCCCTTTCCTTTCTGCATACCAGTAACAGCTGGCAAGAGACTGTAATACTTAGTTGGAATATTATCTGTTAAGGAATTCACATAGAATGAAACTTTGGCTTTTGAGTAGCATAGGTCCACCTCTTGTACTGGTAGTCTGTGCACCCGTGAGGGCTGCTGGACAACCTACTTTCCTCTATGCAGGAGAAACTGAGCAGCCGTGAAACCTTGAAGAAAATAATCCCAGTGTAGCGACACCTGTGTATTTGGGATCTTTGAGAAGAGTTGCTCTGTGGCAGTCTTTTCCTCTGTGTTTCTGTAAAGTATAGCCTCTTGGCTATATAGAGATGTTGATAGGTTCATTGGAGTTAGGGAGATTGGCTATTCTTGGTCTGCATACTCTTCTGAAAAACACTGAAACATTGCACTGAGAACAGTGGCAGAATGTGGATGCTTCTTCCCCTTGCCGTTAAAATAATAGTACATGTTCATTGCATACCAGGGGCTTCTCCTAAAATGTAGCTCACTCAAATCTAATCCTTTTATGGACAGGCAGAGTCCCCAGTCTCTAAAACATGTAAAAACAGATTTAGCAAAACAAATACCTCATCAATTTGGTCATTGTTATGACTTAAACATGCAAGACAGAGGAAGTTAGAATAAAAAATATATTTGTCCAGACTGTATCCCAGCTCTGTGAACTGAGCTTACAAAGAGTATGCTAAAATAAAAGATCCTATTTTATATGAACAAATACCCTTATTTATGAAATCAAAATACCTTAACCACACCCACCTCCCCACTCCCCAGTGGGTACCTTCCAGTATAGAACTGACAGCATTTAGATATCTCAACTTTTCGCAATGTTATTTGTTTTGAGGCTCTACTCCCATGAACACCTGCTTAGTTTCACAAACAAAATGTGGGTTTTGTTAGTCAGTTCTTATAGCTGTATAAAAGAGCACTAGGTTTTATTTGCCTTCATATTAACCTAATGGACTGCTAAATTTCACTATAGTACTGTTAATCATAGACAGAAATCATAACATAGCCTCAGTCTTTTAATTGTGATTTTAAACCAGAACTAGAAAATAGCTTAATTGCAATTCAGTTTCATTGAAAAAATATTTCATGGAAATGGTGTCAGGTGATTAAGGGACATTTTTATGCTGCTTTTAATTTGAGGCATGCAATTTCAGCATAGGGAGTATGCCCACAAGGGAATTTAAAATATGTTAGTTTTACGACTGGGGCTTTGTTTTGTCTTGGGATAGGTTTTTTTTTTGTTTTTTTTTAATACGTAGCATGCTTGGAGCTACCTGATGGCATGTCTGCTTGTGATTAAAAATTAAGGTCAGTTTAAACAGAGGAATTCACCATTAAACATGGCCCCAAGTGCCACATCCACAAGTGTAGGCATCTCCTTCATGACCCTCCATGGTAGAGCTGTACTGTAGCTACTAAATGTCAGTGACCTTCCCAAAGCAGGCTGCTGCACAAATACGGGTGATTGTCTTGTCTACTGAATGTAGGCTGAAGTTCTCAGTACTGGATCACAAAATAGTGACTTGTTTAGGGGTGATTCAAGCTGTCATTAGCAACTGAAAAATACAAAATATGTTGCTTTTTATACCATGTACTTGATGTTATAATTGTTAAATTATGTTAAAATATGAATTTAAGGTGATAGAATTATCAGTTATAATACCTGTACTTACATTATGAATTACCTGTGTTTCTT
This sequence comes from Dasyornis broadbenti, assembly GCA_013397935.1. Lineage (NCBI taxonomy): Eukaryota > Metazoa > Chordata > Aves > Passeriformes > Dasyornithidae > Dasyornis > Dasyornis broadbenti. Next base: position 277,522 of record VZRN01002596.1, on the reverse strand, counting down.
TTTTCCTAAACATTTAGAAAAATTTTGTACAATAGCAAATTCTTGTATCTCTATATATGTGAATTGTGTTTTACATTATTAAATAAGTTTTCTGTATACTTATGTCTTTTGGCAAATATTTATGCAACTCTTGTTGCCAATCAAAGAGCATTAAAAGTTCCACTGTAACTTACATACTTTTTTTGGCAGAGTACGAGAGTAATCCTACACAACATTTCTGCTGTGTTTCTAACAGTGCAACTATCGCAAGTGTTCTTTTCACTTTATAGTATTTGATAGCAGAATCAAAAGGCAATTTCCTCAAAAACCAAAAATCCAGTGTTTCTGATCATACAGAAAAATTTGGATTTAAGAATATTAAGAATTAAAAATAATGGACACCATTTTTTGTGCAACAGGGAACAAGAGAGACACTTAGCCATCACTGCAGTACTCTTGGCGATGCTTTAAGGAAGGAAAATGATTTTGCTCTCATCATTGATGGTAAATCTCTGAAGTATGCTTTGACATTTGGAGTAAGACAGTATTTCCTGGATTTGGCTTTGTCATGTAAAGCTGTTATTTGTTGCAGGTAAGGTTTACATTATTCTCTGTGTTTTTTTTTTTTATTGACATATAAAAATTAAGAAACTGAAGTTATGAAATACAGTCATTCAAGTGAAATATCACTGTAGAGCAGTCTGCAACAGAGTGTACCTGACAAACTCACTCAGATTGCATCTTTCTAGAAAAATAACTTGTAATCCTTTGAGTTGATCTAATCCATTTGTAATCCATTGATTAGTGTTTCAACCTTTGAACAAGGCTGAGACGCTAATCTTGACCTTGAATGGATATTATAGTTAACTGCAGGTTTTAGCACATCTGGATTCTTTAGTAGATCTTTCTTCACAGGCTACTTTCCTGTAAAGTGTGGATTACACTATATAAGAAGTGCATGAAAATATTAAAGGTACTACTCGGGGTGCTATTTATAACCTGAAGATGATGGAAATGCCTTTTTTTATAATTATTATGGAGTTCCTATTTGCAATGAACCCTTTCATCCTTTTCTGTAAATATCAACTATTACCGCTATAAGCTTCCATTGTTCCATTAAAATAAATCAGGTTCATCCAAAAAATCTTTTCAAAATGGAACTATTTTTCTGCATTGCTAAAGGACACAGAAAAGGAAGAAATACTACAGTATCCAAATAATCACTGGTTTGTAGTCTTTCCATCCTTTCTGAAAAGCAATGTCGTGCCACCAAAGGATTTTTTAATTAATGTTTTTATGGTTAAGCTTTGTAGCCATGCCTCAGCCTGAAACAGTTTGAATTTCAAACTTTCTGACAGATAAGATTAGTCTTTCTGACAGATAAGTTGGAGTTTTGTGCTTGTTCTGCTAGGTTGAGTTTTGCTCAGTACAATAACAAGAAAGAGATGCAGGTAGAACAGATCTTTCAAAAGCTATATTTCTTTTTCTTCTCTTTCCTTGATTACAAAATATGTTTTATGCCATTTGAAGAGACAATGTTGCTGTTTCTGTTGAATGGTGGAACCATAGCTGCGTATTCTGTACATAAAGCTGTCTTTTAGTGTTTGCATTTTGTGATGAAACAACAAAGTAAGAAATTACCGTTGCTGTTCTAGTAGCATTCTCTCTGCCATTTCTTCATTTTGCACTTCCATAATATACTTAGGTCAGTTGGTTTCAATGTATATCTAGATATATGTCTGACATATTTTGTGGTTGTTTAAAAGTTGGCTACAGGTTTAAAACTGGAATACTTGCTCATAATGTGCACATTTTTAATATCCCATGCTTCTCAAAAGTCAAAATTATGCCAAAATATTTACTTCTGTTAAATGCTTTGCCTTTAGTAACAAAAACTTCATTTCCTTGTTTGTGAGCTTGAAAATAAAAAGTTAAAAATGGTAGTTTTTAATTAAGGTAAATCACTTTAAAAAATTTTATATCTATATAATCCAGACTAAACAAAAATGAAAGCCTTTTCTTCATCCGTATAAAGGCAGAAAATATCTTAAGCTCTCCTTGGTTCTAAAAGTACAAGCTATATTACTTTCTTTTAAGTTTTCAGACTGCATTCACTTGTTCAGAAGCATTTATTACCACTGGATTCTTCCTAAGACTAGCTGTCCTAACACAGAAGGAGCTGACAAATACTCAGTAGACATTTCTTTAAAAAAACAAAAACTGTGTGTGTTATTAATTCTAAGCAGATGTTTGGCTAAAAGACTCTGGCAAACTGAATTCCTACTGTATATTGGTTTCAGAGTAATATATGCAAGAAGAATTTTGAATGGGTTGTTCTGGAGTAAAAATGTACAGCTAAGAGTGAGCAAAATAAGCAAAAGATATTTTTTACAAGTTTCACCATGAACTTGAGGCAATTAGAGTGCCATCTTCCAGCTGTCCCTATAACATTGTCTGAAAAGGAATTAAGGCACTGTTCCTGGGAAGATAAAAAGATGAAAAAGAAGTACTCGGGTCAAGAATCTTCTGTAGAAGCTGGCTCTAGCAAGTCTCGTTACAATTCTCAACAGCAGAGTTCAAATAACATATGTACCAAAAAGATCACAGAAAGATTTTTTCACATACGTGGACCACAGAATTTTTCAGGAGGCCTGTTGCCCAGAAACTTTTATCCCAAGTTTTCCACAAGACTGTACTTGTCCCAAGTAGCTTTCTCAGAAGTCTGATAGCATGTTTTCTGCTGGCCACTGAATAATGTGATTATATAGCTACCTTCCATTTGAAGGCTATATTATTTTTCATTCTGTTATCTTTTTAAAATACATTTTAAAACAGTTCTCTTTACCACACTTGGTAAGTTGACTTCTTCAACACAGAATCCTCTTGTAGCTCTTAAGTAGTTCGAGGCTCAGAAATGTATATTTAAAGTAGTAAGAATTCTAATTGTTAAAATAATTTACTGATTTAGGCAAAAGTTAGTTTTTCATGAATGTTAAATGAAAATATGTGTGTATCAGGACATAAGAAGCATGTCTAGAAAACCTTGGTTTTCTTCTACATTTTTCAGCTGTGTTTTAGAATAAGCATGGACAACCTTAGCTGACTTACAAATAGCCTTTATTTTAGTGGGAAAAGGCTTTCCTTTCATTGGAAATTACGTTGGTTTGGTGAAATTTGCCTTGCTAAAAGACATATTCATCAAAATTTTTCAAAGACTGCTTCTATTTTTGCCTTTGTTAGTTAGCCTTTCACAAATCTTTGTAACTTGGATTTGTTAATAAAAGGAATGTATAATAGCAGTGTGATGTTAGAGATTTGGGGGTTTAACGAACTTTTTTTCCGCTCTGCTGCATTTACATTTTCAATGAACACAATGAAATTAGTCACAAGCCTCAGCTGTCAATTCCAAGAAAAAATTTGATTTCCAGTTTTAAAGTTCATAGCTTGTCTGTCATGTGATGTAGTTATGCTATCTCTGGTTTTTTGGTTTCTAAGTTATTTTCTAATTACATTCTTATTCAGACAGAATGAAAGGTAGTGGGTATGACCATTAGCTTCAGCAATCACGTAATTTCTTGTTGGTTGTGCTTTTTGTAGCTATGGTACAGTTTGCAGATAGCTGGACAAAATGATGGTCAAGCTTTGTTATTAGTATCTGTGTGCTTAATGGAGAGAACATAATTGATGTTTCAGAGTTCTTTAACTGTAAAAACTAGCATTGAGTGTGAAGAATTTAATATCTCTTTTATGTTTATTTTAAAAGGGATGACAGTTCTGTTCTGTTTCTGCTTTTTTCAAAGGGGAAAAGGAAGAAGTGTAGTGAGGAAATTTATGCAACCAGGGGGAAATAAAAACTGTTCCTCTCAAATCAAGGATCAGAAGTTTGGTCCAAATTGAGAGCAATGCATTGTAACCTGTAATGTCACCGTATCTAGTGTCAAGACAGGCAAATCATTCAGCCTTAGCTGTAATGCCAGAGATCACTGGGCAGGCAGAAACATTTTATTATGCCATGTACTGAAAAATAGTTGGACTAATGTATTTAGTCAAAGAAAAATTGTGTTTCCTTTGTAGGTAACTTGTTTTTACTATTGCACTCATTAGCACTGGTTTTGTGATGTTAAAAATCAATTAACATAAATAAGACAGTATTTTTTGCCACAGTCACTTACTAGATTGATGGAATTCTTTGAATTATAATTCTTTAAACTAGAAAAATCCTTGCCAATCAGGAACCTCATTAATAATATAACAGTATAATTTCCTCAAGTATCATGAGGCCTTCACGTGCTTATGAGAATGCTCCCTTTGGGAGCCTCAGCTTGCAGGAGCAACTCTAGCATTACACTGATGTCACATTACAGCAGAATTTTTGGTGCCTGATGGTCTGGTTCTTTTTGTTGCTGAGCTTGTGATTGCCATACATCAGTCTTGTTTCAGGTGAGAACTGTACTCATGAACTCCCTAAGGCGTGTTGCTTGGCAATGTCTCAGTCAGCAGTAATTATTTAGAACTAATTGCTCTTATGTGATTTTCCTTTGCAATTGTGTTCCCTAGAACTTAGCTTCTTTTGTATTTATGCGGGTTTATTTCATTTTTAACCTGGAAGATTTAAGTTCAGTTTGTGAGCATCCCTGCATACAAGCATTAGCCCTGAAATTTTCTCACTGCTGGGGAGATCTTTTGCAACCCAAATTGCCAAGTTCCGGAAGTTTATAATAACCAAACCAAGAGGTTTATTGCATTGAGTGAGCATATAGAAAACTGGTAGGAAATAAATACCTGTTTTTACACCTGTTTTCAGTGTTATTATATATCCATCTTCACACAGGAGTTATGCTTTGGTACCAGAATTACTCTCTTTGTAGGAGGTAGTGGATGGTTTGGGAGACAGACTCACAGAGCTTTTTGTTCTCTACCTGCTTTCTGTTTGTACCATGAAACAAGAGGGGCGTGGTTTGATCCTTGACTCCAGTGCCAGGATGCACAGAAGCAGATTGCCACACTGCCTAAGGTTTACTCCTTCTTTCCCTACCCTGTGAAACACAGCAGTCCTAATTTCTGTATGCTGTTTTCAGTTACAATGTCTCAAATACTATAAGGACTGAATTTCAGCTTGCAGAGTGGAATTTTTACTATACAAAATGGGAGGTACACGTGTGACACGTACAATGGTAGATTGTAGGCAAAACTGATATATCTTCAGTCAACAGAGCTGTCATCCCTGGAATAATTTGTTCCCTCAACTGTGAACAGACATTCTCTTAATGACAGACAGTTGAACAGTCCTGAAAAGAGCAAGATAGAAGTTACCAGCAGATAAACTAAGTAGAGGAACAAGACTCAATGTTCAAATTACTTCCTCTAATTTATCAATGTAGGCTGTGTTAATATAGTGGCAGTCCATTCTGTGACTGTTTTATTTGAAATCTATCTCTTAAATATCTTGTTTGTGTATAAAATGCATATCTAAACAGAGAGGAAAATAAAAAGCATAACAATAAACTGTGCCAAAATCTGCAATTATTGTAAGTTGCCACTGGTAGTGGCAGCATTTGGGGTTCCTTCCATTACTGTGGTTTGGGGGCCCATTGCTGTTTGACCTTTGTTTCTCCAGTCCTGTTAACATCTTGCTTCAAATAAATCCATGTTTTCTATGATTTTTGCTGTGAATGCGCTTTTAGCATATACCCTTGAAGGGCAATAACAAGACCACATCACTGACCAGGATCTTAATTGGCCTGGGTTTATTACCTTTGCACAGAATATAAAGTATGTTTTAAAAGTACATTCATTTGAAGGTCCTGTATTAAACCCATCTCCTTGTGTTATCCCTTAGGGTATCACCACTTCAAAAATCTGAAGTTGTAGAAATGGTTAAAAAACAAGTTAAGGTAGTAACTCTAGCAATCGGTGATGGAGCAAATGATGTTAGTATGATACAAACAGCACATGTTGGTGTTGGTATTAGTGGGAATGAAGGTCTACAGGCTGCTAATTCTTCAGACTACTCAATTGCTCAGGTGAGTCATTACACTGCAAAATACTACAATAAAATATTTTGGAATATGATTAATATGGTGTATGTATATTTTGATTGCATGTTTGTTCATTTTTCATGTTTTTTTACAGTTCAAGTATTTGAAGAACTTGCTGTTGGTTCATGGAGCCTGGAATTATAACAGAGTAGCTAAATGCATCTTGTATTGTTTCTACAAGAATATAGTCCTTTACATTATCGAGGTAATTTTACAGTACATTAAATTTTACTTCTAAAGCAAAAACTTTATTTTGAGCTTTTGGTTATTACATATGATTTTAAAGAAGTATTTTAACTGTAAATAAACACTTACTGGTACAAAATCTTGCATTTTTTAATGAACTGATTGATATTAATGATTGGTTTTTTACTTTAAAAAACCCAGTTGTTTTAAAAATGCATACTATATATTAGCAGTAAATGTGTCTATAATATTGCTAGCTTTAAAATTCTGTACATGTAATAACATTGCAGCAATTAAGGAATCCAGTTACAAGTTTGTCTTAAATTTATCAAGAGATGTTTGTGCTTAAGCTCTTTGCGCTGGTGTCAGTGGCTGTCAGATTGCAATCCAAAGCCCTTTCTAAGGTCTCTGTTCCACTGCGGGGTGGTTGCTGTTCAGAGCAGTGCTCAGAGTTTTTACAGACAGGTTTAGTTCCGCTCTTGGGTACCTTCCACTTGCTGATGGGTGACGGTGCATCCTTAGGCTCCTGTTCAAGAATGGGGATACTTTCCTGAAAGTAGCTTACCTATTTTTTTTCACCTGGGATTTTAAGGAGTGAAATCTTGTGAAGAATACAATGGTGTGAGAGGATTGTGTTGTAGTAAATGTACATTTATTGGTAGGTATGGTTAGAACAGCATGTATAGTTTTCACTGCCTTCATGAACACATCAACCTTAAAATTTTGAACATATTTTTAAATTAATTTTTAAATTTCCTCACTGCCCTCCCTTCCTTTTCTTCCAACAGCTGCAGCCTTTTTTATAACCAAATATTTATATATATATAGTCATTATGTTTATAATTGATTTAAACTTTGTATTCACAATGAAACTTTGAGTTAAAAATGTGGAAAAATACTTAATTTTTGCAAATCTTAACCACAGAATAAGTTTATAGATAGTCTTATGTATTTTTACATTAACAAGGTTAACAGTTTTATGCTTTAAATTTTCATAGGTTTTTTAATATATTTTAAAATTAGTATCTTAAACTTGCAAAATAAGTGTTCTGTTTTGCTGGAAGAAAATGCTTTATTTCCGTTAAACCTGATGTAAACATTAGATTTATATTTCCAGTTTTGATACTTATTTATGTGACCTTACACTCTTGCAGTATTTGAAAATACTTTAATCATTTTTTATCTACAAAAGTTCTAGCCAAAAGAGTGCATTTTATTGCCATATTTTTACATTTTCTAAATTTTCCCTTTTTCTCTCCTTACTGTATTATTAGTGCAAATAGATTTCTATCTAAGTAGCAGCAAGTTTGTAACCTGTCTAGAAGAATATAAAGTAGGAAGATATAGAAAAAGCAAATTCACTAAAGATGCCTTTTTGCTTTAGAAGTGGCAGACTTCAGATCCTGTATTTCAAAGGCTGGATACCTACTTACATGATCAGACTTCCAGGAGTACTGATTAGCTGTAGCTCTAGAAGTATTTGAAAAAAACAGTATTAATGCATACTTTGTGCTTATAGAAAGCATACAAATGTGGGCTTTAGAACATGCGAACTTATTTTTCTTAGTTTTCTGTCATTGTCACCAGTTGTAAATTTCTTAAAACAGATATAAGTATCCTTATTAGTATGCTTTGAGAAGGAAAGCTAAATGCAAGGTACAGAGATCGTAGTCTAAAAATCAAAAGGCTAGAACAGGTAGTCTCTGCCTTCTGAGCAGATAGAAGGGCAAAGAGATCATTTTAATATGGGTTATGATCCTTTATCTATAATGCATGCAAGCATTTTTCCATATACACCTTCTCTGGAAGACAAGATGAATTCTATTTGAATTCCTGTAAACCCAATGTTTGTCAGCTCAGAAGACTTTTCAGAGATGTTAATAGCTCATGTCAATACTGCGAGTGAATGGGCAGAAATTCATCATTGAATGTCTCCAGAAAGGACAACTGCCAGTCTTGAGTCTCTCTTTTCAGTTTTTTGTACAGATCAGGCGTGGGAGCAGAGAGCTCAATGAGTATTTGTAAGCTGCTGCTTAATATGCAGAAATGCTACATCAGGAAAACTTCTGTGAGGCTTTTGTGGCCACACCTCCTCTGTCTTGGAGTTCAGAAAATAGTACGGTGAAAGGCATGTCTGGAAGTTACTTTAAACAAGTTTCTTTTTATTCTGGCAATAACTGAAAATACCTACCTCTACTTAATAGATGCGTATCCTATTTTTAAATGTCTGTTCAGTACTAACCAAGAAAGTAAATTAAAATATTCCTTTGAATCTAAAATACAGCCTTTATCCTAGGCATTCACGGGCTGATATGAAATTGGTGTTATTGGTTTCTTGGTTCATAAAATGGTAAAGGTCTATAGAAATACTCAGCCAAAGTGATCAGTGCTTATTGACATTTAAACTCCTATTCATAAGAAACTAGAAGTGGTCTGTAATAATGTTTTTATACTCTGTGTCTTGATGCAATAGCTACTTAAATATGGGCCTCGTCTTTTGTGTAGGACTAATCACAATGGTTATATTCTGAACTATCAGTCTAAATTGCAAGTAAAAACTCTGAATCTCTAGTAGACCACTGATGTGCTTTATTAAACCTGTACAGAGCATCGCACTCACCTAGAATAATCCTATGCAGAGTCTCATACTTATTTTGGAGGGGTTGTCATTACTTTGTAATGATAGTTGAGATTGAGATTGATTTCATTATTGAGAACTCCTTTGTGGATTGGTTTTAGTTTTATAATTACCAGTACTGTATACACTCTGTTGTTAAACTACTCATTTTATGAATTTATGCAAATCACCCTTTGACATCAGAGGAACAAAATTTTCCTATTTCTACTTCTCATTTTGCTATCTAGTAATAAATAGTAATAACATGAAATAACTGGTTCATATTAGATAAAAAGGATTTGCAATTTAAAATATAAGAAGAATTTTGAAGATCTGCTTGGGTCATTCATGTTTCATGTTGGGGAAAAAATCAAATGGAAGAGTAAAAGTCCAAGACAAACAGAAGAAACAGATGTGTAGAGTTGAGATTTAAAGTTCAGTCACAGATGTTTAAACATGGCTGTTTGCAGCAATTTAAGTGATACTATGAAAATAATTAATTTATTAAGTAATTAGAGGTGTAATGACATTTTTTATTCCATAAACTTTGGATGATGGAGGGGGGCTATTCCTCCCCTCCCCCAAGCTCTTTTCTTCCCACTACTGAGTTACCCACTTCTTGCTCTTCATGTCCATAAGTGGAATTTACCATTTTGTTCCTGATCTCCTTTGCCTGACATACCAGGTGAATGCCCATGATCATATTGTTACCCGTGTCATGCGTAACCCCCAAACGTGAGCAGGCTTTCTGTGCATACTCACACTGGTTCTGAGCTGCAGAGTTCAGGTGCTGTGGTTCATTATGCCATGGCTTACTTAACTTGTGCAAACTGCACCGAGTTCAGTTTGAAATGCACAGCAGAAGGTGATTGTGATCATGCCCACGTTTTTGCAATACATGGTTGGAAAACTTAAAAATACAAGAGTCTGCATTGAGGTGCATCTCATTTTAGGTGGCCTGGGGACCTAAATCTTTCCTTTTCAATGGAAGATTTTGTAGCCGTTGAACGACAGAATGGTCTGAATTTTCACTGCCCGTTCACTTAAAGAGTCTAAAATACTTTTTAAGAACACCAGTCACCTGTCCGTCTGTATAGGGGTGCTGGATTAGAAATTTGAATTGTTAAAGTAGGACCTATACACTAAAACAGAAGTGTTTGAGTCTCCTCATAAATTAGTATCATGTACAACATCCTAAAAACTTATTTTGCAGGTACAGCTGCCTTCATTGTCCATCTTAACTAGGATGAAACACACTTGTCTGTGAATAAATTGCCCATTGCAAAGCAAATGTTTCTTGTCATTCTCACTATTAATAATGTAGTAAGCTCCATATTACTTTTGTCACATAAGGCTAAGAGTGTAATTTTCTAGGGTCCAAGTTTCTGAAGTTAAGACAAATAGGTGGTTTTCTTCCTCTCTTACACTTTGAGGTGAGGGCTGTATTTCTCCTTCCTGTCCTTTTTTTTTTTTCCACCGTCTAGATATTTTAATTCTGAGTCATAGTTGTTCTTAATGTGAACATTCAAATACTATCTTGTAAACAATATAAAGTTAATGTTTCCGCTTAGATATTAAAGATGTTTTGTCTCTTAAAGTCATATATATCTGGTATTCCACTAAATAGTAGTGTTTCTAATAGAGACCTCTACTTTTAGCCACATTGATAGTTTTCTTCTTCACACACTTTTTGATAGATTTCGTAAGAACTTCAGAACCTAGAGATGCTACCAAATGTCATGTATCTTTAGCTTGCATCTAGACCTCTGACCAAGATATATTCCAGTCCCTTATTACACTAAAATGTACTGAAATGCCTGTAACTTCTGTGCTTTCTTTGGAAGAAAGTAAATGCTATTTCAGGAAGTCAATATTATGCCTTAAAGGATTTCTTTACAATTTACAGTAAATCTGTTTTCAGTTTAAATACCTTGAAAATTCTGACTTAATTTCTGTACAAAATAAGCTGAGAGCAACATAGGTTTTAAGAAATAAAATGATGGACAGCATTTCTGGGAGGCTTGGTAGCAACTTCATATATGCCATTCCATTGTAAATTAAAATTTTATCCTAAATACTTACCTTTCTTTTAAAAAGTCACTCCAAAACATTTTCAAGTGTTGCTTAACATCATTTACCTGTAAGAGCAGTCAACATGTGGAATAGATTCAGTATATGTATTTAGGCCTTTCATTTAAAATTAGAGTTTTATAACCTTTTGCCTGCTAGTTAAATCACAGTAGAAAGTTAATGTCTTTTCCATATGCTCCTTGGTTTTGAGGGGTCATGTATATGTGTGCTTGTGGTTTTTTATTTTCTTCCTAGAGAGTAATACTTTTCTTAAACTCTGTCTGAAATTACTAGCAATGAGATGTACACATACTTATGACCAGCTACTGAGTCACATATTTTCCACCATCCTAACCCTTTCAAATTAAGATTTCTAAAATTTATTACAGTATTTGATACAAACAAGGGGAAAAAAAGCATCGATTGTAGTGATGTTGAGTGCATAATTAATTGTTCTGTAATGCATAACTGATTATGTACTCATTTGCACTCTTACACTCAGCTACTGAGAAACTGCTGCCAACAAATGTCTGCTAAATTCATCACAATTAAATCATAATTCCTATTTTGAAAGTCAAAAATTGAAGTACACAAGAACTGATAAAAATCTGATTCAGCTGAAATAAGGTAATTCCATTGTCTTTTCTGCATATAATCTGAAAATTTTTAAATTGTGCTTGTTGCACTTAAATCTACCAAAGCGAAGAAATTTAGCATTATAAAATTTCAGAAAATTCAGGGTATTCTCTCTTTCTGTATTGCAGCTTCAAACAGTCATGCCTTTGTATCCAATCTTGTTCTAATAAGTTGTTCCACCAAAACAAAAATTTACCCTTTTCTTATCTGTTGAACAAATAGCAATTTTGGCTAGATTTTACCTCCCATTTTTAGTGTTAATAGTTGCCAAATTCAGGGAGTTTTTCATCTCAAAGTAGTCACAAACATGTTCTGCCATTCCTCCACATGATTAAAAAGAAAATCTGAGTTTGGTCTTAGAATCCAGTCACCTGGAGGCCAGCCTGGTTACATTCTGATAAACATAGCATATTGATTGTAGCAATTCATGCTTCCTTAGCGAAGTTCAATGAAATGTGAACTGTGAGAAAGTAGCATCTAAAAATTGACTTGTAAAACATGAGTCTTAAATTGAGTAGAATGGTGTTCAGATGATTTTGACTTGTGTCCTAGAGAATATAGTTTCAGTGTAACTTGTTAATAATAAAGATTCATCAGACGCGCTGCTTCTCCACACCGTCGTTGAACTAATACAAGGATGAGGAAATAGAAGAGAGTAGATACGCTGCATGCTATGCAGAAAAACATTAGAAAATATGTTATCGTGCCTTTCAAATTAAATTTGATTTCTTTCGACTTTTTAGCAAAAAGTGATAAAAGTTATGCAATAAAAGAGATATCTAATTCCCTATCTAAAGTACCCTGTAGTTGAGTTAGTGCTTGTTAGCTGAGAAGTTGTACTTGATTTAGTGCTTTGGTAAAGCCTAATCCTCTCATGAGTAAGGAATATTGGTATAATTTTAAGTTCTAAACAGCAGCTTACTATATTAATTCTGTTAGTCATGTTTGCTTACAGTTAGAAGATGAAGACTACTAATCTGTAGGTTCCCCCTCCCCCAACACATTTTTCTCAGAATTCTTATTTCATTAAGAATTAAGTGAGCTTAAATCACTCTTAAAAATTTAACTTAACATTTCTTCTGAAGAGTTACCTCCTTTGAATGTTTTCCTGTTTACATGGAATTCGTCACATATCTGACTAGGTTGCCTACTATCTGTTCTTGATTGAAAGTTGGGTTGATCATTGATTTTTTTCATATAGGTTTAAACCAAAACGCTTTCAGCTGTGTTGTAATTGTGTTCTAGGGATATCCCTTTTCTCAAAGCTGAGGAAAAATCTGTTTATTGTACCTTTCAAGACATTGGAGTAATACACTGTTCTAATCTTTTGCAGATCTGGTTTGCATTTGTCAATGGCTTTTCTGGACAAATTCTTTTTGAAAGATGGTGTATAGGTCTTTACAATGTGGTAAGACAATTTGTGTGATTTTAGTTATTTTTAACCATGAAAGTTTCTTGATTAAGCAATCTTTAAGCAAGTCTTCACCTCTAAAGTTTTGCAATTTTTTGTTTTTGAAACAATTAATAGATGTTTACAGCAATGCCTCCGCTAACTCTTGGAATATTTGAGAGATCCTGCCGAAAAGAAAACATGCTGAAATACCCTGAGTTATACAAGACTTCCCAAAATGCACTGGACTTTAATACTAAGGTAGGAGTTTTTAAAAATCAAGCATAATAAAGCAAACATTCATAGGAATTCAGTATAATTAACCTTTGTCTTCTATGTTGCTCATAATTAAAAGTGATGGGGATTTTTATTACTGCAATTTCCAGGTGTATACTTCTCAGAATGGTACAAATCATATATGTATATATATTCATTTTTAGCAAGTATGGAAATGGACAACAAGGATTTCATTTTTTTCAATCTTTTTTTTTTTCTTTGCTGGTAATAAAGCTGTCTTCTGTAGGCAGAAGTGATTAGACCTCACTGTCACTGGGCTGTATGTATTTGTACTGTTATATGGAAATGGATTACTGAAGCCTGTGGAGAAGTGTTGCAGAGGACAATAAGAACTGTCACTAGATTTGTAGAGGGAGGGACATGGTACTCTTCTTTGTCGATTTGGAGTTGTGATTTTATGGTTTAATTTTGAGTTTTTGGAAAAAATACTTGCAGTCAAGAATGTGTCAGTGTGGATCAAAAGGAATCTGAGGCTATTTCCTTTTGGTGGGAAATGGGTGACATTCATCTTAGAGAGACTAGCACAAGTTGTAGTAAAAGAATGTAGGACTCTTCAATACATAAAATATATACAATTTCTAGAGCATTGCCCATAAATAATCTCTTAAAAAAAAAACTAAATTAAACTTGTTCCTGAATCTGTGATTTCATGAGTACTTGACATTTGTAAGAGTTCTTTTTGATTTTACTTTTTGTAAATACGATTGTGATATTTCAAGTAATCAGTCATTTTACGTTGAACTTGGGGACATTTTCAATGTATCATTGAATTAAGAATGCCTACAAACAATGGTCTGTACTAGATGTGCACCATAACTCTTATACCTGTGCCACTCATGCTGTATAACTGGACTTACCCCAATATATTTATAATTATTTGTCTAAACTATCTTTGTTCACTGAAGCAAATGAGATTTTTCTCCTTCTTCCTCATTTCATCCCTTCACCTACAAAAACCACCCCAAAAGTTGTAAGGACACTAGGTAACAGAATCTCGTGTCCCTGTGAATGCTTTACAAATATGAGACTTTCCATGGTCCCATGAATACAGACACTTTTGTGTTGTGATACTTTTAATAAGTAGTGTAAGTAGTGGCTTTTTCTGTTTTAAAATAAGCTTTTAATATTTTTATTGTTGCACAGATATATTGTTGACTTAATTGGAAATTCTATGGCTGTTCCCATACAACACTTGCTATGAGTAAATGTCTTCAAACTTGCCAGCTTAAAAATTCCCACCTATATAAGTTGAATAGTTGGTGTTAAAGATTTGGAAACATTACTGCCTTGAATATTGATGCAGATATTTGTTATGGTAAAAAGGATCAAAGGTTATGAGGTCATGACAGAGGTTAAAGGATTAGCATGGAACAAAAAGAATCGGTCAGGAAAATGGAAAAGTAGAACTAATTTTTCTTGCACCCACCTGTGCTTTCTGTCAAATAAAAACTTCTGGTAATGACATAGCAGGAAAGAGAGACAAAGGTTAATGAGTAGCACAAGTTTAAATGTGCAAAGTATTGGAGTGTAAATTGGATCATGCAACCTAGTGTAGCTGTATAATCTAACAAAAGATGCTGAGACATTGTGGAAAATGTGAGACAGGCAACTTAATTTTAATTGTTTAAACACCTTAACATTTGAGATACACATCAGTTAGTTAAAATAAAATCCATAATAGTCAAAAGCATTGTTAGTGAAAAAAACATAATTGCCACACTGGAGGAAAAGGACTACATATTTTTTATTCCCTTTCTATGTCATTATGCAACATACTATGGAAAGCATTAATAGATTCTTTATCCTTAAACTTAATACAGTTCTTTGCAAAAGGCATCTCTTACAAATGAAAATAATTGTGAAAGTAAAACTTCAATTGTTTAGCAACTACATTACAGGAATCATATAGTCAAACTGTGCCCTTCAAGAATGGAGCATGTAAGGAGAAATTTAAGGAAGATACTGATATATGTCCTTTTTTAATTCACTTGTGTGTGGGAATATGTAGGTTAGGCGTATGTGTAACTCAGGTTTTGATTTTTCTACCATCTAAATTTATTCTTACACTAAATAAAAATTGTAAAAGCTAGAGTCCTTTTTAATTCCCTGCTTAGAATGTAGCAATTTTTCCAGCTGTCTGGTTTAGTTTAATTTTTCTGATGATATTCCAATATGTTTATATTTTAATTTCCCTTCTGATTTGAAATTAAAAAGAGGAGATAATACACGCTTTTTTTCACAGCATAAAAATAAACAAATGACCCATGAAGAGCTAAGGCAGAAAGTGCCTGTCAGTTATATTACTTCACAGTGGTGGCCTGACAAAAACACATTTTGTGAATCTAACACACAGATAAAAAGACAGGTCAGGGTTCACAGAGCTAGTTTATTGCAAATGGTTCTCATGGATTTTCTGTTTTCTCTTTCTTAGGTTTTCTGGTTTCATTGTTTAAATGGCCTCTTCCACTCATTCATTCTGTTTTGGTTTCCACTAAAAGCCCTGCAGCATGGTAAGTATTATGAAAAATAAAAATATAAATGTTGAAAACTACAAAATTTCTAAATATTACCTTTTTTCTAAGGGAAGCTTTATAGATACTAACAGTTCAGTTAAATTTTGAGATACTATTTCTAGAACTAGACCAGATGCCATATACTTAAAATGTTTTCTTTTACATCTGTGTAAAATTAGAAATATTATGTACATATACATTTAACTATCTCAGTAGGGTTTATGTAAACTGAAATGAGATGGAGAAAAAGAGATTGCTATTTAATGATGCTTATTTTTATAAAATACACTACTATGGTAAATGCCTGCAAGATCCTAAAATGCTACCATCCCTTGTATTATCTCTTACATTTTGTTAATATTTTTGTTGTGTGTACATTCTCTCCTGCTACTTCAAGGGCATACTAACCTGCTAGGATTGTAGTAGGATTGTAGTGGAGGAATGCTGACATCTTGGACTGCTCAGTCCTGTCCATCTTCTAGTTCAACTGTTGTATGTGCACCTGAGCTGCAGAAGGAAGTGGGGCAATTGAGAGGAAAGTGGTGTTAGTTAAAGGAAACTTGAAAGCACTGCTTCCACTTTGTGCGAATGTTGGGGCCTGGCAAGAGCTCTCATAAAGGTGGGGTTTTGTTTAGGTTCCAGTTTGTGGGGATTGAAAAAACAAGTATCTTGCAGCTTTTCTGAAAATTAGTCTGCTCAGTTTCAGGCAGTTGTAGCCAGGCAGTCTGCCCTGGCATTAGCAACAGAAATGTTCTCACGGACATTTTGAAACTGTTGAGACTAAATAGTGAGACAGCCACAGCTGCTTGTGCCTCAAAACATTGAAGGAGAAACTTCTTGCACAGTATTTTACACTCAGTGACTCCTAATGGGTAAAGAGAAGTATATGGCAGCCTGTTTTCTCTGAAAGGCCACTCACATCACACTGAATGTGAGTTCAGTGGCAGCAGCTGGCATTGGAGAGGTTTAGACAGCGCAGGAGGAATGAGGTCCCAAAACATCAGTGCATAATCTAAAACCATAATCTCAAATCCAAACCAAAATCCCTATTCAAAGCTGTAGCCAATCCATGTGAGAGATTTCTACATTACACTATGGAGAAGTGTTTAATGAGCGTATGTGGTGTTGCAGAGTAGAGTTCATGTGTGAATGGCAAAGCTGAGATACTCATATAAGCCCTGTAGCTCAGCCTTCTCGGCCCCCAGCCCCTGGGCTAGAACTGACTTGGTGCAAGTGGCCTCTCCAAGTCTGAACAGATTGCCTTCTGCCTTCCCCTTTCATTGCTACAGAAAGGATGGATGAGGGAGTAGAATTGGGACCTGGAGGAACTTTGTACATGGTGAGGTGGTATAATCAGTACCTGGCATGGGTCCAGGTTGTGCACAGTCTTGCATGAAGGAGATAGGAGTGCAAAATAAGATATGCTATTAATTAAATCTCTGGTGTCTGTAAAGAGGAAAGGGGAATAATGCTATTAGTTTCCTTAGGAGGAGATGATGAGTACCAGGAACAGGAACTTCTGAGTACAAGTCCCAGCTTCCACCTTCTCTTAGCGAAGAAGAGGTGCAGGAAGATCCTGAAATGTGAAAGATGCAATTCAGCTTTGTGCATAAGAGTACTGAGTCCCAGCACTCTGGCTGGTGGAAATAGACTTAGCTGTCTGCCTGTTCCTCTGTCTTATTCTCATTATGCTCTTTACTGCTTAGTATATATTGTAAAGCAGTGCAGAGCATATTTGAGCAGGTATTTATTAGAATGTTGAAAATCAAATCTTGAAGATGATTAAAGTCTCTTGGAGCCCATCTCCTGGTCAAATTCTCCTGTTTAGTCTTAGTCTTGGTTGTCCACCTGTTTCTTAACCTGCAATAGAAAATTACAAGCTGCATATGTCATAGTAGAGTCTATCAAGAATTATGTGATCAGAGGATAAGTATGGATTTGTAAGAATTGATTGTCAGAGTTGGCTCCATGGGACCTTACCACTGTACAGTACACAAAACTTACACTCTATCTACTGTCGTGTGGATACGAAAAGTAACACATGAATCTTCACAGAAGCTTCTTATGATGCAATTTTGTAAACATAAATGGCAGAAGCCAAACTTAGATATACTAGTAAATTCACCAGGTGCTCCCTCTTTTGAATAATCTTTAAAATAAGCCATGGTCTCAGCCTTTTTTTTTCAGGCTTCAGCTCTCGTAGTCCTTCTTGGTGTGCTAGTCTGTCCAGGGAGAATGTTAAATAGGGGAAGTGTCAGGAATGTAACCAGTATCACTAGAGCTGAGCACAGAGCCATGGTGAGCCCCTCATCATGGAATGGGAGACAGCTAGGTTAAGGAGGACTATTGGTAAGAATTTTTATTCTCATATTTTCATGTGAACTTGTTGCCTGCTGAATATCAGTAAAAAGATGGGGTTTTTTCTGTGTTAAACTATCTTCACAAGTCCTGAAAAGCTTTTAGAGAGGAGCTCTCTTCATCCACAACCAAAATGGATTTCATTTCAAGCATATATAAAGATGATATGAAGACTGAAAAAACATTCAACACAAATATGAAAGCATACTTAATTAGCAGTATTTAATATACTGTATGCCAGCTGAGGTAGTGGAAAAATAAGTGTTTTCAACTACAGACCATTTTTATCATGTTTTTATCAGCATTTATCAGCATTTTTGTCACCTTCCTTTGTCCAGACTAATCAGAGGTATAAGCCCATCCCTCAATGCCCCTCACAGAAAAATACCATTATTCTTCTCTTTCCCCCACTACAGATTTTTTAAAAATCCTTCTTTATTATTCTTTTCATTTTTTATTGTGTTTTGCTTTTATCGATACTTATTACATACACAGCATTTTGATATGTCTGTATAATGCAGTAAAAAACATTATCCCAGTGATTAGAACCTCTGCAGCAGTGTGTTACAGTTTAGTTGGTTTAGTTGCAGTATACGAACAATCTTGAATGCTAAAAGCATTGCAAAACTGAACACGTGAAAATGTAGCCACCTCAGTACTTTTAATTGAAAATGAGGAATTTCCACATAATAATTCAGTTGTCAGTTATCCCGTATCTAAAAAGAAATTTGACAGAACTGGGATCAGAAAAGCCGGTGCTGTAAAAATAGTCACAATAAATAATGATAAATAATGGAGAATTCACTGCTTCAGAATCCTGAACTTAGGAAACGTGGTTTTTATGAAAATGCGTCTCTTTAGAGCTCTCACTCTTTGCATGACTGACGTGTGTGTGTTTCAATATGTGCCAAATGGATATGTACTTATATGAATCCACATATTTGAGCTGGGGAAATTTTGAAAATGTTATGAATGACAAGCATCTCAAGAATTTAAACTGAGTATATTTTGTATTTTTACTGAAGTTGAATTCAGAAATATGGATAAGAGCAAAGGTAAGTTTCTGTACCAAAAATACCAGAATTCATGAAAATCTGACTCTCAGCTTTCTGCTTACGTGTGTATTACAATCAATATACGCTATAACCATTATAGTTCATATTTTTGTGAAGGTACGATAGTATATCTCTGATATTAAAAGTAACACTAATTGAATTGGTACTGAATACAAAGTTGGTTTTATTGGTACATGGTATTACAAAAGGTTCCTGTTTCCTGCATTATCCCTGAAGTCACTGAAAGTTTTAAAGCACTAAACATTATACAAGTCATAGTTCTCTAATGTTCAGTAGAGTTCAAGATGAAATCTGTTAGTACCCTGTAGAAAGTTCTACCATCTCTTTTGTATCAAAATTAAGATTATATATAGTGCTGTTGTGGATGTTTAAATGTTTTTATTTTTATCCCTGTTTCCTTTACCAGGTACCGTATTCGGCAATGGCAAAACTTCTGATTACTTGCTCCTGGGGAACACTGTATACACTGTGAGTCTATATTGGCTATATCTTTAACTTTTTTTTAAAGATATGGTGTTACTATTGCTATTAATCCTCTTCACAGAAGATCTAATTCAGTGCAGTGCCTTAAGAAGTCCAAGAAATAGCTCTTGAATGACACTTTGAGAAGCTTTGAAGTGCCCTTTGTGTTCTAATTCCCATTTTTAAAACAAAGCAGTTCAATAAAGATGCAGAAGATACGTTTGTCCTTCATGGTTACCTGTCTGGTTTTTTAAATAATGGGAATTATAATTCCCTAATTAGCATGATTATTAAGTTTCTGCATTGGAGAAATCTCAGGTTATTGATTATAGTAATGGTTTGTGGACTTCCGAAGATACAATCCTGTTCTGTTTCTCTTAATTTATCATGAGGCCTTAAAAGAGGCATTGAGCCACATTGAACAAAGATTGTGGGATGCCTTTTCAGAGCAATCAAACCACCAGAAGTATACCTTACTCATATCTAACAGTAAAGTGTTACTCTGATATATACTAGTCCTTATTGGTTTTTTTTCTTTTAATCTTTTATCTCCTAAAATAAATTAGTAAAGCTAAGTATGTGTTTTTCACTTACTAAATACAAATGTTACTCGATAGAGGGTTTTCCAAGATATCTCTTAGAAGCAAAATTCAATTTATGCTTACTGTCCTCTGTTATTCAATGTTAAAAGTTTAATTAATTTTCCTAGTTCCTTGCTGTTAGCAGGCATAAAAAAGAAATTAATTATTCCATTAAAGTAAGGGAGCTGTTATATGAATTTACATCAAAATCAATTTCCTTAGGGAATAGGGAAATAACATGACTGAAATAAAAGGAAAATATTCTAGACTCATGCTGAAACAGAGGTCACAATGCAGCTGACCTGTTACCTTCTGCAACTGGTTTTCAACAAGGAGAGCTAAAACTTGACCATCCTGAGAGGTTGATTTCTTGCTACTAACCTGCAGAGTGATCAAGAATTTCCAAAAAAACCTCTATTTTCCTTCGGATTAAAACACTGGGGATATACAGAAGTTGCAATTGATGTTTTCCTGCTCTTGCACAAGAATTCAAGGAAATCAGGAGCATACATGAATTTTGAGAAACTCAAAATGGGGTGGAGAATGTTTTTCTTTTTAATCTGTGCGTGTGAAGTGTATGTGCAGTAACAGTTGTCAGTCATATCAAAATTTTGAGGGTAAGGTAATTCTCATTCCTCATACTGCTTTTAATGTGGTTTTAAGAAGTCTGTGGTCATCAGTTCTGCAAAAGTCAATAAGAAAGGGACTCAGAAATTGATACAGTTTAATTTCTTTCAATCCACGAATAAAGTCAGAAATATGCACTGATTCATATCATGTCCTGGAATTATTTCTTTAAACATAAATTTCAAATATGAGTAGAGTGCTGTGAAAATATCTGTATGACCATTTTTGGGAGGTTGGTTTTTTTGTTTTGTTTCTTCTGGGTTTTTTTTCAAAAAAAAAGCTCAGTCTTTATACAGATTACCAGTGTGAGTTCTTGTTTCCTGGGTGGGATTCAGTGAGCTAGTTTGAATCAAGCAGAGGAGGGAGCAAAAAACCTCACATTCTTGATGGAGTGGCTGTGCATAGTTGGTGATTTTGTTAGGGGTATCAGTTATGATCCTATCACAGGTCAGTCAAAGGGTATATACTCAGACTGTCTATCTCCTTTTATAGAGATCTGCAGTGTTTGTTTTGTGTATAAATTTTGTCTGTGCAATGGGAATGTTTGATCTCATCATAAAGAAGGATGTTCTCTTTTCTTATGACTGACCCAAATAGCAAACAAGTATACCAGATGAGTTTGTTTGGGTTATTTTGCCATAATTCTTTTTTTTCACTCATCCAAATACAGAACTCAAACTGGATAGAGCAAGCAATTATAATATTCATAATGGTCCTCAGTTTTCTTCTTATTTGTTTTCACACATTTTTGATAATGGGATTGTGATGCTGTGACTTTTCTTTTAATTTGTGGTCCTTAACAGCACAGTTGAAATAGGAGATTTCAGGATTTCAGAATTGAAAGTATAAGCTTTTAGGTGAAAGGTTTCTGGCAGTATTTGTATCCTTCTGTGCACCAGACATAGTGAGAGATTTGTCATCCATATTTAACTACTTGCTTCCAGCTTCTGATTGAAGTACATTTCTTCTGAATTTCTGAGGCTGCTTGAAGTTCAACACAAACAAACTCACTGCACAAATCAGTGCTGCCAACTTGTCCAGCAAACCAGAATTTAAACTATAGCTGTTAGGGTTGGAGTTTGGTCTTTGTGACTCCTTTTTTCAGTATCATGTTCTTCAGATTCCATGTAAAGCAAAATTTGAGATACACATTCAGAAGTGAGTTACAAAGTGTAGTAACTATTTCTTTGATAAACAGAAAACTTATTTGAGTGAATTTCAAAGAAAGGAGATAAACGATTTTCTTGGATCAACTGTTCCTTGCTATGGGATTATAAACTTTTTCCTACTGCTCATCTGTAAACTAAAATGGATCATGTCCTACAAATGTGATGTTTTCAGAGACTACTTCATAAAAAGTATAAAGATAAAAGATGAGAGGGAATAATGAAAATGACATAACAGACTTATTCTACATGTTATTTGTATGCAGAATATAGGTCTTAGATTACCAGCATTTACCTCTCTGGCTTTTCAGGGTTTGGTGCAGGTGACTCATTTACTAATAAAGTGATCAAAACTTTTGGTTGTTTTCTAAGTTTAGCCTAATGTAAACTTGAACAATTGCAGGCTTTCAGTCCAGTATCTATGTCTTCTAAATCTGTCTTGGTGTAGAAAGTAGTCATCCTGTCTGTAATTAGAGGGTCCTCAATCTGTACTGAAGTAGACTATTACACTTTTCACAGACCTTTCTGTGTAACCAAATACCGTCGATAAAGCTGTTAACAGCCTAGTAAGAACCAGACTTACAGAGTTCTAAGAAGCAAGGATAAGATTTCTAATGCAAAAGAAAAGTTTTTTAAATCAAGTGAGTGGCCATTATTAATGGTAGCTAGTAATTCTTAGTATTCTATTATTACTTCATTACTGTGGTGTATCCTTAAATCTTCTAGTGGCAATTTACTTTTTCATGTCTTCTCCTAACAGTTTAACCAAACTAATAATTTCTGTATGTTAAGATTCCCATATCAATTAAGAATCCTCTCTCTGCCTTTCTCTCCTTAAGTTTGTGGTTCTGACTGTGTGTTTGAAGGCTGGATTAGAGACCTCATATTGGACTTTGGTAAGCAAATGTCTTTATTCTCAAATGTTCTGTGAAATATGATGGATGAATAATTGTATTGTTTACTTCTTATTTATTATATTGCACCCTTTAACAGTTTTTCAGTCCACGCAGTAGCAAGTTATGGTTACTGTGTGGAAGGACGAAATATCCACATACAGAAAATAATACTCAGTATTGAAAATGAGGACAAATGTAATACTTAAACTAGAAAAATCAAATCATTCTGGGCTTACTGTAACTGAATTTAAATTGCCTTAAAATGCAGTAATACTGCTGCTGATACTATCACTTTCCTTTAAGAAATAGCTAACTGAAGTAGTGGAGTTAAATTAATACAAGGCGTGGAAATTTAATCCAGTATATCAAAATCGCATTGTAAATACTAAGTAGCAAAGATGTTATTTTATGTTACAATGCATCTGTAACAATTGTTCTTTTGTTTGTTTGTTTTAACAGTTCAGCCATATAGCTATCTGGGGAAGCATTGCCCTTTGGGTAGTGTTTTTTGGAATCTACTCTTCTTTGTGGCCAGTCATTCCTATGGCACCTGATATGTCAGGAGAGGTAAAAGTATATTTTAACTAACATCCAAATGTGTGAAAAAAATATTGTTTCAATCTTCAGTACAGACCTAATCTTTATTGGATCCTTCAGCTAACTAGAGGTGTATATGTCATTCTGTCTTTTATCCCTCCAATATGGTAGCCGTATTTATTTCAAATATAATGAATTTTAACTCTTGTGAACATGGAGCTCAGCTAACAGGCTGGGAGTATGTGGTCTAATGAGAAAGAATAGACAGGTAAGCTGCTTTGCAGTTCTTAGGTAAGCTTTAATTTTCTAAAGAAAAGTCTTACCAAATCCAGAACTTGGAATTGCAGTGCTTATTTTCTGGGGCATTTTTTTGTAATGAAGTGGCACAAGTCATACCCTGGTTAAGGCTGTTTTTCATCTTGAAATTTACAAATTTGTCAAGTACTTGAAACTGTAAAATGCCTCAAAAAAAATTTGAGGTGCCATGGCATTGCATGAGCTGCTTGTCATGCACACTTCCTTTTCTGTTAGTGCACTGCTTGGAATGCATTATTATTATCTTTAACCTTTTGACAGTAACTACTGGTTTCTCATTCGTTCATAATCCCATTTGTGTAAACTTGCTCTGAATATTGAAAATTGGATTGAATCCATAAAAGATGCTTATTTGGTGCCTTATCTGATCTAATTAGAACCACAGTCCCAAATTCTCAATACCATTCAGTTCCAGAAACATCTGAACTTAAGTATTAATTTCCCACACACTGATGTCAGCTTCTGGGCATGACCAGTACCTCCTGAGCTGAGAAGTTTGGTGCGCATTCTCAGTGGGAATCAGAAGCTGAGAATACCTGCTTGTGTCAGAAAGATGCTTTTCTAATGGTTCTCAAAGCATATCAAGTCAATCAAGCCTTACACCAGTAAAAGAGTCCCGTTAACTCCACCACCACTGTGTTATAATTCAGCAATTTAAAAATTGATGTAGGATATGGGAAATGTAGGTGCATATCTCTCCCTCACTTGAAAGTAATAAGGACTCATAGATCCAACCTCCGATATAAGCAATTACAGGAGAAAATCCTATATAGGCATTTCTGTAGCTACTACATTTTAATGGAAAGCACAAGGTATTAGTTTAAATACTTGGACACCTAAAGAAAAGAATTTGAAATTACACAATTTCTTGCTGGCTTTCCTCTCTATTATAATGCCTTACCTGTGTAAATATGTAGATTTTGTACATTACGACATCGCTTCCACAACTCAAAATTAATTCTCTACATTATTGTAAATTAAAGTAATTGAAGTTATTATACTTCAGCATCTTTCTTCATATACATTGTATTTTATAGAAGAAACAGATTATTTTTTTAATTTTGTGATTTTAGTGATTTTGTAAAAACTTTATGGTTTTTAAGACAGCAGAACTTTCATGGTGATAAGCACAGTAAGAACAGAAGGGTGTGCTATACCTGGTAAGACATGAGGATGGCTACTTCACTATTGAAAGAATAGTGTTTTAGTTAGTACATTTTCAGACTCTGGAGTTATTGTAAGAACACCTGTTTTTGAAGGGAATGTAATTCCTGTGAATTTGTAGAAATGGTCCTTCATTAAAGAGATGTAGCTGTCAACAAAAATAATAGTTGTGGGGTTTGAATTCAACATTGTGCCAAAGTAGTCTGATACATGAACCTAAAATCATTTATTCATTTTGATAAAACTTTGTCTGTACTTGAAATGGGTAGTCTTATTTTGTTAGTGTGTTTGTTTATGCATGTATGTGTAAATAGTAGCTTTTGATGTGTGTATGTGCATGAAGTTGTTTGAAGGGGGGTATTGTTGACTGAGGTTGGTTTTGTTTTCTTTCTAAGAATATATTTCAGTGTCTGTGATGTCAAAATAAAGTTTTCAAAATGTATCATAGACCTTTAAAGCTTATGTTGAAAGCTCTGGTCTAGCTTTTTGCACTGCCCTCTGTGTGGCTAAAAGTCCTGTTCGGCATACTGCAGCTCAGATTGGAAGCAGGATTTTTGTATGCTTTCCTGGAAGCCCCCTCTACTGACTGAGTGGTCTCTGACAGGGCAGAACTCACTGAGTTTCTCTGTAGCAAGTCAGGCCTTCCATAAGCATTCAAACTAAAAGATTCACAAATTTAACTGCAAAAGATTGTGGTGTGACAGAAACAAACCCATATAAGCAACTCTGCTTGCCTGTGCAAGTCCTGCTTGTCTGATTTCTTCAAATGTGTGAGTCAGGCTTGTAAAATTAATCCAAATACATTTGGCAGAAGTTAGATGAGTGTGTCAAAAGCTGACATCTGCTTCTAAGGTTTTTGTCCGTTTTGGCTGGTCTGATCTGATAAATTATTCTGAAAGGGACTTTCATGCTTTTTTTTTTTTTTTTTTTCCAAATGTGTTCATTAAAAATGCCCCCTTTTTAATAAACTTCAGATTTATAAGGATATATATATGTAGTTATATGTTATATAACTATGGTCCTTATAAAGTTTAAAGGTATTCTTTCTTCTTACAGCTGGTAACAACAATTCGTTCTTAGTAGGTTTTTAGTCTTTCCCATCAGTATTCTTGACACGATATTCATCCAACCATTCAGTCCCAGCTAGATGACGTCTTCTACAAACATCTTTTTCATGTTTTCTTTGAGATAGAAAGGAACTTAATGAAACATTCTAATAAGGATTCAGTCTTTCTTCATAATAATGTTATGAAAATAATAAGATTCTCCCTGCTTATTCCTGGTTCTGCTCCAAGAAAATAAAATTCTAACGCTCTTGAAGGAGAGAGAAAAAGCAGGTGGAGATGATGGAAAACTCAATCATTGGATGCAGAGGAAAGTTTTAATCTAAATATTTTGAAACCCATTTTTGGTATCCATTCCTATAAAATATTCAACTCTTATAAATGTCTTTCAATGGAGAACACTGCAAGGAAATGTCTCAAGAAAAAAATAGAGTTGTAACAGAAGAAAATCAGTTCGTGCTGCTAAAACACTCTTTATGTTTGAGCACTGACGCTAGCAGCCAAATGTTAAAGCATAAGAGTTGTTAGTTTGTGTTAATCTTTTACCATCAATCATCCAATCACGTACTGAACAAAGAAACAAATATGTCACATATTTTTGCAAGTTTTTCTGACTTTACACTAATTTTGTTTCCATCATTTTGTATATTGTTCCAATTATACAGAAAATAATTAAAGTTGTCTTTTATGTATATGTTGCTGTATGTTGGTATCACAGAAGGAAAGATTGCAGAATGCTGAGCTCTAGAACAAAATACAGTGAAATGAAAAATTAGGACAGTTATAGCACTTTTTGTCTATTGTCTAGGCCACTAGACCCCTTTTCTTGACATATTCCTAATTGTGAAATCAAGTGAATTTTTCTTTCTCTGTCTTTTGCTCCGAGTTTTCCCAGAACAAAAAGACACAGGGGCCCCTTTGATCCGAAATGTCCAGTTGATCTAGAATGCTGAGAAAATTCTGGCATCAAGACTTTTTTTTTTCTGGTCTTTCAAGACTGGTAGACCCACACTGCACCAACTCATCCACCTATACAATACTGTTTCTCACACTGTGGAAACTGCATGGCTCTCCATGGTACACTAATCCTAAATCCTGTAAGTAGTGGTAACTTGTTGCCAGAGAGGTAGCACACCAGAAGAGTTGAAATTTGACTTTGGACTCACTTAAGTAAGGTATCCTGGCACAAGTGTTCTCTTTACATTAATAACTGGCAGTTCTATAGCTGATTATCTTTAGAGATTGATAGTAGGCATCTGGGTTATAGTAGCTGAAACATGTTTCTATATTAAAATTCTGAAACCAGTTACATCTTGTCAACCTTAAAACAGTTTCTATTTCAGTTGTGGGGGTTTTCCTAAAAAAAAAATAAGTTCCAGATGAAGAAAACTTCATTCATTTTCCCTGACTGATGATGTTCAGATGAAAGCTCTCAGTTCCCCATTGTGTTTTGGCAGACACAGGCTAGAAGGAAAAATGGATGAAAACTTCTAGAGAAGCAATGGGCTTTATGAAGCTGAAGAAATGGAAAAATGGGCCATAAAACTGAAGAACAATGTGTGATAATAAAGGGTGATAACCTAAGTATTTGTGTAGTATGTAGCTAGTTCAGGTACAGTAGCAAATCGACTTCATGAGTCTTTTAGTAGAAACAAGACATAAATATTTCATGATTAATTAAGTTGAATTTATTGATTACTTTCATATTATTTTGCTTGTACTTTAAAGTAATTCATTTAAAATTTACTTTCCTTGAGCTTATTCTAAGAATTAGGGACTATATTCTTCTAGTCTTAGACACAGATCCTAAAAGACTAGGAATTCAACTTCTATCTACTTAGAACACAGTATTAAAATACCTTTTCTGCAAGGAGAATTTTGGTGGTAGTAGAAGAAAATTATTTCTGTGGGAAGGAACAGGAGTGCACAGCTGATGAGAAAGAGATACTGAAAACATTTCAAAAGCTTTCATTGATTTTATAACAACTTTGCAGCCTCTGTAACATAGTCTTTATTATATTATGATTTGCATTACATCTGCAGAAATGTTTATTCATGCATTTGTTGTCTGTCAGTACTGTCTAGTATGGAAGCATGTGAACAAGGATCTTTACGGGTTATTTTCTTAATATTTTACCCATGAAGACTGTGCTTTTAAATATAGATGCACAAGAAAGAAAGGGAAAAAGAAAAAGAAACAACATAACATTTCTTTGTAGTCATTTTGTAGTTTAACACCATATGTTTTGACCCATTACATTAAACAAGTTGCATTTGATTTCAAAAAAAGGTGTCACTACAAACTAGAAGAAAATTTTTATTGTGGACTTGAAAAAATCAACTGCATGGGTCTCTCTCTACTATACTGATATAAATTAAGTTGATTCTTCTATGTATAACATTAACAAATAGGTAATTAAAATATACTTTCAAAATATTTTAAACAGCTTAAGGTATTTTCTCAGTTTAAGCCAGATAAAGTTTGCATAAGTTTCTAAAAGTAAATGCCGAATCTCTTCATATTTGATAAGGTGTTTGCTTTGTAGGTGTATTTTCTTTTTCTTTGAAACTCTTCAATACACAGAAAACATGTGATGCTGAACAAAATGCGTATTTTATCTGTGAGTCAGGGAATTAACAGAAGTTTCCTCTTGTCCATGTTTTGTCGTATTGTGTATTATGCCTGCACAAATAAATGAAGCTGTGATTAAATTGTTCTATGTTTTTATATCTATGTAGTCCTTTTGCAATAATTGCATTAAATAATGAGATTTCTGTAACTTACATCACGTAATAAGAGCAGCCTCCATTCATGTGTCAGTAGGTTGTAAAGCTGCTAGCACCTTCTATTAGTGCTTCCATCCTTACAGTTAATAGGTCTACTTTTCCTTTGAATGCCACTTAAAAAAAGTAGACTGATATTTAAATTCTAAAAATAGATACATTTCTAAACTGGTATGGTTATCTCTTTCTGGAAAAAGTCTGGTTGTGGTCTGAGTTGAAAACCTGTAATTGAGAAGGGGTGAAAAACAAACCAATCTGTTGTATAATTCAAACTAGTAAAGCTCCTTGTTACTGTTATGGGGTCTGAATTGTTAGGCTTCTCTTTTTACACCTATCTGATTAATAAGATAGCGTAGAATAATAATACTTAACTTGAATAAGAAGTATGACATTGATACTAAAACAAAAGTTCAGTATCCACAAAACTTTTTAATTTATTGTGGTACTGTAGATAGTGCACTGTAATGTTTCCAGAGCACCATCTGTTTCTGCTCTGTCTGACCCAGGGGATTTATAAAACTACTGACGGAAATTGGAGTTAAGGTACAAGTGTGTATTTTTATAGAATTTTAGATCATTTGACTGAGGTTTGCAGAAGTCTTGTGAAAAATAGTAGTATTTCTTGTGGGATGATTTAGCTGCACTGTGTAGGAAAGATTTATTAGAATATACTGTATTGACAATATTAGTTTCCTAAATATTGCTTCTCTCTGTATTATGCCAAGTGGAATCACACGTATTAAAATTCTAGATATACATCCTTTAATGCCTTTACTGCATTGGAGTTTTTTGCATAAAAACACCAAATAACTCTTTTAAAATGTAGATGTCCAGATATTTCAGTCTCTAATGAACAGGTCTTCTCTAGTGAGATGTCTGAAGTTTGAACCAAAGGTGGGAATTTGTTTTAGTGTAATGTAGAGCAAAGCCAGTCTTCAGGATAGAATACAATCATGCAACAGTTGAACGGGTCTCTGGCGGTCACCTGGTCTAATGCTTCCCACACTACACAAAGTTGCCCTGGACCATGTCCAGAGAGCTTTTGAATATTACCAAGGATGGAGACTCTACAACATTTCTAGACAAGCTGTGCCCCTGTTCAGTTCCCTTGCAGTAAAAAAGTTTTTCTTGATGTTCAGATTTGAGTTTCAGTTTGTGCTCCTTGCCTTTATGGCATGACAGGGCATCACTTGAAATAGCCTGGCTCTGTCTTTACACCCTTCACTCAGAAATCTGTCTCCGTCGGTAAAATCCCCCTACACCTTCTCTAGACTATAGTCCTATCTCAGGTTTCTCTCTTGTATCAGAGATGCTTCAGGCCCTTCATTGGACTGTAACCCGTATGTCTGTGTTTCTTACCTGGGGAGCCCAGAACTGGACACTTCCCTAGGTGTGACCTCCTCAATGCCGAGTAGAGGGGATCTGCTTTCCCCTCTGCTGACAATACTTTGTCCAATGAAGCCAAAGATAACATTCACTTTCTTTGTTACAAGGGCCCATTGCTGGCTCATTTTCAACTTGGTGTCCATAGGGATCAAGTCCTTTTCTGCCAAGCTGCTTTCCAGCTGGGTGGCCCCCAGGATATACTGGTGCCTGGGATTGTTCCTTCCCATGTACAGGACTTTGCATTTCTCCTTGTTCAACTGCATGAGGTTCCTGTCAGCCCATTTCTTCAGCCTTTTGAGGTTGCTCTGGATGGCAGCACAATCCTCTAGTGCATCTGCCACTCTTCCCCCGTTTTGTTTCATTAGCAAACTTCCTGAGGGTACACTTGGCCTCTCCTCCAGATCTTTAATGAAGATGTTAAATGGAACTGGACCCAGTATTGACCCCTGGGGTACACTTCACTAACTGGCCTCCAGCCAGACTGCCAGTGGTCACCACTCTCTGGCCATTCAGCCCATTTTCAGTGTATCTCACAGTCTGTTCATCCAGCCTATGCAGCAACAGCTTCTCCATGAGGATCTTACAGCTTTTGCACCCTGCTGTGTTGTCCCTCCAGCTGTAAAAGGTGCTATTAATGGATGCTTCTCCCTTGTATTTGTAAAAAACAGCTGAGGGTTATTTTAATAACCTTTGCCAAATACAACATAATAAATAAGTTTAAATAGTTGTATATTTAAGAAAAATTGCTATGGTACTTTTCCTCAATGTTAGCAGAGAGAGTTATAAATAATGCCCCTAAAATTTGGGAAGTAATGATTTCTCTAAGTTCTTCAAAACAAGAGAATTACTGTGTCATGCTTTTAAGGGAACCTGGCAGATAACTGAGTTGGCAATCTCTATTTCTAAAGATTGCCTTGAGCTCTGCAGGGTAAACAAATACCAAAGTCTATCAATTCTCACTTTATTATCACAAAACTTGTGGAATATAGTTATTCTTCAATGGCTAATATCTAGGGTAGTTGTGCTGTATTTTAATAATTTTTGTTGTTGTTGTTGCACTGCTTTTTTACCATCTGGATTAAAATATTACCCAAATTCTGTGCCTTCATTTCAGGGGGAATAACTAGTGTACTAAATTTTCAGCAAGGGTTTATTCCTTAATTATAGAGCATGTTTAAAGTAGAGTTTTCAAGAATATTGGAGTAATTCAACAATAAAATCTAGACTTTTTCTTCATAGTCCAAAATATTTCTCAAGCTCATTCTCAGAAGGCCCCTATAGGTATTATCCTACAATTTGAGCACATTTTCATTCCCCTTCCAAGTTTTCCCAGCTTGTGTTTTCAGACCTGTGAGTTTTTACAAAACAATAATCAGTAATCTGTATGTGTCTTCCCTTCTTTACCTATGTGAATGTCTTGTTTAGAGAAATAAAATGTTTCAGTGTACATTTGTGGAGAATATTATTACTTTTTTAAAAATCAAGTGATTTATTGATGATTTTTTAAAATTTAATCTGAATTCATCCCATAAAAAATATGCATTTTAGTCACCTGTCCTCACCTGAGAGCCTAAAATTATGTTACCATTCTGATGCTAATATATTTTAACTATTTTAATTATTTACGTTTAAAGTTTACTTTCAGTCTTTCACTTCAGAAATCAAAAGTAGTATTATTTGTCTAAGGGGTTTTTCTTTTTCCATGAATTCCCAATAAGTAGTTTCCATTTTGACTCCTTAAACCTTCACAGTTTAATTGTACTTGGTGTAGTAGTAGACATTTATTTGTGAGCCAGAATCTGCAATTCCCAGATATACGTCAAAGATCCTTCTCCGTATTCAGTAGTAACATTCTCATTCTCTCAAACAGGAACAGCAGAGCTGATCTTTGTACTGCCCAATTTACCTTTTCCTCTTCCAGTGGTCTGTCTTAATTAATATACCTGATAACCGGGGATTCTAATAGAGAGGAATTTAATTGTTTGGAATTCTGAGGAACACATATCCTAATTAACTAAAAGGAGCTATAAGCTGTTTTTTAAACTCTACATAGCAAAGAAAATCTAGAGGCAATACAAGAACTCACTCATAGGAACTTCTCTGCACTGAAAGTTAAGGCAGATCTGTTTTAGTACTACAGCAGTAAGTACTTCGGCATACATGAAGGCAAACACGTAGATAACTACTACTAAAGAAGTTTTGTCTATAGGCTGAGAAGAGAAACTTTTGCTGGTTTGATGGTGTTGAGGTATTTTATAGCTTTGTAGTTTATAGGAAGAAGATGTGCACCTAGGTGATACCTGAAATAGATAAACTGAAAAGGGTAAACTTTTCTGTAGCAAGAATTTTACCACTGTTTTCATCTTTCTGTTCTTATTTTTAAAATCTGAGCTAGCTGTTTTGGCAGATCATTTCATAATGAGGAAAAAGCGAATATTCTCGGTTTGTTCTGGCATGTAATTTCCTAACGCTACATCTTCATCAGTGCATTAAAAATGTTTTGCAGCCAGAATTTCTTATCTGCCAGTAAGCCATGAAAAGAAGTATTTCTCAAAATTCTTTTCTTTTTTAAAAAATGAGAACCTGTATAAAAATCTGTACATTTCACTTAAAAAACAATGTTAATTTATTTTAGAAAGTCATAATATTGAGCATGAGCTACACATAGAACAAATTATTTATCTTCCCTGCAGGATTTTTAAGTCCTACAATAAACTGGGCTTCCCAGCTCTCATTTTGGATTACTTCTGAATTCCCCTGGGAGCCACTTTTGTGGCAGATTCCATTTGGTTTCACAAGGCCTAAAGGGGGAAGACTTGGCATAGACCACAAATCTCTCACATTAGGAACAATTTGTAAACCACAAACAGAGGCAGCCAGAGTCCCGTCCCCAGAACAGGCTGCTCCTGTTAGTGCCATTGTCTGAAAAGGATTGGTTTGCCATTTCCCAGATGACCTGCCTATGTGTAGAGAGATGTGAAAAGTTAGAGACAAAAATGTTTTCTACAGAGTGAGGGGAGAGCTTTCTTGTACAGAAAGGAAGGAAATACCTCTGTGGGATTTTATTTTTTCCCCTCTTCGTCCAAAAAATACAAAGAGGGCCTCTGTCTTTAATGCGAATGTCGGCTTTAAATCTTTTAGGTTTGGATTAACTCTGTAAAAGAAAAAAAATCTGACAGGCTTTCTAATATGACGCAGAAAAACTTTTTTTTTACCTCAATTCATGTTGTTCATTTGTAAAGCCAAAGGCTGGATGGAGTGAATAGTAGGCGCCAGTTGTTCCTTCATTCATAGTTAGCATTACAATGGTCAGAATTAACATCCTAAGACCTACATTATCACTATTGCTGTTTCACCAGCAAACATTTAATACTGGGTGGCTAACACAAGGACTGCTCTTTGCTATGTTCTTATAAATTAAAAAATGTTGTTAATTATAGGAAGTAACAATTGTAATTAGTTCAAGTTGTATTTTTATGCTTTTTTCTTGTTTTTAAAGGAACCATCTATCTAATTGCTACTTAATTATAAAATGTCTTGCAAAATTCGTTTGTGATAGACATTTCCTATTAGCTCCTGTTCTAGAAGATGAGTGTTTCATCAAGTATGTCAAAAGTCATGTTTTGTTTATAAAGTGACTGCTAATGCATTTTCTTCACTAATACATTTCTTACACTTACTGATACAAAATTTTTTTTCTTTGAAAATGCAAATTGTTTTATTTTGAGCCTGCCACTGCTCAGTGTTTACACCTTTGCTGACAGCTATTGGCAGAAATAGTAGAATCTCAGGGCAATATCTATGTCCTTTTAACATAGCTATGGAAAGTTTACCAAGTTTTTAGTTAAAATACATTCTAATGCTTTCCAAAGAATCAATTTCATTAGGAATTTGGATACAAAACCAAGGTAAATAGAACTTTTTACTCATATGAGAATTAGGTTTTTTTTAAAAATAATTTGCTTATGTTTTCATATATCAACATATTGAGTATAATTCTAAAATGTTCATGTATGCACATTGGGAAATTAGACTTTAGCTACTGCAAGCTACCTACATTTGTCTGCTAATTAAAACTGGTAAAATTTCAGCTTATTTATTTTACACACTGAGGCTTAACCTTTGAAAGAAATTAGTCTCCAAGTAATGAAACAAAGGATTTGAAAGGGTATTGTTGTGTAGTGATGTTACTTTCAACCTCTGTACAATCTAATTGCATTATAAAAGTATTTCTAATACTTGACTGCGAATCAGACTTCTAGTAATGTGCTTCATTAAGGATTTATCTTACTCCTTGCATCCATAATATTAATGATGTAGACATTTAAGCATGAATTACAAGGGTAAAGACTTTTGTCCTTTGATGTCCATATATTGTGATGTTTGTTTTGGCTGCTCCGTATGTTTTAGTTTTTAGTATCTCTACAGACCAAGTTAGGAACAGAAGAAATGCCTATGTATTACAAATAGCACTGTATAGAACAAACAAATACACAGATAAAACCATCTATATGGTTTTCAAATATTTCAGCATGTATTAATGTGTTAGATCTTCATTTAACAATATGTTGCATACTTTCATAATTACGTAAGTAGCTGTTTCTTTATTTCTCATTTTTATGCAATCTGTTTAACAGGAGTCTGTGGCAGTGTGGGAACTGTGGTACAGCGAGTTCTGTGGGAGATAACTTGGTCCAAATTATATTGCAGAATGATTGTAACTGTGTCCAGTATCCATATGAAGGGTCAGAAATCATTGCATCCTGTTAGAGTCAATTGCAAATTGGAAAATTGTGCTCATAATGTATTGACAAAGTTGGGAGAGGGTGGATTTTGGATAAATCTGATTTTAATGGAAATGCCTGTAATCAACACAGTGGTACAGAGCAGCATTGTGGAGATTTCCCTCCAGATTCCTCCATGCAAAGAACTAAGCAGTGAATCTTTCTACCAGCTTCTTGACGTGAAATAGTGCTTACTATTTACTGGACTTACATTGCAACTCAGGGGATTTTACCAAGGAGTTCAAGTTCTATTTCACATTAGTCAGACTAAAATGGTTCATCTAAATGTGCTTCTGACAGCCTCAACTAACTACTTGATATTTCTAAGATTTTTTTCCTAGTTCTTGTCATGACATCACATTTTGTGCATTTTCTCTTCAGGCAGCTATGATGTTCAGCTCTGGAGTGTTTTGGATGGGACTTCTTTGTATCCCTATGACAGCTTTACTTCTTGATATAGTATACAAAGTGTGAGTACAGAAATGCTGGGGTTTACAGAAGAAAGTACTGACTTTTAAATGTGTATTCTAATTACTAATATAATAAAAAACAAATTAAGATCAGTTCTGATGATTATCTAAAATTATTTTTTATCGTCTTTGTTTTTGAAAAACTTTATTACAAGAGTTATTAGTATTTTAAATATTTAAATAATTTCTTTGTTTCTAATTTGCAGGAACAGCTGATAAAATACATTCTTTAGATTTGTTTTTTGATATTTCCCCATATAAAGCTTAGTTTTAAGTCTGGGAAAATGGATTTATAAATTTAATATTTATATAAGTGTTAAAACTATCTGTTCTACTTTCAAGAAGAGTAAGTCTGGCAGTATTTTGTATGTACTTACAGAGTAAAGAGAGCTACTTACAAGACACTGGTAGATGAAGTTCAGGAGTTGGAAGCAAAGTCTGAAGATCCTGGGGCAGTTGTGCATGGCAAGAGGTACGGTAAAAATCTGTAGAACATTGTCTTTAAAAAAAAAAAAAAGCTGAATATTTTATGCTTTATACATGTATCAAAGGCAAAAGGTTATTTTTCAAAAGCCATACAAATGAAAGGCATCTGTGAAGGAGCTTCGGGTCTACTGAGCCTGTGTTTTTTCATGTGGTCACTTACAGGTTTTTACCAAAAGCTTTAATTGATGTGTTTTTTTTGTAGCTGGCTGGTTTCTAGTTCTTGTGTATAGAACAAACTTAAGGTACAATTTTAATTGTGTCATTTTTGACTGTGTCAACAATTAATTCACAAACAAGAAGAAAATTGGGTTAGAACAAAATGAGTTTAAATCTGCATCATTCAGTAGTATAGCCATAAATAGGGCCTGAGCACAAAAAACCCAAAAATTAAATTCATTAAAAGCTGCTCAGTAACATAAGGACAAATAGCAAAATCTGTCTAGGATTTTCTGAAATTGAATATAACAAGCTGGCTTTGTATTTAATGCCAGTCCAGCGCAAACTAATTTGATTAACGTATATGAGGTAAGAAAAACTTTTAAGTTAAGACTCCACACGAATTCCCTTGTTACATCCTCCTTTGTGGACCAGGCAGATAATGTAAACTCAGCATAAAGGTGTGCACTCACTAAAATATTTCAGACTTTTTAACCCCAGCTGAACTCCCTGAATCTCATAGCAAGCACTCACTGAATGTATGAGATGACAAAATCCCCCTCTCCCCCGCTTCCAGTTCATTAGTGCCATTTGGCTGAACTAGAGCTTTCTTTTCTTGTCTTCATTTTCATGAGTTTTGTGAAGTCTAAAAAAAAGCCAAAACTGCTGATACTTGATTTTCCTGTTCTTTCTTTTCTTTGGACTGCTGTTCTTTTAGTATCTTCATGGCAAAGGGCTTAGCCAAGAAGGCTTTTTTCCTACCAAACTATGCACAGAAAGAGACCAGAAAAAGCACAAACAGCCACTTCTTTTACTATAGGTTCAATTTTCAGAAAGTACCTTTTGTTCATAAAGATACTTTAGTTCCCTTTCCCTTCAATGTTATTGTATCCTTCATCCAGTTCAGTGGGAATCAGCTTACTAGGATTTACCAGGTTGAGATCGAATTACATCAGGTACCAAGGTGATAACCATCATTTTTAATGGGGGAATATCCAGCTTGTATGAGAGCTTTCACAAGAATGTTTTGTCTCTAATTGAGTTCATCTTCCCTAATAACAAGGAACGGGGGTGTGCCAAGAGGCCTGGAAGCTTATCCCCCCACCTGTGGAACACTTGGTTTGGTGTGGTGGGCTACACTAGGAGGACATACCCGCATACAGTCTCCTGTCAGGCTCTGTATGCTGTCTTTGTAGCAGCAGCTTCACACTGGAAGCACTGCAGAATCCCCTAGTTGGTGGCAATTCCTACTTTGAGCTTACTTTTCCTTCATCAGTGCAAGATGTAACTAGTGTGCTTGCAAGAGCAAGTTCTCTCACTTTTAAAAGTGATGTAAATTGATTGATATGGATGCTTTTCTCCAGTGGAAGTGGTCATTCAAGCAGACTGACAGCAAGATCTTCCTCCAAATTAACCAACTCACCTATCAGTGTGCTGAGCTTTGAGCCAGATGCAATGCATGCTGTTTGCTCTTTTGCAAAGAGCAAAAGCTGTGGAAGAATGAGTTGCGGAAAAGAAAGCAGACATTAGTACTGGATGGTGCTAAAAGGGGAACACTTTGTGGATATAGAAAAAAGTAAAGTACCCTACCTTTTTAGTATTTCATTCTTGCATTCCCAAGACTTCTCTTGTGTTCCCAAACTCAGCTACTTTGACTTCAGTTGTCTAGGCAGGATGCTTTTCCTTTATTCTACATACATCATATCTTCCAAATCCCTTCATATGTAGGTAAAGTGAACTTGGTGTTTTCACCACCAGTTTTGTAATTATCTTTTTATCCCACAGTTAAGTAGTTACAAGGGCTTCATGAAAGCTGTTTAGTTACCTGCCAGAATGTCTTTCTTAGATCTATTCCTTCTCCACAAGTTAGTTTTAGACTAGTATTTCTGAAGAATAAAAGCATCTACCTTATATGCAAATCACTGGATGTTACACAACTCAATATCTCTTAAGATTTTATTCCCTCCATTATTTTTTTAATGTATTTAAAGTCATGTGATAAGCCAAAACTTTACCTTTTATGGAGAAAGTATTCTTTGTTTAAAAATGGTCTGATGAACTGGCTTACTTGCATCTACAAAAATTTAATTCAACCTTTGTAAACATTTTCAAGGCTCCAAAATAGCAGTTCTGGATTAATCAGTTACCAGTGTAGAGTAAGTAGTTAAATGAGTAATGAATGTTCTCTACATCTGTCTAAAATAGGTACATGAAGCTTTTTTATTCTAGCATGCATACCTCTGGGAGTGCCTTTTTCTGTTGTAGCAGAAGAAGGGATTTGTTCTCATGAAATGCCAGAATAACCTAAGAAGATATAAATCGCTGCTTGATTAAAAGGTAACTGGGAAATAGTGAGAAAGATAAGTCAGAAACTTTTCCACTCTCCACTCTCATCTTCAAAGTACAACACAAAATAAGAGTCTCAGCTTCTGCAGATAACAGGTCAGGATTCTTCTATTGGATAGGTGTTGTAATCAGTCAGTATCTGAATGTTTATTGAGAAGGGGGCCTACAAGAAAGCCAGGAGATTTTATAAGGGCATGTAGTGATAGGACTGAAAGAGGGTGGGTTTATTTTAGATATTAGGAAGAAATTCTTTTCTGTGAAAGTGGTGAGGCACTGGAACAGGTTGCTCACAGAAGTTGTGCACAAACCCCATCCCTGGAAGTGTTCAAGATAGATGGGACTCTGAGCAATGTTTAGTGGAAGCGGAGATGATCTTTAAAGTCCCTTTCAGCCTCAACCATTCTATGATTCTATGAAGTATAATATTGTTTATTTTTATTGCTGTTTTCTCAACTAGGATATATTTGTTGCACATTTTTTAGAACTGTGTTGCCATCATATTGAGTGCATTTAATTACAACTAATATTGTTGGCTTCGCCCTTTTGGTGTTTTCCTATCAAAGATTCTTAGGATGGGAATTTTCTATTTAAATTATAAACTTGCACTTCGAGCTGTTTTCTGAAAATCAGGATAAAAATTGGCATTTACATTGAAATAATTGAAAATATTGTTCTTAAAATATCTTTATTGTACTTTAGAATGTACTTTAAAAGTAGGACATGATAATACAGTCTTAAAATCTACCATCCCTTGTATTTTTACAGCGATGATTTGAAAAGGTTTTTAAAGGTTTTGAAAAGGCTCAGAAAGAGCATTGCTATTGCATCTTGCTGTTTTAGTATGTGTAAGGATATTTAATGAGCCTTTTCATCAAAACTGTCCAAAAATACTTTATTTGGTTCTTCTGTAAGCAACACATTAAAATTTGTTTTATCCCATATATTTGTAAGTTAAGTAAGAATATATCTTGAGTAAGAATGTGCACATTTTGCACAGCCACTTTTCCAACAGAAAGTAAACTTTCATGTTGGAATACTATTGAGTTGAGGGTACTTTGTTAGCATAAATAATAGAGCAGCTTCAGTGTATTAACAAATTTGTGCCACAAAAAGTACAGTTCCTGTCATTAGAGACATTGTAATTGAAATGCCACTAAGCCATTTCTACTTAAAATTTAAATGACTAAGGTAAAAGGATACTTTTCTATACATAAACTATTGTTCAGAAAGGGTTTTTTTGATAATTTATATATAATGCTTAAGCAGAAACAACAGTATTAATACTTGCTGCAAAAATATTTTTTACTGTGTTGAATACTACATGGACTAACAATAACATGAATAACAGCCCAAACTTGTGGAAACATCTTTAGAGATATATACTTCAAATGCTGCTTCATAAAATCATTGTTTTTAATTCAGTTCACTTAGAAATTATTTTAGACCAGATAAGTGGTTGGTCAGGTGTACATAAAGTAGTAATTTTTTCTTCTATAACCGTGGTTAATTGCCTGGGAAGGTGTACATTTCATGTTCAAAACCAGTTAATATTCTGCTTGCCTATATAGATAGGTACACATAATGAGCACAAGCATTTAGTTACTGTAATCTAACACTGGTTAATTATGAAACCATGTTTTCTTGGCTTCACATGTAGATATTTAAATATGCTTTTGAAAGGCAACAAGGTGATTTATAATAGAGAGCCCACAGTATTTCAAGTATAGGAAAAGAGCAGAATTTAATACCTGAATAGCTGAAAGCACTTTTCTCAAGTGTATTTCCTATGTATTTTCTTTACCAACAATCAGATCTGTGCAGTGGAAATTTCATTATACATAAACTAAGACGTGCATACCTCATGTTCCTGCAAAGCTTTAAGGTAGTATTTTCACTGCTTAGCATTTAAGCAATCTGAACTTTCCTCTCTGGAACACAAGCAAAGAATGATGGTACCAAGAATGCTGTAATAAGCATGCTAATGTTTTTAATAAAATATTTTTTATTAGAAAATAATACCTGTCAAACATTTCATTGAAACTTGCTGATTTCAACTCACATTAATAAGTATTTCACAGATACATTTCAAAGGAGATACAGTTTATTACTGTATCTAAGTGTACCCAGGGTCTTCAAACTCCTTGGCTTCCAATCTTATGTGAAGATATTGATTTGTTTATTCACTCTCTGTATCCTTGTGGGTAAGATTTCAGACCATAATTTTTTATTAATGTTGTCACTTAAATAGTTTACAGCTCTGAACTAAAAAAGAAGGTTCCTAAATGGCCTAGAGGAGCAATCAGGATGGAAGAAAAATCACCAGAGAGTTAGCTTAGGAAAGCACTGAGAGTAAGATACGTCCTAGTACTTCAGCCTCTCCATTCTTGATTCAGTCAGCAGATGCTAACTACTTTCCTGGAACTGGTACCTAATTTTTTTTCTTACAAGGAAGTTTCATTCCATCTTTTCGTTCAAAACATGGCCGCAGAAGCAGTTTCCCCTGCCTATCACCTTACGCTGTAGATTTTACAGTTAGCATTCTTCTAAGGGTGTGGAAATATAGAAGGTTTATTTTCCTTTTCCTCCTTAGAAAAGCCAAGCTTTCACCATATGCTTTAGCCACCAGGCTAGAACAGAAAGGCGAGATAAACCATTAGTCTCTCCAGCTTAAACAGTGGTTCAGCCTCATATATAAGAAGTATATAGTCACTGAAGAAAGAATGAACATCTCTAATGTAATAGTTTGAATGGTAATCTAGTAAGAAAAGCGGTCTAGTTCCATTCCTTGCACTACTTTGTCTGGTTGATAGCCTGGGAAGGTAAGTCTGTTGAGCTAATTGGCAATAATATTAAAAAGTTATTTGAGTAATCAAAATGGGGTAACATAGGGTATGTGAAATCTGTTTTACTTACTACATCATTGCACAAGAGAAAACTTTGCTAATCTAGCAAAACTAGTAACAATATCAAATCACTATATACTCCCATTAAACATAAGATATGTCTTTTCTTTAATTGAACTAATTCTTAGACCAGTTTACATAGAGAGGGGGCTGGATTTTTCAGCATTTGAAATGTTTAAATGATAGGTTGGTATTTCTCTGAAACACAGGCTCTAAGTCTCAGTGAATATCAAATCAAGAGGAAGACACTGAAGAGTTTGTGTGCAATTTTTTTTAATATAGTCCTTTGCACATATTTAATATGTTATTAAAACTGTCAGATTTTGCAATTATTCTGAGCTATGGCTCATCTACCTGGTATTTATTTAGTGATGTACATTCCTGTTAGAGAGAACTTCAGTGTAAGAAAGACAGACAGAAAGGAAACCTTTCACTACAGATTGCAGCATTTGGCTGACACTTGAGTCTCAATCTAAAAAATGTTTAATGCTCCTGTTGTCAACTTGGGCTGAAACAGGGAGTACCTTGGGTCACAC
This sequence comes from Dasyornis broadbenti, assembly GCA_013397935.1. Classification (NCBI taxonomy): domain Eukaryota; kingdom Metazoa; phylum Chordata; class Aves; order Passeriformes; family Dasyornithidae; genus Dasyornis; species Dasyornis broadbenti. The sequence goes on along the minus strand of VZRN01002596.1, from coordinate 235,699 downwards.
TAAAGCACAGTAAGCATACAACACAACAAACTCAGTAGTGCTGGGAAGGAAGGAGATGGGCTGAAGTGACCAACTTTAGCAGCAACAATAGTCTGGTTTTTGGGTATGATCTCCAGAAAAACACCTTCTAGAATTTCCTGGGGAATACTCCTTTCTAGAACTCTTTTTGTGGAAGTAATATGTTTCTGTACACACAGTTGATGACCTTGAATGTGGCTTTCCCTCCACCTCATTTCCCATCTCTTTGGGGTACTGTGTCAATAGAGGCTGGGAGCACTTCCTATGTAAGAGAAAAAAAGAATAATTCAGCTTGGGACTATTCAAGCTGTGCTACATCAAGGAAGGCAGTACTTTCCCTTTACATAATGTGTTTCTAAAGGAGTCACACTCCAAGCTTCACAGTATTATTCATTTATTTGTGTTGTCAGCACACAGCAATGTTTCAAATGGATATTTTGCCTGTACTGTGACAAGTAAAATCATTACCAGGGACCTGGACTTAATAATCTGTCCTCACACAAGCTTTTAATCATCGTCTTAATAATTCATCAGGCACAATTTAAAAAGAAAAAGAAGGGTGGACACTTCTCATTTAATAATTAATTCCCATCGAGCAGACTCAAAGATAAAGGGATCATGTAATTATTAAGTAAATATTTTTCACGTGTCTACTTTCTCTATAGCTTAACTGAAAGAGCCCAACTACTGAAGAATGTTTTTAAGAAGAACCATGTGAACTTGTATCGCTCTGACTCCTTGCAGCAAAACTTGCTTCGTAAGTGTTCACCGACAAAAATTAATATCTATTAGTAACATAGCAGTAAAATTCTGCCTTTCACTGCGTTTATTTATAGTAAAAGTGCATTATCCATAGACCCATTAGACCATGTTCTTTGCCTGTGGTTAAGTTTCCCTTCATAACTAAGATGCTGCTCAGAGTTCTTTCTGCTATTTTATAACTGCAAAATTCTGTAAGAAATGGCACAGGATTTTTCTAATTGTTGCAAAGAGGTTTATTCCCCTCTATTCACTTTTGTTGTTTTTATTAAAGCTTTAAAAAAATAAAACTGATCAAAACATTGTTTCTGTTTTGCTTTATATCTGCAGATGGCTACGCCTTCTCTCAAGATGAAAATGGAATCGTTTCCCAGTCTGAAGTAATAAGAGCTTACGATACCACAAAGCAAAGGCCTGAGGAATGGTGAAGAAACAGCTCAAGATTTAGGCCTTAGTTGTTACTTTTGTCAGACAGGCTACTAGATCTTTGCTGGGAGCTGCGACCATAGTGCAGTTATCAAACATTGAAAGATCTATGATGGTCTCGTTCCATAAAGTTTGGATTTGTGTATTCAGTAGACATAAGCACTGTGCAACTATACTGTAACACACCATCTCTAAATTTTTAACAAGTATTTGCTTAGCCTTTGTAAACAGATTGGAATTTACCATGTATCTTGCCAGCTTGCTTATTTCACAATGAAATTGGATCAAAACTGCTCATATTCTAGAAGGGCAGTGATCAGATTGGTAAACATACTTTACATTGACAGATCAATTAGCATCTGTGAAAGTTTTTAAGTGTTAATATATTTAAATACAATTGATAACAAGCCTTTGATTTCAACAAGTGCTGGAAAAAACAGTATCTTAATGGTGTTAATTCACCTTCTTTAAGAAAGATTTTGAGTCAAGATGCTCATAGATGTTGGTGTCAAACTAACCTAAAAACATTTGCCAAAGAAGTTCCATAAATGTTTTCTGTTGTTAGAAATAATTTGAAAGGAAACTATCTCCAGTCCTGATCTCAGAACTGCATGCTTGAGTCTCCACACGTGAGGAGAAAGTACAGTGAATCTAATTTGAGTGGCCTTTTTGGCATTTGCTTTCAAAACTGCAAGTCTTTGCACCTTTGGCCTTATACAAGCTGTCCCCTTATTTTCATTTAGTATTGCATATGTTGAATATGGCTGCCAACTTGTATATGGAGTACACATAATACTTTATTCAATTTTTAAGAATTGCTCTGCCTTACTTCCCTTTAGCAAACTTAATTATTTTTGTGATGCTTAGTGGTATCTGCTTATACTGCAGGTTCAAAAGAAAGTTTGTTTTAACTTATTTTTTAAAATTAATCAAGTTTTCAACATTTTTATACTAAGATTATTTGAAATGCATACATTGAAATACAGAGCAAAGCATGCCCTTGGCTCGTCTGTGGTATGTACTGGTTTGTTTGCACTAAAGTCACTTCCAATAAAGGTGTGAAATACATTGCAGCAGTCCCTTTGCAACTTATTGGTCATGCAGGATACTTATATACTCTCACCTTTAATTAAAATGGAGAGGAAGTGACTGCAGAAAAAAGACACACACCTGGTATGAGAAAAAAAGAAGAGGGAGGTATTAAATGAGAACATTGTGATACATTCTTTAAGTAGTTATACTTCGTATTTCTCAACTTACCACCCAAAAACCATCAGGTTTCAAACCAAGAAAAGCTACTTCAACTTCAAAATTTAGTTAATTCTTGCAACTTTTTAGTCAATGTTTATTTCTGGGTTTTAAAGCCACCATAGTTACATTTAAAATAGAATTTTCTATAGTAGTTTGTTTTATTGTTAATTGAATATTTGTGCATCACATAGGAATTATTTCTTTTTTTCTTTTGATGGAGATCAACCAGATGGAAAGCAGAACAACGATATCCCCAGTGATCTGTTAAATTAGGTATTTCCTCTTTGCTCTCCAAATCATAACATCCTGTCCCATCTTTTCTCTGCCCTCCTTCATTTGTCATGTACTTACAAAAGGTGACTTTACATCCTTGCCTTTCATCTAGCTAAACACTTAACATATAATTAATCTCACTATCCAAGTTTCTTATGATTCGTTCTAAGAGAAATCTAAAAATCCACAGAGAAAGCCCAACAAAAGGCACTATATGAAAGTACATATTTAGGAAGGCGTATGGTTGGGAAGGCAGTCTGCATTTCATATGCATGTTACGCAATGGCTTCCTCTCATTTTCCCGGAGGGATCTTTAAACAGAAGGCTCAAGGACAAAGGGAATGTATCCCACTAGAAACAGTACTGCCAGTCAGTCATGCAGACAAGAACTGCCTTCAGAAAAGCCATTTCAGGCACAGATAAATAGAACGATCAGTATGGGAGGGCCAAATCACTTGACCTAAAGCAAGAAAAAATTTGGGGGCATGCCCCTTTCCTAAAATGGGGATTCCTATTTTCTGTCATCCAAGGGACAATGACCAACTTCAAAACATTTCTGAAATTAACCATGACACTGTTGCTCCTTTATAATCTTTCAGTGTAATTAACTCATATAAAATTAATCTATATGTATTCTCTTTATGCGCAATTTTTTTTTCTGTTCTAAATGGTTTAATTGCTAATTTTGCAGATAAGGATTAGAAGACATTGTAAAATCTACACAGTGAGATATTTACATGCTCTCTTATTCTTCCTATGAAATAAAATTCTGTCTCACCATTGTAATACAATTTGAAGGAAACAACACAGAGTATATCCCCAGTTTAACTGTCTTAAAAAAGAAGAAAGTTACTGAAACAGCTCCAAGATCCTAAATTTAGACTAATTTAAAAGTTTTTAAGATAATCGTATCACAACATTTCATCCTTACATCTTTTCAGAATTTGAAGTTGTATTTCACAAAGTATTTTTTACTACTTTTGATGAGGTTTTCTCCTGTCTCAGTACTTTTTCTGATAATTGGTGGTTGAAAGATACCATTTCTTAAAAATAGCAAAAAAGATACGTGTGGCAAAACCTGTCAGTTTTGATTGCTCATACAATTCCATTTTAAAATATAAGATTATCTTAGCTATGTGTGCCCATTTTTAAATCAGGCCAAGTATACAAAATGCACTTTATTTTCATCTTAAGTACAAAGTAATATAATCTATTACCATCCTGTTAGTACACCATATCTTTGTTAAAATAAGGGGATTCTGCTGATGTTTGTTTAAAGAAAAAAAGAAATGTTTAGGCAGAAATGCTCATAACAATGCCTCTATTACTACTGTTTGAAAATTCAAAAGTGTATTAAATATAGAGTTCATATGAACTTTTCCGTCTGTTTCATGTGCACTGTAAGTTAGTATTAAAAATTTCCATCTAAAAGTTGAACCAGTGCCACTAAAAAATTGGGTATCTTATATAAATACTTTTACTTGATTATTTTTAAATATATACATACATATATATATATATAAATTATTCAAAAGAGTAACTGGAAACAAATTTTAACAAACCTATTGACAATTTGTATCTGGAATTTTTTCTTGCCATTTCCTAATTTTGCACATATTTTTGCAAAGCAGTTTCAACAGATTTATACTTAGTCATCATTCTATTTGTATAAAATGATAAATAAAATATTTTGAAACACTAAGAGATAGCTGAAGATTCCTATATGTCCACATGCATTCATAAAATTCACCTTGTTACAAAGATGAGCATTAAGTGTCTTAAGACTTACATCATGACATTTGAAACCATTTTGAATGACGAGTAATTTGGAATACGTGTTAAATTTAAGGAGAGAAGTTTTTTCCCTCTTTTTCTTGTGTATTGTGTAAAAGCACTTGTAGTTTTGATGAGTTTATCATTGTGTCTGCATGAAGCACTATTTCTAAGTGTTCTGAGGTGATGCATGGTGGTTGTTGATCCCTGTTTTTTAATGCCTTCGTTAAAAGTCTGCTCATAATAAATCGAGAAGCTAGTGCTATGTAAGCAAATGAGTTTGTCAGTTCAGCTTCCTTGGTACTGGATGTTTTCACTGGTAACAAAACTCAACAAATGAGTTTCTCCTCCCCCTGCCCCCCCCC
>VZRN01002596.1:198510-221694 GCA_013397935.1 Dasyornis broadbenti | reverse complement strand
AAAAAGGTGGTCTGAAAAAAAGCCTGCTGAGATATAGACAGAGATACTTCAGATCTTAAGCTACTGTAGGAACTATTCTGGATGGGGGCACTGAGGAAGCTCCCAGACTACAGGCACAAGGAAGGCTTTGACCTGGGTTTATTCCTCCATATTTGTTCCATTTCTTGCGCTTGGATTTTTAATAAAAATGTTTGTCTTCGTGTTCCTTTAGGCAGAGGCTACTCTCTGCTCCCCTCTTGTAAAAAATAATGGCAGCAGTACAGGGTCTCCTGCAAATGGGCACAATTAACCTGCTCTTTATTTGAATCCCAGATTTCCCCATCCTGCAAGAAAAATCTTTCAAGAGTTTCTTAAGTATTGGTTTGCAAGTGTGCTTGTGGTTGGTTTACTTTTGTGTGGCTAAATGGCATTTCAATCATGCGAGTGGATTTATCTCCACCGTGCCAAATAAATCAGAGGCAGATTTCAGGACTGCTTCTGCAAACTCTGCCAACCTGGAAAGCTTGGAAGACACATGAGTTTTCCTGTAATCTGCTGAGGTCTTAACTGACTTCTCTGGTCTTTTTCTTTTCTCTGAAATACTGACACAGCTTGCAGAATGTGATATGGCTCTAGCGGAGGTGAACTGGATAGTTCTGACCTAGACAGAAAAAACCTTTGGTTTGCATCCCTTTTTGTAAAGGTTGCATCTGGGCAACCACATCTCAAACAGTTTGGCATGCTATCAGATTCATTTGCACTGATTTTTGTCATTTGCTTTAAAATAAACCTACAAATAATTAAGAACATAGGAAAAAAACATTACATAAACTGTTGGTGAGCATACTTTGTCTGCAGTATGAGGATGTTGGATGGCTCCAAGTGCTCACTTTTAGACTGGTTTTTGTTGGGTGATGTCCCTGCAAAGTACTAGTGCTGATTTCTCTTATTATTTATTCCTAGCCAAAACCTTCCAGCTCCCAGGTGATACGTCATCAACTTAATTATATCACATTAATTTAGAATGAGAAACATTGTTTTTATAAGCTCATATAGTTCTGATTGTTGTAGTTTATAAAGCTCAGTATTAAAATTAATGAAATTGAGATCAGGCATATAACAGGGAGAGAAGGTAAGGTTATTTAATTGTATTTTAAGGTATTATTATTTACCAGGCTTTTCTTACTGTCTCCACAGCAAACCTGTGGGGAGAACTCATTATAGCATTCCTCATCTGCTTCTGTGCATGATCAAACAATATTTCTTAAATTACTTTTGAAATCATTGCCTCCCTGCACACAGTATTTACCTCACTACTGCCAAATAGATCAATTCTAAAAACAGATATGAAAATCTTCTTAAACATATTCATATTTTTTAATAATAATTTTTCTACATTCCATTTTCTGGATTTGAGCTTTTTTTCTTTTTTTTCCCCTCTATTTTCACTATTATACTTTTGGCATTCTTTTAGAGTATAAAGCAAGCCAGTGGCCCATGAAGCTCTAGCATGAGAGTAAATCCTAGTATCATTTCAGGTAGGCATCACCAATGTTAGTAAAGTTCTGGAACTTCTGTTTGACTACTAGTGTCCAAGCAGAGACCAAATCTCCCAAATATTCCTAAATAATGTCACACTTCTGTCTTGACTAGGACAATGACAGAGAGGCTCAGCTCATATCTTTCTTGATGGTCATGTCTTACAGGATTGGTTATTTCACCCCAGGTCTTCATTAAATTTTGTCTTGGATTTCAAAGAGTAAAAAAGGCCAAACTGATTTACCAGCTTGTAAAAACTGCCTGCTGTAAAGCAGATTTCCCTTTAAAAATAAAACAAAAATAATTTGCCGTCTAAATTGCAAGCCCTTTAGCTATGTGAGTTGCTTCATTAAGCACATAAAGACTGTGTTGAATAAAATCCTATATGCTGCTCTCTAAAATTATATCCTTATTCTTGGCTGGTTGTGAGAACGCCCTTCCTGCAGCTGCCGTGCTGGGAGAGCCACCTGCCAGGCCACAAGCATCCCTGTCACCTGCCAGGCCACACACATCTCCCAGACTGGAAGGGCTGGCAGGAGGGCTGGGAGGTGCCCCAGAATCAGCCCCACATCCCGCGGACACTCTGGCTGCATCTCCACTCCTCGTCTGGTTGCAGAGCCTCATCCTATTGCCTACATCAGCAAATTAAAACAGATGCATGGAGCCCATAAAGTGTATTTTGGTTGACTGAATTGAGGGAAAATGTGGTGCTTTTCTTCTTTCTTTTGCCTTGCTTCTTTCTCATTCTTTTGTGTTTGGGAGGGAGGGACTGTTCTATTCTGTTTTGGGTTGAAGACTGCATCTCTGACAGTCAACATTTTATGATTTATTCCTGGGATTTGACCAGCACTGCATGGTTTTCCACCCTAGTCAGGAATATCACCATGTTTTCTGAAGTCTCTGAGGCATATTTGAGGGATAAGGTTACGAAAGCCAACTGTTAAAGGCAGCACCATTCACTCTTCCCATGGGTTAACCCATTGAGAAAGCTGGTCACAGCTAGTGGAGAAAAGTGTAGAAGTCAGGCTGTCTCAGCCTCATGATTGTCAAAGTAAGTGAGATTAACCATAAGTGCCTTAGGGCTCACTCAAGAAGTAGGATGTTGGATTACTGGCATCTTGATCCATGTGTGCGCATGTCACAGTAATGGTTCCTTATCTGAAATCTGTAGCACTGCTAGGTAGAGGAGCCAGGATCAGACCTCACAAGTCATCATTCTTCTAAGACATCAAGAGTAGAAGATATTTTCAAGCCAGCAATGCAGCCATCCCTATGTGAGGAACACATTATCCCAGGCAGCCCCATCTATCCTTTAGGAGACCACTCCTGCCTAACTCTTGAGCTCTACAGTGACCATGTCATGAGAGATGAAGGGATTTGGTTACACACAGTAACTCACGTGTGCTGAATGTATCTCTTCTACACAACCATAACCGTGCTCTCTATCTGTGCAACCAGTGAGGCAGAGGGCTGTTAGTAGAATACCAAGGGCAGATGTCTAGAATAGATAGGAATTGGTGATCTTACAGGATGTGCAATTACCCTTTCTTCACTCTAGCTGTGGCTAAAAACAGCCTGTCTTAGGGCTACCAAGCAAGGTTTTCTGAAGAAATGTTTAATTTACTTTTAAACCAGAAGTTCTGTGCTTTGGAATTCAGAAACAAATTCTCCAAGCAACAACTCTTGCTTCTAAAAATGAGCCCAGTATGTAATTACACTAACCAATAGTAGAGCAAGGGTTAAGAAAACCCCAAAATAAAAAGTGAAAAACAAATTATAAAAATGACTGTTTTGTCATATTTCTAACAGCTGTTTTCAAAGCACTGAACATGGGGAAATGTTTTGACAGCCAAAAAAAGATTGAAGAATGGCCACATTTTGACCACCGTTTCACTTGAAAACTGTTAATCAATTGTGATTTGGCACAGAGCTCCTTCTTTGTAACCTACAGAGAAAAAATGAGTTATTGCTAGTAAATAACTGTATTTTCTAATAATCTTAACTGGTGTAGCCATTTTTAAACAGTACCAAGCTTACCAGCTAGAGGTGGAAAGCTCAGTATGCTATTGCCAGGCAAATCCCTAATCCCCCAAACAGTCATATTAATGAATAGTACACCAGAAAGGTCAGAGGAGAGAGATAGCATCAGACCTGCTTTGCTCTGCAGTGGAGTGTGCATTTCTTTTTCCTTGCAACAGAATTAATGACCAAAAAAATGTGAAAGGATGTGAGAGAACATTAGATTTGAGTGTAGAAAAGTGTAGAAAGAAAATGTGCTTACTAGGGAGTGAAGACAACTGGGGTTTTTTTTTTCACTCATGCCAGGAAAAAAAAATTAACATTCAAAAAGAAAAAAATAATACATACCAATGCTTTTTTCTTTTTCTCCAAAATAGTGCTGAATATGAGGGCACTGTTCAGTCCTTAACTAACAGAGTGCATAATAAACATATGAGTAAGTTTAAAAGTATGCAATTTACTTTTTTTGGTTTTATGGAGTTAAATCATGAGAATGACTGACAAATAATGCACAAAGAAATCTCCAGATGGACACATTATAGAGCACCTTTAGCCTTAAGTAAGACAGAACGTTTAAATAACTAAGGGAGAGCTTGTTTTGTAGGATATATTAATATCTAGCACTAGTAATTTGCTTATTACACATGAAAGTTATACACAAATAACTCATAGGCAATAGAGTCTCTGGAGTTAAAAGAATAATTCCTATGTAGCACTAAACCTGGTAAACTAAATTGGTCCCTTACACTTGAATCAGCAACCAAACAGATAATTTTAACATATTTTAATAGCACAAACAGGAATTTTTTTAAATGTTTATATTATTGCTGCTACAAATATATTCTGGGCATTAAATAGCAGCTCTCCAATGCTAAAAACAGGGCCAAATTCTGCATCTTTCAACATGGGAGCATATCCCTCAGTTCTTCTGGATCAGGTCCTCCACACCTTCTTCCTCAGGCTTTGTTTCGCCCAACTGAGGACCACCCATCCAGGTTTGCATTGGTATCATCCCGTGTTTGTAACAGATAGTTGTGGGGTTTTCCATTCACTGTATTTATCCTCACTTTGGAATGGTGTCTTAACACTTCCTACAAACAGCAGATTTCCCAAAGAAGACGTTTCAGGTCTGAAGAAATTAGCATTTGGTAACACGAATCAGTTCTGTATTTATGATAATCTAATCAGTGAACAACAGATTAGGTGAGATTACAGACTGAGACCCATATTCTTTGTTCTGACAGCAGGTGGGAAGATTTAAGGAAGAGCTCTACCTCAGCTCCCACAGCCTAGGGCAAGTCAGGGGCTGGGTCACCTCGGCACCATTTTGAGTAGCTGCAGAGCTGCTGTGCTCAAGTGCTTGTTGCTCCTGATATGCTGCATTTCCAGACCCCAAGCAGGACGGGTCCTGCCACTCACCTAATCCAGTCTCATCTCTGTGGCCATCCAGAACTGCATCAGGGGATGTAAGAAGCCCTGCAGCAGTGCCACCTCCACCTCCCCAAGCAGTGAGCAGGCTGTTAGGCACAGGCTGTCTGGCTGAGCAGGATGTGCACACAGGAAATATTTGGGGATCCTGTTCTGAAGTACACTATCCTAAAATTTGCCCAAACAAGATTTATGTGTTAGAAGGAGGTCTTATCTAGTGAAACCAATATATAATAGTTTTAAACTTTGGGTCAGTGATAATTGGGGACTGGCTTTAACTCCAGGCCTAGAGCAGGTACACAAATACTCTTCTTAAAATATTTTGCTGGTAATTTTTTGATGGCTGCTGAACATTGAGCAGATGTCTTTATTGGCCTGTTCTTTATTTCTGGAATAATACTGAGGACTGGAAGTCCTGTAAAGTGTCTAAATAGAAGACTGAATGTGCCTCACTAAATGGAATTACCCTGCATTGGCAGGCACAGCATTTAATTTGCCTCTGTGTTGCTGTGATGGTTTAACCCCAGCTCAGTTCAGCCCCTTGCAGCCCCTCCCTCACACTGTTTTCAGCCCAAATCCAACACACAGCTCTATACTGGCCACTCTGAAGAAATCAACTCTACCCCAGACAAAATAGCACAGTTTCCCACTCACCTGATTCTCTCAGGTCTTGTCACAATTCCTCCAAACTCGGCTACTCTGTTTGACTGTCTCATGAGATCTGTCATCCTCAGACAGGTTGGTGATTTACAAACTAGCTGCTGCCATCACCACAACCACAATTCAGCGGTGCCAGGCAGAGTCTGCATTTGTGTCCCACCACAGTTCTACATGGAACAACCTCTTCAGTCAGCAACCTCTTCACCTCCCTTGCCTTAGTCGGAAAGATGACATGACAGCCTCCTGTGTGTGCTTCCCACAGCACCTTCCTTCACACAAACAGCTGCCAGGCATGAGTCTGTTGCCAGCTGGAGATGCCTGCAAGATGGGCTGCTTTAAGCAACTTGGTGTGTTGAAAGGTCTCCCTGCCCATGACAGAGGGTTTGGAATGAGACGATCTTTAAATCCATTCCAACCCAAGCCATTTTATGATTCTATGATTCTCTGACACAAACAGCAAAGTCTGCGCAAGCCCATTTCACCCTTTGCAGTTTAGAGCATTACCACCATCTAGGAATCAATGCAGTTGTGAAGCCTGATTGTAACTCAAGGAAAAATTGTGTAGGAAGATACTGCATGCAGAACCAGTACAGGCTCTACTCTACCATGTAGGAAACCTTAAAAGGGCTAAGAATTTAAAGAACTATGAGGAGATTCATGAAATGTTTTGGTGAACACATTAGTTATTTTGGAGAGCAGTAATGTTGACTTAAAATATTTAGCTTTTGAATTTGTCTTAAAGTATTCACGTAGACTGAATGTAGTCATGTGTTTGGGGAATTAATAACCTTATTTATAAGTATTACTTATTATTCTTATATACAACAGCCTGAGGAAATTTTCTTTTGCTTATCTACATTTCTCTCTCTTTGCTTAGATTTCTTCTGGGATCTGACCTATAAAAACAACTGGATTTATGATACTCTAAAGTTTACAGCAAACACTTAACAAATACTCCTATTTCAGATAGAAATTTTTCATGTTTAAATGTAGTCTTCGATGTTATCATTTTCAGTGTTTACTGAGTGAAGTAGTTTTCCAGCAGATGTCAAGAAAGCAGCTAATAGGTAAATATACCACAGAAAGTAACTGCACACCGCCATCTATGGAGCAGGTCTGGGATATAGCAGGAGCAGTTTATCGCCACGAGACATGAGAGGTGGTATTCATAACCAAAAAATATCATGGATTTTCCTCTTCTGGCAGCAGTTTCTGTTAGTGCAGAGCATGTGTTGCAAAAGAGCCATTATGATACAGACTGTGCATGACTGTTGTGTGAGGAATGAGAAATGACACAGTGTGGAGAGTAATTATTTCTCTGAATGATGTTTATAATATCAAGCTGCATTTGGACAGCTGGGGAAACCATGCAGGAGGGCAGGAGGAGTGCATGTCCCATTCCCAGTGGGAGAGCTCCCATGTGGGTGCCAGGTTGCAGGCATCACTGCAGCCCAGTTTGTGTGTTGTGTTGCGAGAGCACCATGTCAGATCCCAGCTCTGGTGGATGTTCCATCCAGCAGCAGTTTCCCCCTCCCCGCTTCTGACTTGCTATCTGTTTCTCTCCAGTTGCCTCTCACCTTGCCCCCTGCCAGCTGCTGCTACTGCCCAGTGCTTGCATTTTCCTGGAAGGATCAGCAGTGATTGCAGGATAGTCTTGGTCCCACCCACCAGTTCAATTCATGCCCCCAACAAGGCTGCAAGCACCTGCTCAGGCACAGCCAACAGCTTCACAGGGACATGGCGCACAGTCCTGCAGAAGAGAAGCAGGAGGGTGTACAGCGTACCACACACATAGCTAATATTAGTAACACATCAGCAACATTTTACTCTCTCTCCCGGGTTACTTTTTGCAAGTGAAAAAAAAAAAAAACACGGGAAAATACATCACCAAAGAGTCCTCCTTCAGCTCCTCCTCCGTATCTTCTATCCTATGCACAGCTGCCCTTATCAATAAGCTTTTGAAGGACACTAAGTGAATAACAGAAGCTGGGAATCACTGTGTAAGGCAAAAGTAGATATAGAGGAAGAACCAGGGATATGTGCAGCTTCTGCTTTTACTAACGTCTTCAGTGGGCCTTGCAGACCTCCAGCAGCCCAAAGGTTGAAATCCCAGTGCTCAACGGAGCATGCTCTGCTTGTAACATGGTTTTGAGCTCTCTGCTGCTGGAGGCTAGAGAATCCCACTTGTGTTTATCACTTCATTATTGGGGTTGTTTTTACATCTCCTGTAGTAATAAACCACTGGGGTTTCAACTGAGGTAGGCAGAGCTAGTGCTGGCACTATGTGCGAGTACATTGCTTAGCACAACTGGGTCCAACAGCTGGGTTTGATAGCTGACATTGCTACATAAATCTTTGACAACATCAATAATAGTCTGTAGCCTCAGCCCGAAATTACTGTTTATCCAATTATAAAAACCAGTCCTAAATTAGCTGAATCACCATTAGCCTCTCTCTCAGAAGAGAAGTTAATATTTATCATACAGACTGCCTGTAGTCCCCTGTATTACCCACGTTTGGCTTCCTTCAAGGAGCTTATCTCATCCTGAATTGATGATGAATTATTACGAATTTGCTTTGGACATCTTACATCAGACTTTTGGCTCCAGGGCCTAGAAATTTCTTCAGTGCCAGACTGTTGACTTCAGCCTCAGTTAATGATCACTTGTTATCAGCTTAGTTCAAATGTTTGGTTTCTAACTTTTGGTTGCATAGTCTAAACATTTCCAAAGTTGAGATAGACGGCTTTAAATTAAAATGTTATGATTTTGATACTGACTCAATGCCTTCCTGACTGAGCGGGAGTATTTTATTCTTCTATCACTTTGATTAATAGACCTGTTACAAATCCTATTCTTTAGAGTACCAAGGAATGAAACAAGCAGACACCATGTAGATTAACCTAGTTAAGACCTAATCTTACACTTCTGTGAGAAGTTTTTCCTAATTGTTCAGAAGCTAATTCACTCTCTAGTACAATTTTCAAATTATGAATAATTGCACTTCTCTGCAGTCACCTATTTGTCTTTTTCTTAGTCTAAACTTTTGTTCTGCAGCTCGCATGCTGTATGGTTAAACATCACTCTATTACACAAGCACTTCAGAGTTGAACTTAAGTATCAGGAAAGTATTTTGCAAGAGTGTCTGCTAGCAAATTACAAGTCTTTACCACCAATAGTCAAGACAGGATAAAAATTCATGTCTTTACATGAAACACTGGTGGTTCTGCCATCAGTACCCAGTCCTCAGGCATTCTCAGCTGTGGATGCTAGACCAGTCACAGATTTCATAACAGCTTGTTCCCACACTCTCCATCAAATATCCCTCAGGTATTAAAAACATGCTACAGGAAATCACAGTCTTTCACAGTAAGAATAAAAATGCTCAGGTTCACTGTTACTAATACAGCTCATTTTATCATATTGGTTTGTAATCAAAGATACATCCATATTTTGTAGACTTACTTTAGTATCCTCTTATGAACTAACTAAGTAGATTTTAACAACTTTTTCCTAAAAGATAGTTTAGTTAACTTCTGGTAAGCAGGAGATATGTTTGAATTTGAATACACTTTTCATATTCTTAAGTTTATTTTACCAGCTAGGGCTTTTTATTTAGTTGGAGAAGTTGAACTGAGACAGAGATTAAAACAACTATCAGTCTTGAAAATCATTTAAAAAGCTCTTCATATTTTTTGGGTTTTGGGGCGTTTGAGATTCTTAAACTTAAATGAGCTTGAGATGCTCATTAGGTTTATTAATGTATGTTTAGGTATGAATATATGTGTATTCCCTGTCTTGCATTTGCCAGCAGTCATAAAATGGAATTGACATCTTGTCTTGGTGCATACTTCAGGTTTGTGCAAAGAGTGCTGCAGAGTATTCCCATCACTTTGGGATGAAAGATCAGATATGTTGTTGAAAGTGCAAGGACTGAACATGTCCGCTTAGTTCCTTGCACAGCCGTGTGGACACTCAGCACAAAAAAGGATTTGTAAATATACTGAGACTTATTTGAACACTAAATCAGTTAAATAAAATAGAAGTATCCATGTGATCAAAACTGTGCATCCCACTGGTGAATTAATGGTACATGAGCAGCAGGGAATTGGTAATACAAGAATCTCTATGGAAAATATGTAGGTGCCCAGAGTAGCGGCTTCTTTACTGTGATAGAGCCAAGACTTCTTTAAAGGATGGCCTCTTGTGACCGCTCCCATCCACAAGGCAACTTAATCATACAGGTAATTTACTTGTTTTGTTTCATTCTCATATCTAACAAGTTTATACAAACCTGTGACTTCTGCCCTGCTGTACTGGTCAGGGACATCAGATACTATCTCTTTATGTGTGCAAATATCATGACTATTATCTGCGTAGTAAATGCCTGTCTTACCATCAGTTGTCCTGATTAATTCCATGATGAGAAGTGGGATGACTGTTAAATCCTGCCTTTATTGGAGTGCTTAGACCTCTGTGCATAAGCAAGTCATAAATGAAGGATTATCTTGTACCCTGGCTGTAAGCATGATTGATTTGGCAATCACAGTTTTTGTATGAGTGAATGTGCTCATAAGTAGATGTGTAAATGAAGCTCTGGGCAAGAAGTTTAAAACTTTGTTACCCAGCAGAAAGTGCAAAGTTACACCAAGGTAAATTTAGGGATCATTTTCCTTCTGTATTTACGTGTTTGTTTATTGGTGAGTTGAAGAGGTAAGAGTCACAGATAATAGACTTAAAGTGAAATATAAGTTATGATACTTACCTGCATTCTTTTTTACTCATTCATATGTCGGTTTGAATATTATAGAGCTCAGGAGATCTCCTCTGAGCCAACTTCAGAGTCATACTCTTCTTGGTCAGATAATGTGTCCTGAAGTAGCAGATACATTTTCATGGGTATCAGACTATTTTTCTCCTGACTAGCTACACCTGATACAATAATAACACCACAGGGGCTGGTTAGCAAATAGGCTTTGGTATTGATATCTGAGTATTTTCTATATCTCAATGACTAGCTCAGCAGTATAATGAAATATCTAATGCCTGTGCTGTTTTTCCTACAAAGATCTTTTTCTGTCATACTGGGCTATCTTTAGAATAGAACAAGATCTCTAAAACCTAAGTGATTTACAAGCTTTTCCTTTATTTCTGCAATTCTTTCTGAGGTTTCAATGTCCATTTTTTGTAATTACATCATTCTCTGTCTGATATTTACTACTGTGAATTCAGTTTAACAAAAATAACATAATGAAAATAATCATCATTAGCAAACTATGGGTAGCTCTGACCACAGGTGCACCTCCAGCCCTGCACCACTGACAGTCCTGCCTCTCCCTCCGTGTCCTGGGGAGCCTGGTCATGTGCCAACAGTGTGTTCAGGACATCAGACAACTGATGTTTGCTAATGTACGACCAAAACATGGGGATGTCTTGGAGGATGAGCCTCCTTTCCTCAGTCACACACCTCAGGTAGAGTTTATTCACACTCTAGGAATGAGAGAGTTAAGCCTCTCAAGATATCTCTGTATTCAACCAGCCCCTCTCTCCCTCGCCCCAACAATACAGCTTCCTTAGAACAGACTTTTTCTTTGCAAAGCAGCCAGTCCTTCTCATGTGGAAGACCACAGAGGATTTCAGTGGAGACAGGTTAGTTAATCAAGTTTGACAGTTTTCGGGGTGAGCTTCTCGGTGCTGCATGTTCTTCTAAGGTGATTCTGAGTTTTGAAGGGAAATCATATAGTACACACTCCAGTATTAACAATGTTCTTTGGACCAACTGTGTCATATCTAACCAGAACGCTCAGAGAAACTGAGGCAAACTTCTGAGTAATTTGCCTCAGTTTCAGTGTGGCAGAACCAATGTGATTACAGGGAAATATTCCGCCACCCTCAAGAGTGTATGTTCTCTGTGAACTTTAGTTAAATTTATAGCTTCTCTTAGACAAATAACTGTGAACAAGATAGCTGCTTTCTGACTAGATACAGACAGAAAAAAAATTGTGCTCAAAAAAATAATTGCTTCTATCCATCATCTGTATCTCATCTCAAGCGTGGTCTGCTGCAACTGTTCTCCTTGGAGTAGCTATGGGAAATACTATTTGAATCTTCCAGAACCTGATAACACAAAAAGGTATCATGACACAACTTGGTGCTGGATACCAACATTTTTGGCCAAGGGGTCTACTTGAATCTCTGGGGAGAAGAAAGAAGGATTTTTTCCTTACTTACATTTGTCTCTCTTCTCATTCAGCTCCAACTCCTGAGACAGTCTTATCCCACTCAGGCTGGAGCTCTCCAAGAGGAATGCTCTCGTTTCTGGGGGAGAAGAAGAAAGATCCTGGCCAGGGCATGGGGAAGCAGGATGCTCTAGGCATCCTGCCTCCACTGCTGGAACATCATCCCTACACGAGCAGGGCAGAAATACAGCACAGCCAGACAAAGTGGTGCAAGGCCTAGGATAAGGGATGCTGCCATTTCATGAGATTTTGGTATCAAGAAGTTTCATGTTTGCTTGGAATCACAATGCTCCCAGAAGGTCTGTGCACCCAGAGCATTTTAACTGCATTGTAAGGGTGCTCAGAGGGGCGGTTGCTGATGGAACATGGGTTGGCCAGGGATGTGACCTCACCACAGCTGTGATGCAGCCTGGCTGCCTCTCCCAGACGGTCTCCAAAGCTCCCTGACAGCACTGTGGCTTGGTGAAATCAATGGGAAGCTTCCCACAATAGGCTTCACATCAAGCACCCTGAGTAGATGTGGCTTGGGAAGATGTTGTCCCCCCAACTGACTACAGAGTGACTGTCCTCTGGGAACAACTAGAAAGATTTGAGGAGTGGGAAAGAATAATGTATTTTGCTATATTTGTGGCATGTGTTTGTGTTTATTAGGGCACCATAACAATTGATATCTTTTGCCATTCTCTTTCCTCCTTTTACTAATTTGGACTTTTTTTAATGCAATGGTAAGTATATTAGCCTTTAGTTTAAATTGTTGCTTCCTTTTGAAATGAAAATCTTATACTAATTACCAAATTAAATCCAAAATATTCTTCAGGCAGTTCAGTATTTACTTATTTTGGTTTTTTAATTACTCTTGCTAGAGGCATGCTATTGGATTTGTAGGTGTTTGGATAACTTAATTTAAAAGAGCAAAACAGACCAGACTAGATAAGAGAAACTTAGGTCAAATTATTCTGGTTGTGACATATGTGATACATAATGCTCTGTAATTAGATATTAAAATGGTTTCTGTACAGCAGGATGTTTTATGAAAATGGGACAAATGTTTTTTAAATGTACCACTGGAAACCAGACAGATGGTAACCTATATTCCCAAGGAGGATAGCTGAATTCCACTAAGCTTTTTATAAGAATTTGAACTGTAGTGAACAGGAAAGGAGGGAATTTGTGATCATAGCTTAGCTCGCCATTAGTCAATGTTTGGCTGAATGTGCAAAGGATGCTTATATGGTGCTTAGTCTGGACAGTAATGTTTTCTGGGGATTTGTTCTTTTTTGAACAATAGCTGAGCAGATGGTGACAAAGCAGATCTAGCAATAAATCATGGAGACAGGATACTTGAAGGAGGCAAGATGATCTAGAGGAACAAAACAGAAACTGAGAGATAATTGTTACACAAATGTATAGTGTATTCACAGTAATTTTATTAATGCTGGGGACAGTACTTAAAGGCTGAGCATTTTCATGTAGCTCGGCTGTTAAAACCCCTATTAAAATTTTTAATCAACATCCTTTGGGAGCAAAACTTTTCAGGGCACGTACAAATAAAGGTCTGTGCTCTGTACTGAAACTCCTGGTGACTGCACAATTTAGAAATGCCTGACAATCTTAAACTGCAAGATGCCTTTTGAGATTCACTGGGTTTGTGGCTACATGGGATATAGCTCTGAAACCATGACAGCCTTCAGGACAACCTGATGCACATAATAGTAATGGGAAAGACACCTCCAAATATTTTATGAAGCACAAAGGAAGAAAGAGCAATCCCAGGAAGCAACATCCTGCTCACTACCTGGGAGGCAACACAAAACCCCATCTCTGCCAGAAGCTGACATTTTTTTGCCAGCCAGTCTGCAGCCTGACCCTGGGAATAGTGCTTCCTCACAGTTTCCTGCTGTTTGCTCTCTTGCTGTCACACCAGCGCCTGCATCAGGGGTGACAGTCCCTGTCTCTGTCAGATCTGCACTCAATATTTCACCTGGAGTGTTTATAGTTCCATTCCCCAGGTTGGAGGCTGCTGATACTGAGGAAGGCAATGGTGAGTGGTTCAAGGCCCTGGTAGCAAAGGGTCCCTTAGGCCCCCCCTTTCTTGCACTAAAGTGAGGCAGAGCCTTGGTTTCCAAGACATGTAATATGATGAGTTGTCAATTCCCAGCTTGTCAGGCTCAGGCAAAGGATTACTGTTGCATTCGCTGCAATACACTACAGCTCAGATAATCCAAAAGACACAAACTATCCATTGACTCAACAAATATTTTTCCCACAGATCTTCATATCAGATCATTCTGGCGCCTTTCAGGATGCGCCAGGCACAAGCAGCATCACACAGCCCTGGCATGCAGTCAAGCCCAATGATCTGATCATTCAGTGATTATCAAGTGGTTGGTACTCGTGCATCCCCTTGGATCATTTGTCGCTCACCCAAAGTTAGGACTTCTTCTAATCTGCCTCATCTCAGTGACCCTGTGAGACAGCTCTGCTACAAATAATTGCTGCATCGAGGTGTGTTTGTGTGCTGCACAAAGGAACGTCCTCTTAGCAGATGAAAGGCGAGGCAAACTAAAGGCAGGACTATTGAGCAGAAAGATTGGCATTTTTGATGCACAATGTATCATGAAAACATATTTCAATAGCCTGCAGAGAGAGTAATTTTTGACCAATAATTATAAAAATAGAGCTATTAAACTCAGATGAGCAGTTTTATTGTATTGTAATGCCTCCCTTTTCTTTTTCTGATCACATATTGGAATGACTTGTTGCAATGTGAAAATAAGTAGAAAAGTGAAACAAGCCATTAATGGGAAGAGCTAAAAGCATAGTATTTTGTTTGGTTTTTCAGTAGCTTGTACCCAAGTTTGAACAAAGAGAGTAACAAAGCTTATGTCTCCTGTCTGCACATATTCTTGTGTAATGGCTGGAATTCAGCTTTACATTGTAGACTTTTGTTGGAGGTTGGGAATTTTTCCATCCTGTGGCTAGAGATACCTTAACGAGCCTTAACGATGGGGTACTTAAGAGATAACGACTGGGTACTTAAGAGATAACGACTGAGTACCTAAGGGACAAAGACGCACTTAAGAGACTAAAAACATAGCCAGGTGTGGCGAGAGAAGAAAAAGGTGGCTGGCCGTGGGCAGAGACACACTTGTCCCCGGGACTTGTTGGAGGAGACGGCTGCTGTTTCTTCTTTCCCTTCACTGCTGCAGGAGCTCAGCACTGCCGGGTTTTTCTTCCTTGCTGGAGTCTCTGCTACTCGTTTGTTCACCGGCTCGAGTGGACAAGCTCTGCCGCCCAGTTTGCTGCCCTGAGATTCCCTGCTGCAGCTCCGCCCGCCGTGCGGCCGCCTCGCCCTCAGCTCCGTCCGCCATCACCGAGGAGCTGAGCCCGCGCCACAGCACCCCTGCCAGCCATGACCGTAACTGCACCAAAAGGGAGGGGCGGTGTCTGGCAGCCCAGAGAAAGCTGCCACCGGGTATCTGGTCTGTTTAGTTGTTATTGCTACTGTTATTGTTGCTTGTTTTCCTCGTTATAGATACGAGTAAAGAACTGTTATTCCTTTTCCCATATCTCTGCCTGAGAGCCTTTGATTTCGAAGTTATAACAATTTGGAGGGAGGGGGGTCATATCCTCTAAGGCAGGTTTCCACCTTCCTTAGCAGATGCCTGTCTTCCAAACCAAGATAACTTTCAAGAAGAAACAGCCAGATTTCCCATGTACCCATATATATCAAGCTCTGTATAATCAAGGCTTGCACACTGCGATGCATTTGAGATGTGATTGTTGATTTGTCCATTTCTGATTATCATTAGGACATTTATGTATTAGCTAGATATTGCAGAAGTATCATCCTTTGAATACTAGAGTATGTTTAAGGAGACAGAACTTCTACTAAGTGATACACACAAAATTAGTTTGCTTGTAAACTATGTAGTACAGACATATAAACAGCTAGAAAATGTTGCATGTTAGAAGAGGTGATGAGAGGCTCAGAAAGATAATCACTGGACAATTTGCAGGAAAAAATTTCCATGCAAGGAAAAGATGAAACTGCCACCCGATGCGAGTGGCAGCAGAGCTACAAGCAATACCACAGGCTGCTTGACTCTGTCTGGTACAAGCTCACCAAGTCTCAGAGGGGGTGGTTGCGCTTGAGGTACTTGTGTATGCCATGATTTTACCTTGTACTTGTGTTCGCAGCCTTGAGCCCTGTACTCGGGCATGCTGCTGGCTCATTTGGAGGTGTGTCCTTCGCAGTGGAGTTCTGGCTGAGGCTGGCTACTGGGGAACTGCCTGGAACACCCACAGGGAACATGGACACAAGGTTGCCTGGCCATTAAGTCTCTCCTAAGCCAGGCCAATGGCTGGTGTGAAGGTCACTGCTGGTAAAGATGTAGTACAGGTGTATGGCCTTGCAACCATGATGGAGTCAGAGTAGTTGCCAGTGGCAGTTGCTGCACCTGCTTTGTCTCAGGTTGCACACTGGAGCTGGTGCTAGTTTCACTTTGACCCTACCATCTCTTCTTCCCAGTGTGTAGATTAGATGTGATTGGTGAGAGATGCCTCTGCCCAAATTACGGTGCAAACAAGCTCATATGCCAAAGTCAGTAATACAGATTTTATTTAACTGTAAATGTGAGGTAGAGATATAGAAAGAAATGGAAAACAGAGGACAGGAAGAGAGAGGGAGATCAAGAAGAAGATAGTCACCACCTATGGATCCAGCAGTATCCTGTTGGTCCCTGTGTTTCTTGGTGCTCAGAGTCCTGAAGTAATTCAAAATTTTTCTAGTATTTATATATTTTAGCAGATAAAGAAATTAATGCTCATTGGCTACACAGGTTTTTTATTGCTTAAATAATTCCCTCACTTCTAATGCTAATTAGTCCCATGCTCAGTCCTTCTCTTCTTTTGAGTCGGTGGGTTTCTTGAGTCGGTGGGTTGTGATCTCCCCCTGCCAGAATTTCCTTTTACTCAGTCCAAGCTGATTCCAGTACAGCTGCTTGTCCATTTTCAGCCATACATTCTTCTCCCCCAGCTTTGTCTACCTCGCTCTTGGTCTGAGATAACACCTGGACAATGGTACCACCTTTATCTTATCTCAAGTTCCCATCATGATGGCTGAACTTACACTCCAAGTTCCAGGTATCCATGGAGGCGTACTCAGGGGAGGCCTGTGGTGGTCAAAGAAGATTCCATCTGTCCCATAATTTGGGGTGGTCTTTGTTGCACCAGCATTATACCTGTGAGTAGCTGCTTCTTTACAAAGTCTGCCAAAGCAGGAATTTTAGTCTGTGTGCATGACCCAGGATGAACTCTCTTCTTTTCCTCTCCTTCCTGTCAAAAAAGGAATGAGAAGATAATGTGAAACAAAATTTACTTATTACTCTTCAATTGTAAAAAACATTTATAAGAAATAGTGTTGGAATAACAAGTTTAATGAGTCACATTTCAGATGCCTTACATAATGTTTCCTTCCTGACAACATTAAAAGATTGTCAGAGTAAGGAGGCTGACTTTCCTGCATCTGAAATCTTGTACATTGGTTATCATTAAATGCTGTACAAAGCCAAGGTCATCCTAACACCTTTGATCCTCTAGAGTCATTAATTCTATCAAAATCAATGCAGCCAGACCTATTAAAACTTGACGATGGCAAAAAATTACCAAATCAAGAGGTAAACGCATTGTAACATGGTGGTGCAACCTTTTCAATTGTGAAGAGAGCGAAAGTTTACAGGCAGAGATGTCTTTACTCTTCCTAAATTTTAATTCTTTATCAAAGTCAATATAAGGAGAGAAGCACAGTACCTGGATCTATATCCAGTATTATCTGTTAGAGATAGCTCTTTGTGACAGGGCTAACCCCATCTCAAAGCAAAGGAGGAAAGTTTAGGGACTCCAGACCTGGGAGCCCACACACATTGTTCACCAGAGAACAATACTTGCTCCAGGAACAGAGGGAACAACCTCATGTTATTCATGAACGAGACTACTGCCTTGCTCCTTATAATAATTTTACAATGCTGTGAAGAGGAGCATTAAAATTTTAAAAAGAGAGGTCATGTAACTCAGAAGTTTTAAAATACTCTTTCAGTTTAAGAAAATTGTTCTGTTAGTCTGAGACATAATGATGACAGAGAAGCCACTTGTCTACAAACAATTTTACTGAATAATTAAACTTATTTCATCTTACTGTTAGCAGCTAAAAGCACAATATCTTCTTTTGCATGGAGTTAGTATTAAGGTTTGATTTGAAAGGTGTTGCTTCAGTGAATGAGTAGCACAATTATAAAATACACTCGAATATCCAATGAGAACTATTATTAAGGTATGATTAAGTAAGATACTAGTTGCTGGTATAAAATTCGCAGTGGTATCTTGTGCACAGATGTTATTTTTAAGGAGAAAAAAATCCTTCTGGTGCTAAAGCTGTGGGAATGAGGCCCTTTCCATGTCAAGAGTGATGTATGAACTGATAGGTCCTGAAAGGTGAAGACTCACTTATCAGACGTCTACCTTTAGAGTTATGGCTGGATGAAGTCATTTGACCAATTTCCTCTACTGATGTCCTGAGCAGTCTGCAAGCTTGTTTTTGTTACCAGTGACAGTATGGTCCAATTTGATGCCCTCAGACCAACATAACTAAACAAATTAGCTTTCCATTCCAAAGAAAATATAACCTAAAGCAGGCTATGACTTATGTGAAACAAATGCTGGCTACAGCCCTTGGGGTCTGTAGTCTTACCTCCGGTCAAATTACTTTAAAAACCACACAGGAAAACTCTGAAATTCAATTAATAAGTAGGACTTACTATGAAAAAATAAATGGCTAGGGCCTGTGTGGATACAAACATATCAAACCTTGGCAAACATATCAAACCTTCAGAAGTGCAAGCTTTTTATTAAATGTTCAAATGGCTTGAGAGGTTGGGGCACAGGGTGAGTAGCTGTGCTCCATAACAGCAGTGCAGGGAGCAGCAGCACAGAATATGCTGCTCTGGGTTGATTTTCCTGTGACACCATGTATCATGTAATTAAAAACTGAAAACATGGGTACCTAACTGAAAATATGTCTGTTTTGTTGGCACCTGAAACAGAAGCAGAAATCACTTTGCCCTTTACATAGTCAAAATCTTTTTACTTTGTCTGTTTTCCCATTTAAGGGAGTTATTCTTCTGCCCCTCAGAAAGTGGAAGGTCAGAAGGTGTTGTAGGATAAAGGTTAAGAAATAATAAACCATTAGAGTTCCAAATGAGTTTATTTCCTTAATTCCACTGAGATCTGGTGTCAGTAATAACAGAAGAAGCAAGGTGTTCAATCCCTGCTGTCATTTTTCACATTTGATATAAACTAAACCAAAACAAAGGGAAACAAAATAAAAATGTTTGGAACGCCTATATAACATAGGAAATGTTTAGACAATGTGAGAATAAAATGCATTTCCTGACAGTATGAAACACTGGAGCTTTTTTCCCCACCTTTTGGGAGATGGAAGAGGAGAAAGAGTATGAACAATGACTGTTGTAGAGTTCCAGCCCCTGGAATCATAGCATTTTGAAAATAATACTTTTTATTTTATTTTCAATACAGTTGTCTATCCTTGTGGAACTAGGCAACTCTTAAAATAGTTCACTTAGGAGAGAAATCCACAGTCTAACTAATTATTTTAGAAGAGATGAGACATATAAGATGCTCCAGTGCCTATTTTCCCAACCTTTCTTTGGCTCCTGAGCACCTCCCTAGAATTTATACATTTCTTCACTAGTATCAACAGGAACTGTTTTAAGCTAAATGCCCAAGATCAGACGGATGTGCACTCATCTCTCTTAAGGTTGTTTAACTTTACACAAATGTCAAAAATGTTTACCTTTTTTACATATCACTGTAGTTACTTGTAGTTCTCAGAAAGAAACTGATAATACTAGTTGTTTATCTTGTTTATTTTCATCATCCTGACTTGAGAGCATGACATCAAGGTTATCTGGGAATATTTGAGGATCAGAGGGCTCTTACCAATACCTGTGTAGAATTAGATGTCAGGCTGCACTTTCTTATAATGAAATTATCCAGTTATATTTTCTGGGTCTCTTGTGACTGTCATCCTTTGGGCAAACTAGTCAACATCTGCAGTCCTATGGATTTACTCAAACATGGGATGCAGGCTGGAATGTGCAGCAGTGGCAATTCGGAAACTACTCCAATGAAAAGCATTTGAACTGAGACTTTGGATGCCCTCCAGAAGTTTTCCTTTTACAGGGACTCTGTGAACTTCAGCTGCAGCTGTCTTACAGAATAAAGAATAGATTTCTCATATATGCCTGTGTTCTCCAGAAACATGGTGTGGCATTTAACGAACACACACCTCTAAGCACAAAGTGTAAGTTTATAGTTCCCATTTCTAAGTGTAAACATGCTTGAGATTTTGGTTTTGACAAGTACCATTGATGGATTTACACTTGTGGAAATTGGAACTGGATTCCTGCAGGGTGCGAGTCTGACTTTATTGCATATAGGAATACAAATGTATTTCCAAAAATTATGTAAGCAAAGCTCTAGCTCTGAAAGAATTACAGGCTATATTTCCACCCTTTAAGCTGAAGTTATACTTTTGAAAAATCCTTTGTTATTTTCTTTCATCAGAAATAACTCTTCTAAATACTGAGACCTGGTTCAGACTCAAAATGGGATCTGGGATCCCAGCTGATTTCTTTCTATTCACATGTTCATCCCAGCTGTAAAGGTCTGTTGGTTAAATCAGGCCTTTAAAATGACTTCTCTATAATTCTGTGTCTTACAATTCAGCCCTTCCCAATCATCTTTGTAACTCAACTGCCCTCCAAGGATTCATAGAGGACTGACTGACTGGCATTGAGACTAGATAAATTATTCTGTTGATGGTGCCTAGGAGGTAATAAAATTCACTTCAGTCCCTCAGATCTGGAAAGCCAATGAAGTCAGAAGAAGGAAATAGCAGTAAAAGCTGTATTTTGTCAAAAAGTCAGTGAGTGTGTGATTGTGAATACCTACAACGGGTAGTCTCTAGAAAAAGAGGTTACCATTTCTGCAGCCACCTTTGACACAGACAAAAACTAGAAATAATGGATGATATCTCACTACATAGGACTGTACCTCATTCATTTTCTTTGTGACCAGAAGAATATGTATATAGCAGTTACCAGCCAGGGAGATCAAGAAGCTTTAAAAACTACAATTAGTCTCACCTCTGAGTTTGGGCAGTGCTATCTCTATTGCACAGATGGAGCAACAGTGACACAGGGAAGCTGTTTATCAAATGAGCAAAACCAGCCTGTAGAGAAGGTAAAGCATGAGCCCCCAAATGCCTGCCCCCTGTTCCTGCACTTTGACCATTTTTCTGTCAGAGCTTTAATGAGCTTTATATATGTATAGAAATATCAATGCAAAATAATCTGCCTTAGCATTCCAAGGGAGGGCTAATAAATGTAAGAATAAGACATAAATCATTGATTAAAATGTCAGAAGTGATGAGAATAAAAGATTGCTTCTGCCTTTGCTGAATTACATATGCAAATTTGCATACACTACAAAATGAACATTCCTAAATGAATGAATTAGAATCTCATGTAGAAATGACTGAGCCACATTTGCATACAACATTTATTAGGAGGAGATGTGCTTATTTTTGGAATAAACAGTGAGAACAAATCCCTGGAATCTGCTGAAGCAGCCTGTGCCTGCAGCTTGTCAGAACACACTGTCTGCCCTGCCAGTGTCTGCAAACAAATGTGAATTGTGCCCTGAAAAACCATAACTGGCAGAATCAGGAAAACATTGATGCATCCCAAACATTTATAGGAGTTCACTGCATTATTTGTAGTCTGAAAAAAATTTAAGCTACTGAGTTTTTCTTGATATTACTTTCTTTTCAGACAGCCAGATTAGTACTTTGGCAGGTTTGAATTCACCATTAGGACAGGAGCATCCATATTTATTTGAAGCAAATTCTGTATTCTATTAGTTAAAAGACAGGCAACTTTTCAGTGAGGCCCATCCCGAAGGTATTGATGCAATTAAAAAGTATTGGAACTGGAAAACACAGTATACTCTACCTATATATCCTAAACCCCAAATTATCTGGCATAGAGAATAATGAAAAAAAAAATTCTATCTGAAATCTATGTTCTTATTCATTTATTTAAAATATTGTGCTTTTCATAAGAGTTTATGAAGTACTGGATTTTCTTTGAGGCTTTATTTCACACACAGCTTCTTTTATTTGAAGTGAAGGTGAGCACACTCAGCATCTGCATTTTCAGCCACCATAAAAACTATTCCAAGTACAGGAAAGTCTTTCAGTAATAAAGCACAAGGGGAGAGAAGAGAGCAGGAGGAAGTTTGTCAAATCCATCACGAATCCCACCCACAGGCATCCCACAAGACATTCTGACCACCTCTTCTTTTTCCTTTGTTGCTAGTTACTTCTTGAAATGAAGAGCTTATGGAAAAACCTATAAGCCTCTTTTCCCTGGGCACGGTGTTTGTAGTAGCGACTCTATAACTATTTCAAGAGCTTGGTGTATTCGTGCAGTGGTTTAAACCCGGCCAGTAGCTCAGCCCCGCGCAGCTCACTCTCTTTGGTGGGATAGGGGAGATAATCGGAAGGGTAAAATCCCCGTACTAACCACTATGAAGCAAATTAACTCTACCCCTGCCAAAACCAGCACAATTTATCAAAACAATGGACTGTAATGAAGAAGAAAAAAAAAAAAAGCAAACCACCTTTTCTATACATCTTGCTGCTTTTTTCTGGAAGGTCTGTTGCGTGTGTTAATGCCTTTCATCAGCTAGCCCATTGTGAGTTGGGATAATCGCGCCAGGAAGACCTCCCGGAATCGGCGTGCGCGGAGCCGGCGCCGGCGGGAGCGGCGGCGCTGCCCCCAAAAGGCGGCTGGGAGCGCCCTCTGGAGGCGTTGCCCGGAGCCTGCGGATCCCTCCCGCCCCGGGCTCCTCGGCCTGGGGACACCGCGGTAAATGTCGTGTCCTAGCCCGTATCGTGCTCCTCATCACACTTCGGTTTGTTCCGCCGTGTCCCCTGGGCGAGCATCCCCTGGAAAATGCACACCTATTCACTCACCCGCAGCCTGAGCGGTCAGGTGCGCTGGCTCAGGGCACCCTCAGCAAGTTCACAGGTTACACCTGAGGTTGGACGTGCCTGAGGGACGGGATGCCATCCAGAGGGACCTGGGCAAGCTCAAGAAGTGGGCATATGGGAACTTCCTGAGGTTCAACAAAGGCAAATGCAAGGCCCCGCACCTGGGTCGGTTAATTTTCCTTGGCCC
>VZRN01002596.1:163445-198452 GCA_013397935.1 Dasyornis broadbenti | reverse complement strand
CCAAAAAATGGCTCCTGTGTGCAGCTTCTCGAAGCTTCACCATGTCCAGCAAAGCCAATCTCTGATGGCTCTGAAAATGATGGACATGCTGCTGGCCAAGGCTGGGCCGATTAGAGATGTTGGTTACGCCTCTGTGAAAATATATTTAAGAAAAGACCAAGGTAAGGGGGGCACGCACTTCTTTTGGCCAGAGGAGGAGGAGGAGGTGGTGAGAATACGTGAGGGAAAGCAACAACAATGCAGACACCAAGGTCAGTGGAGAAGGTGGGGGAGGGGAAGCTCCAGACACCAGAGCCAAAAATCGTCTGCAGGCTGTGGTGAGGACCATGGTGAAGCGGGATGTCCCCCTGCAGTCCATGGAGTCCACGGGGAATGCTAAGATCCACACACAGCCCTGTGCCAGAGCGGGTGGGCGCCTGGAGGAGGCTGCACTCCAGCAGGAGTCTCAGCAGAGAAACAGGCTTTTACAGACTAAGTGCCCCACGCTGATGCCTGAGAGAGACTGTGGTTCAGCAGAGGAGAAAAAGCCTTGTTCCCGAAATGGAATGGCCAACTCAGAGGTCTGAAATCCATGGATGAGAGACCCCACACTGCAGCAGTTTTGGGAAGACTGTCTGCCCGTGGAGGGAGCTCATGGGACAGGTTTGGGCAAACTACCACTTGTGAGATTTGGGACCCACGGCTACACAGAAGAAAAAAACTCCTCTCCCCTGTGCAGTGGAAAAAGATTTCAGTGATGAACTGACCTAGCCCCCGCCATGCCCCCATGCCTTGTTCCCCTGTGCAGCTGCTGGGAGGGGGGGGGGTGACGGGGAAAATGGTGTCTTTGAAGGTTTTATTTCCTTTCTCATTTACTTCTCTGATTCTGTTAGCAAAAAAAGTTGTAGCCTGTTTTCTTCCCTGAATTCATCTTTTCTCCCAGTTTTCCTTATCTCAACTCATGAGCCCTGGGTATATTCATTTGTGAGTGCCTGGCATTTGGCCAGAGTAAAACCCCGACATCAGGGCAACCCCCGGCATCCACACAGAGGCTTGGGGATGAATGGATGGAGAGCAGCTCTGCCACGAAGGACTTGAGAATGCTGGTGGGTGAGAGGCTGGATGTGACCCAGCAACGTGCTGTTAAGCATGGAGAAAAGAGGGCTTCAGGGATACCTTATTGCAACCCTTCAGTACCTAAAGGGGGCTTACAAGAAAGATGGGGACAAACTTTTTAGCGGGGTCTATTGCAATAGGACAAGAGGCAATGGTTATAGAAGTAGGATTTAAAAGCAACCTGGATTCTGCTTGCCAAAGACATTTTCCTGTGACATTCCCAGTTCTCAGAGACATAAAACAGCACATTACCTTGGTACAAATGGATCTTGGACAGCTGGCTACATTATCAGTAACACTATGTACCAGATACCTCTTGAGGAAAACTGTGAAAAGGAAGATGGTGGCACTGTGGCCATTTGTAACATTCCCATTTCTCTATCACTCTGAAGTGTAGGGCACAGAACATCATTCTGTGTAAAGTAGGGTCTCAAAACATGCCCAAACCTCAGAAGAGCAACTGCCTGGCTACACATCCTGCCTTCAGATCACTCAGAGTTTGCCTTCCAAAGGTATGAAGATGTATCCTCTCCCACACAGCAACATTTCCCTTCTTGGCAATTCTATCTTACTTTGGGCAAGCTCCACTATGTCAGTCACTCCAAGCCCATTTGTTGTTATTTGGAAGGACTGTTTTTTAAAAGAGACCAAAGCACAGATTTGAGAAAGGAACACGGCATTTCTTTCCGCCTCTGTAGCACTTCAGTGGCTTGGTCATAACCTGGACCCCTCTGAACAAGCCACAGAGCAAGCACAGAGCAATAGTCTGGCTTCTACTCTGGCTCATTGACCTTCTAGGGAGACAATTTTAAAAGAATTAAAGTTCAGAAACCTTGGACAGTTCACCTGTAAACAAGCAGATTTGATTTGATTTGAGTAAGAGGATATCTTCTAGGTTTGATCTTAGCAGTATTACCAACATAACTACTGGCATTTTTAAACTGTTTCTCAAGGCAAAGTGAATCCTGAAGACATTGTCATGATCTTTGTAGTGACACCAGATTTTACATGTTACTTTATGTTAATTGTACACCTAAAGACTCCATCCTTCTCATCATAAACAAGAAAGGCTTCCTAAAACAGACTGAAACAAAATTAAAATTCCCCCACCAACTTACAAATCATGGAACTTCCCTCAACTTACAAATCCATAAAGAAACAAGAAGAATAAAAAACATATCCAAGCAACTTATCTCTTAAAGATAATAATATTCTTTAAAACACAATATTCATTGCCCAGCATACATTTTGGCGGAAAAAAACCCCATATGTGCAAAATATATTTTCTCCATCTTTGGATACAATCTTTTATCGTTGGAGAGATGCCAATCAGCTGGCACTCCCTGCTCACCATAATGGACTGAACATGTCCCCAGAGTCATTCCTCTCAAGTTATACCCTGGATGGATTCATCCCTTTGTGTCCTTTCATCAGGTTTCACCAGACAGCTGCTAACAGGAGGGCAGAAGGAAATATTGGCAAATGTGTCAAAAAGTGGTCATAGCTATCTGACCATTCTGAGTCTGAATATAATAAGTATTGATTTTTTTTCCTCTTTCTTTTGTATTTGGTACTATTAGTTTAGCATTTTGTTACCATAGAATTATTAGCAAAAAGCCAGAATCAATATAAATACAGCCCTTCCGTTCTTAATTTTCTGTGTTATCTACACTCATTTGTGCTGGATTTGCATGCATTTTTGTTAAAAATGCTCTATTATCCAATCCTATGATTCCAGAAATTTCTGTTAAATTCAGTAGGGGAAATACTAAGCATTTACAGCGAAAATCAGACTTGTTCTTCAGGAGCTTCATTCCCAGTGTGGAAATTACAACCTGCTTCTTATCCTATGGATTTGTACAAGATCCAAACTGATGAGATTCTGACACAGCAGTTATCCAGGATATATTTTAAAAACAATTATTTCATAGCAGAAGTAAGTTTCATTAGAGACCTATGTAGAAATAAGTGAAAATTTTATGCAGTTTCTGTTGTCATGATTGTTTCTGTCCAAATCACAAAACTTTTAAAATAAGTTCCAGCAGCAGATACTGTGTTATCACTGTGAAGTAGAAGCACAGGATCTATAGACTCCTTGGACACAGAAAAGAGGGACCAATCTCGCTCAGAGGGAGATTATGGAAAATATTATGAATCAAGTCACAAACTTCTTCACATTACTTTATTCAGTTTTGCACTTGCCTTGAAACACTGATGATTAAAAAGTGACTTTGAAGTCTCAATTTTTCCAAGCAAATCGAAATTTGTCATTATGGTAATATATGATCTTAAATACCACGAGTCTCCTAAAATCCAAAGACACCCACCCAGTATCCAGTTAGCCTCGTGAAATGTAGTTCTTGGGGAAGCTCTGATGAACCTCCGGTCCAGCACACACTCGCCTTCTCTGTAAGAACAACGAACCACCAAAAACCAGTTATTCTTCTCCCAACAACCCAAAAATCTCCTGCCCACCAAGCTCTGAACCTACCTGAACCACACCATCAGAACCAGCACCTCAGTTCAGCCAACCGAAGGTTTTCTATACCATGGTCAGAAACAGTAGTTCATACCCAGTGGCCTCACAGGACAGTCTTGCTGGACTGGAGCTGTAGGTTTAAGCTGAGTGGGGATCTTGTCCCAGACCTCTCACTTCTCATGTTGCACTTCCAACCACAGAGCATTGCTGAATAGCAAGCAGACCCTCTGACTGCATTTCATGCTCTGGGGGACATGAAACTCCCAAAGAAAAGCAATGGTCTCTGCTCTATCTTTTCAAGGAATTGGTGCTTATTCTTAGCAGAAGGAAAGATGAAACTACTACATCTCAGAAACTACTTCTGAGATGGAAGTAGTAACCAACAGCCCTGAATGGAGGAGCTGGTGATCTGGCAGGAGGTGGAATAATTTTTTGAGTGACTATTAAATGGCATTTGGAATCATCCTGTGGTCAGTATATCCCCCCTGAATATTCAGGATTTTTCAAAAAAAAATCCACTATATTTAGTTGCTGAATAGTTAGTGTCTGAATTTCCAACATCTGCAACAAATCTACCAAGCCTAACAAGTAATTACAAGAATTTCCCAAAGCCCTGAAAACCTTGCCCCTCTGTCAGCAACAGCTGTTCCATTAATTTAATAGTCTGCATAGTGCCCGCCAGATCCTCAAATTGCTGCTTTAAATTTCTGCCTTGGCAACATTGATGTATTTTGAGTGCCTTTTTGTCACCAAATCACTCTACTCCTTCTAAAGAGAAATACATGAAGACAGGAAACTCTCTTCTATGGTTGCAAGCAAATGGTACAAATGATCCGTGAGATGTGAAACATTCCCAGGAAATTTCCACCCCCTGTGCACTTCTGGAGGGGTGTTTTACAATGTTGTCAGCATAAATTAATGAAAGAACTGTGACATCTGAGCATTATGTAAAAGAAGAGTGGTAGCTTACAAAAGCAATTACTTTTCAGTGTGAAACAGTAGGAGTGTACAGGCCATTTTAAAAATACTTTCTGGGTTTGTACTGCTCATTATTGCTAAATATTCTCAATCCCAGAAAAAGTTTGTTTTGTCTTTATTCTTTTTTCATTTCTTTTTAATTATAAAAATGCATTGAAAGCACTTAAAAAGTGTATTCGCACCAAATACACAGTGTGCTTAAATCATTCTGTCAGAATATGTTTCACCTAGAAAAATTCCACAACTCGATACTGAAATGTCTTGCAAGATTTTCTATAACATTTTGCTTCAGTTAGTAAAATATTTTCAAAAAGGTATAACATCGGTTGCAACACATTTGGTCTAGATTAACTCAATTTTGTCCTCAAGTTATTTAGCTGAGAAATTTAAAAATAAAATTGTAAACATAATTCTTGCCGAACAGAAGATTCCACCATCTTTCTCCACAGGATTTTTTTTCCCTGTGTCTTCCACAGAATGGAAATTCCACCAGAATTTCCCACAGAAACAGGGCTCTGTGCACAGCTCTCACTAAAAACAGCAGCTCTACCTTCAGCTTTGCGGGAACTTGCTGTCCCTAACTCCTTAGCATCGCCTCTCTGCTCCCTTCAGTAGAGGTATTAATGAAGATGTGGTGTCTTGAAGATTGATAGATTTGAATTTAGGGCAGCAGTTTATCAAAAGGATTTCAGAGCTTCAGGACAGGGTTGGCTCCAAGGCTGGCTCTGGTCCTGCACACAGAGACACCTGAAAGAAGATATCTTTGGATGCCAGCTCAGCTGAGTCCATCAGCTCAGCTGAGCCCATCAGCTCAGCCAGGCAGAGCCCATGAGCAAATACAGGAGGGCTCCAGAGTCCATTCCAGCTGAGTCTGTGTGGATGGAGATGAGGGAGCATTTAGAGCAGCCCTCAGGATGCCTGTCAGAAGGGTGCCCTGCCTCTCCTTTGGATTGAGAACCATGAGATCTTTCCCAAAACAGCATACTGAAAATAAGGGTCTTCCATGTAATCAAATTTGCTGTGGGCCCATTTGCCTCT
Source organism: Dasyornis broadbenti (assembly GCA_013397935.1). Lineage (NCBI taxonomy): Eukaryota > Metazoa > Chordata > Aves > Passeriformes > Dasyornithidae > Dasyornis > Dasyornis broadbenti. The sequence goes on along the minus strand of VZRN01002596.1, from coordinate 192,862 downwards.
CTCCAGTTTCTCTCCCCATGAGTGCTGTGAAGTAAAATTTGCCTTTCTAAAGTGCTCAAAGTACAAGTGCACAGAGAGGTGGGATCCATGGAATGGCCAGAGGTAGAGTGGTGGTAGCCAGCCCCTGGGTCCTCCCCAGACTCTGTCACCAAGTGGAGACCCTGCCTCTGTGAGACAGGTGTCACCCCTGCAAGACACTAAATCAGGAGGAAGGGAGTCAAGGAAATGAGCAGTCTTTAGACACTAACTGCTTGTTTTAACAAAACAGTGTTAAGGATCATGCAAGCTGACAAGAGAAGTGCCAGGCCTGAGCATGGTACCCCCTGGCACTTGCTCAGGGGAAGCGAGCAGCATTTCTGCGCTCCTGCAAGGATGTGCTGACGTGTTTTGCTCAGCAGGTTACAATAAGGATCACCAGTTCTGTCCATAGCCTTCAGGGATGAGCTGCCTTGACATACCACCAGCCCTGCAGCTCACCTGTGCGTAAAACCCACACTGTTTTAAGTTATTGTTGTTAAATCTGCATATTTCTCTATTAATACATGAATTAAAAGCTGGCCTAGGTTTAGCTTGTCACTCTTCAAAAATAAGGCTCTGTAATTGTCTTAAGAATGTAGTACATAGAACGAAACAATGGCAAAGGGCTGAGAACAAAGAGGAACATATTCTACAACAGTACAGTGGTACAAACCTACGGTATACATAAATTCTGAAGAATGTTCAGTTCAAGTTTTGGTAAGGAGATGAATTGAAAGGTGATATGATTAAACCATCTTCATTTATAGGCAGTCATCATACACAGTTACCTGCATGAAGACCCACAACTTCATTGATAATGTACATCATGCAATAAATCATTGTTCTGACATTCTCATGTTGTCACATAATTACTCTCTCTCTTGTAAGTCTGTAAATCTTGCAAGATCTGGGGAAGTGCTGTTATTCCATTTTGGCAGTTGGCGTTGCACAACATTTTACTCTTCACCCTCCCGCATCCAATCTCTGTGAGCAGCTTCATGATTTCCCTTCTCCATTTTAAAAGCCTTCTAAATCACCATATATGCTCATTTAGAACTAAGAGGCCCAGATCTACACAGGAAATCAAAGGAAGGTCTTTTTCTCACGAAGTCTAATTAAACTGTGGTATTTAATAGAAAAACTGCTGTTACAAAGGCCAAGCAAAAATGAGGTCAGAAGAGATTAGATACATTCATGGACAACAGTGCTACTGCCTCTACTAAACACAAATTCAGAGGCAACCTCCAGCTTAGAAAGTCCTTCAGCGTCTAAAAGGAAGGCTCCTGCTATATGTGCACTGTTATTTGTGTGCTTCCTTAGGCATCCACTTCTGGCACTTTCAGAGAGAAAATACTGGGCCAAATGCAGGTGCTCTCTTCCCAGCCTGGTATCTCTGATATCACTAATTTCCAGAGCAGGATGGACACACTTGTTCAAGAGCCACCAGACAAGAAAGTTGCAGTTCCTACTCCCTGAGCTGAAGGGAGACATGGTTCAAATTTGGGATAGAGCTGCCTTAAACAGCACTTGTGTTGTCTGCAGTGCCCACTCTCAAAGCCCACAAGACTGCACAGAGCTAGTACTCAATATATTTCTCTGCTTTATTTCTCTACTCATGGAAAGTGGAGTGTGTGACAGGAGCAGGAATTGCAAAACATGGATGAATGGAAGAAAATCCAACCAAGCTATGCATAGAGGCATCCGCAGTCTTCAGTTTAATGCTACTAATCACTGTATGACCAATGCAGACTAGATCCCTAGTTTACAGGCTCCTGTGTAGATACCTGAAGATAACTGGTTTCAAGAAACCAAAGGATCACAGATCCAGGAACATGCAGGCTTGGGGCCTAGAGGGGTTCCTGCCTCAGGACCAACATCCTCCTCTTGGTGACACCTTGGCCCACTTCACCTGCTTGGAAAAAGACCTACAGCACAACCCAGTCCCCCAGCACAGAGGATAGCCAGCCCAACCTTTTCTTTTCTAGCCACCTATTTTCATTTTGACATCATTAATCATTGCTCTACAATAATATCCTATCTTCTCAGGAATACATCTCTGTGCAACCATTTCACCTTCAACTTTTTTCACAATGGCAAAAGCTATGTATTTTAGGCTTAAAATCTTGGTATGTCATTTTGGTAGCTCAGTCTTCCTATACAGAAAGTATGTCACCCTATTTTGATTGCAAGTGTCTCTAACTGGAGCCCTAAATACTACTAATAGCAATGAATAATAATAATCAATATATAGTGTATGCTTTCTTTCATATTTTCATGTATAAATTGCCCATATCCCTTCAGAATTGGTGTGGGAAAATACATTCTGTAACATTCTTTGTACAAAAATAGTTACAGCCTATGCTACATACTAGAAATTCAGCGAGACACAGCAAGAAATCAATAAAAACACAAATTGCTCCATCAATACATACATTCATTTATACTCTTCAAGGTTATCTTTGCTATGCCAGCACAGAGACACTTTTTCTCCATATATAGCCTTGCATATTAAACCAGGCAAGAGAGAAGGGAACGGAAACAAAAGCTATCAGTACAAATCTAATCTAGCTAGCATGCACATTCACAGACTTTAGAGTTGGTTTTCCTCCCTGTTCACAAAGCAGTCTGTAATATGGGCACACCAGCTGACACTGACTCTCCATTCCCTGTAAAATTACCTTCTCCCAAGACACGTATGTTTAGTCATTGAAAACATCCCCAAATTCATCTTATGTACTCTATCTTATCACCCTATCCACTGGTGTAACATCTGTGAACAAGACTTCTGTTGCATCAGTGAAACATGAATGTTATGACCACTGGACTGATGGGTTAAATTCTGGTTGGTGCTCATCCATGTCAAAGGAGAACTAAGAGCACCCATGTAAGTGTCTTTCGGGCACTTCATGTACATGGACTTGTGCTGGAACCCACTGCTCCAGGAAGAGTAAGGTGTACTTACTTACATCTTTGCTCATGTTCTCATGCATAGATTATGATGGTGGTGCTTTCAAAGCAGAGCTAGGTCTGTTATGCAGAAAAACATATTCTCCAGACATTGGAGTTTAGGGTCTGAAGAGGCTGTGTTCCTAGTAAGAAAATGGAAAAATATGAGGGAAGATGTGAGGTAGGGTCTGTCAGAAGTCTCTAATAGAGTCTAAACGAGCACAGCAATGACAGGGAAAGGTTTCTTTGCATGAGGTCTCTGATGCAGACTAGCTGCACCAAGAGATGCCTTTCTTCCTGTAGCAGTCAGCCATTGCAGAGAACAGCATTTCAGGAGACCACCCTGGTGAATACATGCACTGCTGGTTTGGCATGTTATTAATGTTGCAAGCTATAATACATTACTTAGTTGCAGAATTCTAATTGCACCATTTATTATTTGTACTAATCAATCAAAGCCTGACTTGCCATGCCCACATCATTGGTATTTTCCCATTCTGTCCAGTCCTGATGCAGTCTCTTGCCTCTTATTTCTATTGTGATTACTATCAAATGCAAAAATTCTGCAAGGTTAAGCTGAACACGCACTTTCTACTCGGAACTGATTATTACATCACTTATGGTAGATATCCATTATTTTTATAGGCAGATCTTCATGGTGTTCCCAAGAAGAGAAAATGAGCCTTGAAAAAGCACAGAAAGAGCTGCCTCCTTCACACCACCTTCCAGATGCTGAGTGTATGGGTAACAGTTATTCTTTTTTCTCTTATCCATCACTAGTGAGAACACCAAGGTATAGATGTGAATTAATTTGAAATGTTCTGGACATCTCAAATCTTAATGTAGGATCAGCCATGTGTTACTGCAGAGTGTGTCATGGATTTGTTCTTTTGCTTTTGATCAGATTTCCATGCCTAGAACTTATATTACTGATCCAACTATTTTTCTGAAAAGCTGTAGGATTTTTAAATAATATGGATTTTTCTTTTCTCATCATATAGTCTTCTCAGATGAAAGCTTCATAAAAGGCTTACCAATACCATGCAAGAAAGTAAGATGGAAGTCTTTGTTCTTGGAAAGCATCTTGCTGCTCTGGAGACAACTGAATGCATCTCTTTGCCCATGCAACACTTAATATGACTCCATTTGTCTGCATGTGAGGTACATTTTTATTACCCATTACTTTAAACACAGGTACAGAGAAACTTTTCTCTGAGCTTTCCCTGACAAAACCTCAGTGAATCTTTCAGGCAGTAGCAGAAGTGTGTACCAGAGAACCCAAACACCCATATACCATGGGAGTTGCATAGCAGCACAACCTTAAATCTGTAGAAACTTTGTGTGCTGGAAAAGTTAAACAGAACAGTGAGCAAACTTGTTTGTTTCCCTCTCTGGAGGCAGCTGAAAGCAAACTTCCTAAGTGTTGTCTCCTATGTGAGGTGTCTCAGCAATACACATGTTGATTTTTGCCGGTCTGTGTTCAATATGGAAATGACAGTCTTGCAATTTTTGTAATCATCTCACAATCTGTCTCTGGATTTCAGCATTTAGACAGACAGGGGCACCGCAATGCCCCATGATTAGCTCTGATTGTGAAACTCCTACCATAACAAAAATGATAAAAGTGATCAGTCACCTTAACAATAGTTAATAGCTCTTACCCAAAGCCATAATAATCCTGCTCTGCCGTTTGACTATAGCAAGCTATTACCCTATGAGCCCAGCCTTGTGTCTGAAACAGCAGTGTTCTCTCTCATCCAGCAGCCTGGAAGGACACTATATATCATGGTCCTACAAACTTCTTTCCACCTTCCTCCACCTCTGCACTGTAAGTCCTGCTCCTCTCTGACTCTCAGTCACCACTGTAAAATCTCAGTTACCTCCCTGGGAGACTCTCATAGGAAGCCTCCAGTCCCTGGGGCCACCTCTTGCTATCTGGCAGTCTTTTACCTCACCATAAGTCACGTCAGTACCAAACCATTCCTTTCACACCCATCCTTTTTCCTAAGGAAATGGAAAAATATTGTGAATTTTTAAGCACATTAGTGCTTGACATTTGAATGCTAACAAAGAGCAGGAAAATGAGCTTTTATCATAACAAGTGTGATCCCGGTAGCCTTCATGCCAGGGGGGCTTACACAACCTGTAGCATCTCTCTGAAGGGTGGTGCAGGGATGCAGTGACTCTGCCTTTTCCAGTTCAGCTGCTGCCTCTCTCAAGAAACAAGTAATTACTGATGATGCCACAACTTTAGGGTCATTCCACTGAACTATCCCTGCTTCTCTAGTTTGCCTTAAACCTATTTTTGCTAATTTCTAATTAAACCAAGCTGAGTATATTGAATGTTAAAGGACTTTTCCTTTTTATAGGTTATGAGATAAAACCTTCTGAGAAAGTAAAGACAAAATTTGTGAGAATGATGGAATAGGAACACATGACAAGTTTTCATGCCAAAGCCAAGTCAGCTGGGCATCACACAGGAGGGATCATGGGATCATGGAATCATAGAACAGTTTGGGTTGGAAGGAACCTTTGAACGTCATCTAGTCCAATGCCTTCTCCAATGGATAGTCATCATCATTTGTGTTCCAGAAAAAAATTATTTTCCTTATTCTGGACTCGGAGAGCAGCAGGATCTTCAGCATCCTGTAACTGAGTGTTCATTATTGCCATCTGCATATGAACTGTCTGATACTTCCTGCTATTTTTCACACCAGTCTGTCGTCTCATTCGTAAAGCCAGGCAGGGCACTTGTGATGCTGATTTAGGGACAGGGTGCGTTTTCAGTTAATATTCCTCCATCACTTTTCTTCAGAGTTATCACTAAGAGCTAGTGCAGCCCAGCAGCCCATCAGCAATCCTGCAGGGGAATGGAAACTCATGAACAGAAAAAGGAATTCCTGCTGAGATGAGACTTCTCTATAACCTTTGGAGAGCCACACAGACCTCTGTCCTGAGACGAGCAAAGGGCACCTTGGAGTTGGGAGAGGTCTGTAACCCAGACCACAGGATGAACCAGGAACACGCATAGCCTCCTAAAGTTTGAAGAATATTCAGATTCAAAGTATTCTTTCATTAATTATGTTTTCATTAAGTAATTTATTAGATAGAGGACAGAAAGAGAAAAAAATCAACTCATCACTACTGTGAGATAGGTAGTGCCATAAACAAAGTAGAGATAGGATTAAATGCTTGAGAAAGTGGAGACAATTTCTCAGCCAAGGCAGAGGAAGACCTGGGTGCAGGATGGTGAGGGTTTTGCTGAACTCTCGCCAGGAACATAACTTGGTCCTATGGGCACTTGTAATGATCTTGTACAGTCAGCAGCTCCTCAGGAAGGCACAATGTGAGGTAAGCAAACACTTTTTCACAAAGGCTGGACAACATAGCATATCTTTGGCAAGGTCTGTGTTTCCAGAGACCTCTCTCTGTGAGTAGCAGACTTCAGCTTCCACATCCTTATTTAATATATCAATAAATAATCACAGGTTCTCTTTTCCCCTGCAATGCCCAGAAATTGCAGCCACTCTAGAGGGATACTTCACTTATCCTCTGATTCAGTAGCAACAACTTCTCTATTTGAGCTTTTGCCTTCTGGTTTAGGATGAGAGAAAAACCTGATTTGGAAGTGTTAGATGGAGGATAAAAGGTTTATTCAGATTTAGTCTGGAGGTTTGTTCCTCCTTGCATGTCCCCTGAAAGATCCCCACAAATTCCTATCAAATATATTTAGTATTTTTTTCTCTGTAATAACTATTCTTTCGTTATTACATTGGGGGTTAAAGTCAAAAACAGATCTCCTCATCTTTGGCACATCTGCAGGTCCTTTTTTCGTAATTTATTATTTGCTTATACATTTAGTTCACACACTCTCTTAGTAGAGATACATTTCCCACTGTAAGCCCCAACATTTCCAACTCCCCACTATCTGCAGCTATTATGTCCATGAGAATATCTGTGTTTCTGGCTTCACACCACCTTGAATACCTGTGTCCAACTTAAAATTCATAAAAGTTCCATTTCATTTCCAGCTAATATTCCATTCGTCTTCTGCAGCAGTGTCCATTGGTCAGAGGGAACTGTTTTGAGCTGGTGATGCTGTTGTCATCTTTGTCCCTGCTGTGCACACTCTGCTGGCATATGCACCCTTGCAAAGCAACACAATCCGTTTCAATTTTGCACTTCTTCAGGCATTATCATTGCTTACACTGGTTTTCAGTGCATATCTATACATTATTTTTGTTGGGCAGGACTTTCTGTCATTCTCTTTTCCTCTAACATTCTGTATTTTCCCTACCAGCCATAGTGTCACCTCATGTAGCCTCCAAAAGAAAAAATGCAGCTTCAGTCACCACTTTCAGAAATATTATTTTCTTTGTCAGAGATTAATTCTAACTTCTCAAACATTCCTGTGAGTATTTTGCCCCAGATTCTTGTCATGATCTTGTCCCTTACTAAAGACTTTCAACCTCAGGATTGTTTGCCTTAAATGAGTCACAGACTATGTTTCTCTTTTTTTTAAGTCTTGGATTTCTAGATATGGATATAAATAGGTATACATACACATATCCTTGCATTTATATACATATATGAACATACATATACCACATATGTTCATGTATAGTATATGCATGCTATGTTAGCAACATGTTTTTCTTCTGTGATATTTTTCATCTCTTCCCAGTTATATCTCCAAAAGAGAGTTAAATGAAAACCATCAATGAAATGAAAACATGACCTGGCTCTGATCAAAGTGTTGCCAAAACCAAAATTGCACTCTGATTATCTTCTCATTTGCCAGCATCCATATCTTGTGAATGGTGAAGTGAGATTTAAACAGTCTTCAATTGTCTATACATTTTCAGAGACTAGTACCATTCAATTTCCAGTCTTTTTCTCAGGATACTTTCTTAGCTCGTAGCCACTTCCTCCTCCTGCCTTCTGTCATTCAGCAGCCATGCAGAACCAAGAAGTGTAAGACACCTGCTTTGTCCAGTACCTGAGATTACCTGATGGGCAGCAAACGCCACTCCTGCGTAACAGCTGGTGTGAACTGGTTCCTGCTGAAAGGTACATTTCCCTGCAGCTCAAACCCCATGGAATTTCTTGCTTAAGCTAAGCAGCCATGATGCTGACATGAAGGAGAATCGATTTCTAAACCCTACAGCCCAGAAGAGCTGGACACAGTGAGGAATTACCAGCCAGCCTTCTCTGAGGTCAGAGCATGATTCCAGGGCCAACAAACGCATAATGTCTGGTGAGCTCAGACCAGCTCCTTCAGTGCTCAGGATTTTGGAAGATCGCTATATCATGCACTGTATAACTTTTTTTGTTTCCTCAGATCAGGTGAATTTGCAGCCATATCTGCCAGAAACATGAAATGGCAGAGCAAATTTGGGTTGGGCTAGAAAAAGCAGGAACATGTAGCTGTAGTTCATCCTGACCAGACCCAGCCCAAGTGCCAGGGACTGTGTGGGGAACACAACCATTGCAAACTGCTGATGGATGAAGGGATTTCCACAAGGTTTCAGGCAGCCTCAGAGCAGGGGATCTGGTAGGTGCCAAGGGCAGATCTGCTGCAAGCAGCACGGTGCAGCCAAGCCCCATGCCCTCACTGAGGGCTGCGGGACGGCTGACACCAAGTCAGAGAGCACCAGTTTTGGTTCACAGCATCTCAGTTCCTCACTTCAGTATCAGCTTCTTTTTCTCTGGGCTAACTTCCACTCCTGACTGGCTGGCAAGACTAAAACATTGTGAAGACCAGTGAAGCCCTGCTTTTGTTTGTCCTGCTTTTGTTGCAAATGCCGATATAATGAATAGATCATAAAAGAGATTGGTCAGGCTTAGCCAAATGTTTTCAGAACCAAGTAATTCATGGAAATACTAGTTATTCAATACACAGCCAAAAGCATCAGAGAAGTCACTGTTTACAAGCTAAGGAGGGAAGACAACAGAAACATCTGCCACCTGCAAGAAGACTGCAGCCAAAGGAATTCCTCCAGTGAAGGTTTAAGAGATGTAACTACACTAGAGGCATAAAGACAGTGGACAAGTTAGTGCTAGTGCAGGGAGTTGTACACTAAGCAGTTTGTGAAAAACTCAGAAATACTTGAATACCAGTCCTCAGACTACGAAATCACAGAGATCTTGAACAACCCTGACTATAAACCCACTCTGGGCAAGAGCCGCTCTGATGTCTGTCTAGAACTTCCTAAAAGATGCGCTACAAAAACTACTATAATAATTCACTGTCTCCAGAGGACTTACCCTTATTGCAGTGATCATAAAATCTTTGTATTGGAATGGGATTGGAATGAACCTTAAAGATTATCTAGTCCCAAATGCCCCCCTTCCCTCTCTGCAATGGGCAGGGACACCTCCCACTAGACCAGGTTGCTCGAGGCTTTATCCAACCTGGCTTTGAACACTGCCAGGCCTGGGGCATCCACAACCTCCCTGGGCACCCTGTTTCAGTGCTGTAACACCCTCACAGTAAAAAAATTCCTTCCTAATATCTAACCTGAATTTCGCCTCTTTCAATTAGTGCCCATTAATCCTTGTCCTATCATTACAGTTCCTGATGAAAAGTCCCTCTCCAGTCTCCCTGTAGGACCCCTTCAGATACTGGAAGGTTGTTATGAGATCCCCACACAACCTTCTCTTCTCCAGGATGAACAGCCCCAGCTTTCTCAGCCTGTCTTCGTTGGAGAGGTGCTCCAGTCCTCTTATCAACTTTGGACTTGTTCCAACAGCTCCATGTCCTTCTTATGTTGGGGACACCAGAACTGTACCCAGTGCTCCAGGCGGGGTCTCATAGAGCAGAATTGAGGGGGAGAATCACCTCCTTCAACCTGCTGGCCATGCTACTTGTGGTGCAGCCCAGGATCCATAAGCTTTCTGCCAGCTCATGTTGAATTTTTCACCAACCACCACCCCCAAACCCTTCCCACAGGGCTGCTCTCATCCTCCCACTTTTCTTTAAAACCACCATTTTATCCCTCAATAAAAAAGGCCACATGAGACAATGGGCCTTGAATGATTGTGCTGCGACTAATTCTTTTTTTGCTATGATTATTTTAAACATATCTGAGGCAATATGGGTTTTAGCCTGAGCAGATCTTATTTAATCAAACTTCCCAACAATGTCATTCATAATGATGACAGTCCAGTGGGAACTTGCAGCATCCTGAATTAAATCAAGTAGAACATAAATATAACAAAGGTATTCTCAAAGTAAATACAACTAACCAGTTTAAAAATGGCAGCTGGCTTTTGCTTTTTAATTGGGGTGACATTTTGCAAGGCCATTTCTGGGTGAGTTTCATATACTTTCATTCTCTTCTGCTTTTCTTATTTTTCTAATGTTACCAAGGCATATGTGAAATACATTTCAAAGTACAGATATCAGCTCATTTACAGCTAATTATAATAGGCAAGTGGTGCAGTAAATGGAACACCCGATTTTCTCCCCTTTTTTTCCTTTTGGTTGAAGCTTTTGTGATGTTCTCCAGGTGACTCCCATGCATAATGTAACACTAGCAATGCTGTTTGCATAATAAGCTATTTTCTACCACAGAAGCAGAAACATTTTATCACTATAGAGAAGGCTTGGATTATGAATACATTTTCATATAAGTTGATTTATGTGAAAATTACCAATAAATGCATTCTAGCCATAAGTAAAATGTTTGTTCCTACTTTAAGGAGTAGTATTATTCGAAACTTAGGGGGGAGGGGGAATGCACATCCCACCAAGGGAAACTACTTTATTAGTATGATTCAAATGTCAGAGCTTGCAGTCACCTTCTGAGGTATGGAGCTCCCTGAATTTCTTCCAGTGAAGTCAAATGAGAGTGGAAAACGCTCAGCAGTAAAAAGAAGTACTCTGCATCTCACTACACTGAACTCCCGACTCTATGGCATTTAATGCAGTATAAACACTAAACAAACTTGGCTCTAACCCAATGGCACCTTCTGCAGTCTTCACAACACTTGCTTGTTGCCCTCTTGTTTAGCTATATTTTAATATTTTGATGTTTCCTTATTAGTCTTTTTTAACATTTTTCTTTAAATTAGAGCAGCACTGTCAGTAAGACCAGCTCTGGAGTCTCACCCCCCTGCCAGTGCTCTAGGAACAGGACTATGCAATCTTGGTCCAGCCCAGCAAAAGCAGACAGGCACCAGCATCTCCATGTGCCCCACCACTCTCATACCCACACTGAAGCAAGTGGAGCAGTGGGGTTAAAAAAAGCCTCCACATGGCCCTACACCTATTTCAAGATCAGCGCAAGATCACTGCTCACGTGTTTGGTCACAGATGAAATGTGACCTAGATGCATATAAAGCATCAGTCTCAAAACTGACACCCTTGAGACTAAGCTGGTGCCCTTTGAAGGCAGCAAAATAGAGGGCTTTGGATGTGGCCATTTGCTTTGGAGGGTATCCCAGAACCAATTAATTACCATTGCAAGTGCGTTTTTGATGGGCTAGGGTAAAGAGGCATTCCTCAGGAAGTGCTGGATTTGCTCCTACTCAATGAGGAGCTGTTCCTCAGTCTGTAAGCAAACCCTGGTCCTCCCGAGCCTGTGGGGACCTCGGCAGAGCTGTCTGGCACAGCAAGGCTATGTCCCAGCAGAGCAGATCAAACCTCTACCTTTGAAATAATGAATAAACGGACACCTCAATTTTTCAAAGCAATACGCTGCTCAGATCTCCTGCTACTGTAAATCAAGGTGGTTTTATTGACACCGGAGGAGTTCTACTGGGTTACATGAGCTGAATGCCTGATCCAGTGCTAGTGATCAAGATTATTTCTGCTTAATAGATAACTCACAGAAGAAGACTTTTCATATAATATGTCAATGGTTTTCAACTCTACAAAATTAAAAGGCTAACAGTCTATTTAGAGGGGGATTGACTACTGCAAATGAACAATGTATAACATTTTTTGCCCAAAACACCGCTCTGTAGTCGTAAACAAAACTTAATGTCATCATTTCCCTGTAGATTTTGTAAACTTCTGCGAAACCACCCTTTGTAGAAATCCATTGATTTCACATGCATTATACCAAATAGTGTATATATGCCAAAAAGTGTGAACTTTCTTCCAAATACATACCTATTTTTCTAAACGCTTTCCAGTTTTACTAATTAACTTCTCTCCCTTTCCTCTTTGGATTTGCCTGTGAGCTAAAGCACTCTTCAGCAAACAGCCTTGAGCAGTACACATCATTCTTCAGTTCAGCAGCTGAGAAAACGCTGTGACTCTTTAGCAGGTGTCACTGAACCTCAGTGGGAGACTGGGCCCTCCACAGTGGGCTCGGCAGTGCTCAGGCCCACACTGCTTGTGGTCCAGCCCTTATTGATGGTAGAATACACAGTGCAGTGTCTTTGTTCGAGATCTGACAATGATTCTGCCCTGAGTTGCCTCCAGGCAAAATCCTGCATCATTTGTTCCCACACTGTGCTGCTGAGAAGCGTCTGTACCTACCTCTGCTTCTCATTTACATTTGCTATTAGGGTCACCTTACAGAGCCCAGCTCAGTGTATTTCTCACCAGAGTGAAGAATGTTTTGTATAAAAAGGTAAATTCAACCCTTCTCCTAAGGAGGATATTCCCTGGACACACCCAGGTTTCCTACCTGATCCAGGCAGCACTCCTGTGCCCTGAAGTCTGCTGCTTAGGTGTCCAGCTCCACACCATCAGCCCAGAGGCACAAATCAGCCAGCTCCTGCAACTTGTGTCCCATGTTATGTTTTCAGCCCCTCTCAGGTGAGCATTGCAAACTACACATTTTGGCTCAGGATCCCTTTTTATGGGTACCACAAATCCTCACAAGCCTCTCCTGCATGATGTCCTCTTCCTGCTGGGACTGTCTTGTAGCCTGCTTGGTAGCTCTCCGCACACACAAAGGAGACTGGCTAATAGCTCTAAAGATGCCTTAGCAAAGTTTCTTTCCCTTTGAGATTCCTGTCTGTTCTCTGTGCTCTGACTCTCACTGCTGGCACTGGTGCTGTGGCAGCTCCATTGGCCCCAGTTGTGGATCACTGAGCGAAAATCTCTGACATGAAGAAGGAAAGGCCCAGGTTACTCTACTGAGGACATGCCAGGCTCTCCTAAGCAGAAGGTACCACAAAGAAGTCCTGGATCAGTTCCGTCACTTATCACTGGGTCTTGGGCTCCCAGAATGAGGAGTCTGGTTCAACTTCCTCTGTCCTGTTCCTGTGCATAACAAAACTGAGGCTAATTCACAAAGTAGCACTGACCCCTATGTTTTCATATTTTCAATTTAGAAACATTTTAAACTATATCTATTTTCCTACCATTAAACACATTTGTTTGTCTTAAGACAGTAACTAGTATAACTGCTGGAGCATGGATTCAAGAAATTAAACTAATTCATATTCAGATGAGATGGTGTGGAGACTAAAGGTGGGAAGCAAGCTACAGAATAGGGGTGTTAGATCATGCATTCTTAGTTACACATTTACTATATCTATAACAGCTCACTTTTCTATTTTAAACCCTACTAAGTGGAGACTATTTAAACGTACTGCTGTAGTAATAAAGAAAAGGTCAACTCAATGTCTGTCTTGGCCATTAATCAATCTTTCCCATACTTTCTAATTATCTTGATTGCCTGATTGAATGAAGCATAGGACACTGATCATCTATATGTTCCTTGGTTATATCTGCTCTTGGCACCTTTTTTTTTCAGACAAGAGAGGATATTTTCATGTAGTGACTGTTATTCAAAAAAGATCCCCAACTTCTTCCTCTGATAACCATCTCCTTTGCTGCCTTATCTCCCACCATTTTCTGTAGCAGTTTTGCAGGCTGTTCCCTATAAAATGTTGAAGTGTCTTTAATCATCTCAGGCAGCAATTTTGTGATGTTTTTTCCTCTCCTTTTCAGCAATCTGGAATTCCCAACATTATTCTCTTACTCTCTCTCTCCCTCTCTCTATCCCCCTCTCTGATTATGAATTGTAGCTTTTTGTTTTTAGAGAGAGCTTAATGCAATGCAATAACACACAAACACAGGAACGAATTATAGACATGAAAAGATCTGACTTTTTTATAGTGATAATTCTCTTTTACTCCTGGGTGTCACTTATCCATGAGGGACCCCAGAACTTCACCAAGAGCAGACAGATAGCTTGTTACCAAGACACTTGGGACTGCAGAGTACATCCGCATCCCCAGGTGACATGGAGGGTCTTGTGGAAAGTGTGGCAGGGGACAGGCAGCAGGTCACATGCAGCCTGCACAGATCTAGCCCAGGGATTGAAAACACGTGTGACAAATGGCATACAGAGAGGGGCAACTGTGCTGCTCCCATATGAGCTCTGGGAGATGGTTTGGTCTCAGTGCAGTTGTACAGAGTGACAGGAGACCTGCAAGGATGTAAGCCTCATCTTAATTTTTCTGTACTGAATTCACTGGGAGTTTGAGACATTTGAAGAATGCTAAAGGGGATCCTTTGGAAGCATTTCTCACCCCTTTTGATTATCTCTGCAGCTTGACTGCATGAGTCATGCAACCCAGCTCCTTCAGATATCCATTAATACCAGACAAACAAAGCGTATTCAACGCATCACTGTCTTATTGTGAGGTTTGGTTTTTGTCCTGTTTAAATAGTTTGAGAATAAATGTATTCATTGTTCAAAATCTTCGGCCAGTAATCTGTGCAACTTACATAGAGCCTACGATTTTCTCTAGTTTATGGTGAGTGCTGTCTTCCTTCAAAGCTGCATCAGCAGGCAGGCAGCCTCCACAACCTTTCAGTGACAGGCACCAGCAACCTCTCCAAACCTCTGCACATCTTGGCCCTTGCCAGAACAAGTGTGCACTGCTGGTGTGAGGCTTAGGTGCTCCAGCCACATCCCAAAAGTCTGGATCAGACTGAGTTTCTTCAGCATGATATAAAAATGGAATGGGAATATTGCTGGGCAAGCATTCTCCTAATTTTCCTGGTGAGAATGCTGTTACTGAGAGAAAATTCCAGCTCTTAACTTTCCCATTCTTTACACACTGACACCCCCAAAAACCAGGATAACTTCCCCAGCAGCTGTGGGGCAGTGGGCTGAAGCTGGGGAAACCTAAGCCACTGCACTCCTTAGTGCAGCACCAGGATCTCCAAACCTGGGCTGAGCCAGCTGGCACCTTTCCAAACCAGATAGCCCCTTGGATGCTGAAAGAGGTCAGTTGAGATTTCTGGAGTGCCACACTCATTTCTCCTCCACTTGTCCATACTTTAATGGCAGAAACAACCCACAATTCTCCACCCTGAAGATCTAGAGAGCCTGGCAATCTGATTTTTCTTTTATTCCTTTTTTTTTTTTTTTTTTTTTTTTTTTTTTTTTTTTTTTTTTTTTTNNTTTTTTTTTTTTTTTTTTTTTGTTGAAGCCAGCTACTGATTTTATACATTGCGGAGCCACACTGGCAGCACTTGCAGTACCTTGCTAGATGACACCCCTGGCAAATGGTGCACTCTACTAGAAATAAACAGCACAGCCAGGTTAGCACGGGTTAAGGAAGATTATTGTTATATGACTCTGCCTTATTTCTTAGTCTTTCAAAGACAACCCCGCAGTGATAAATGAAACAGTACCCCTAATGGAGAATTACTAGCTGCAACATTACAAACTTTAGATTCAGTACTAGCACATTCAGGCAATATTTACATGACAAATAAGAAAAACCTCTGACAGAAGAATCTTTCATGTACTTGTCTGGTTTTATCACTCAGCTCACAGTTTTATCTTGTATTTAATCATATTGCCCTTCATCTGCCATCCAGTAGCCAAAGTACTAAAATATCCCTAATCTCGCTGTATCTCATTACAATGTGAGACTATGGTTTTGCAAAACTTTCTGTTAAGTATGATATATCTCAGCTGCATAAAGTATATGCTCAAAATTCATACAGTGCATGGAATAGCACTAAAAATTCTAGGACCATCTTAAAATCAGAAGAACTGGATAAAATTATGCAGAAAACACAGAGTAATGGGTAGATAAAGTGTTATTAATAGATCATAAAGGCAAATGAAAGATATCAAATGCAATTTCATTTAATGAAGAACACAGAAAAATACATATCAGTAGGTCTGATGGCATAAGACTTGCTTTGAAGATTGTATCCTTCCATCCTCAGAGCAGGGCTCCATGACATCTGTTTAGGGCAAGTACAATTGAAGAGAAATCACTTGTTTTGTTTTTAGTATCTAAATCTGTAGTCAGTATGACATAACATATTTTCAGGCCACAAGAACATGATACAATAAGTCAACAGTATTTATAAAGATTGTTATTTACTCGATTAAATCCTTATCAGCTTTAGATCATAGATATTCACACCCCATAGCACTAGGTCCTTAATTGTACATGACTGTTGTCACACCTTGGTGTTAAAATTACTCATCACCTGCCTGCATTTACAAGTGGAAATCCCTTTAGAGAAGAGTATGTGTGAATACCATTGTTGTTGTTGTTACTGTTGTTGTTGTTGTTATTACTATTTTTATTGCTATTATTTTAGCCTCATCTTGATGGAGTTTTACATTCTGATGAGTATCAAGTGGCATTGTGGAAGTCTGGAAATCTCTAGAATGACTGAATTTGGGATGTATTATACTGCAAATAGCTGGCAATTTATTAGTTACACATTCCATTTAAGTACACCAGTTTCTGTGTATTTTAAGATCTCTGCTTTTAAGTCTCTCTAAGAACCCTGTTGTTTCAATTGCTTATCACTGTGGCCTGAGGTATCATTTCTGTGCTGAGGATAATAAACAACTCCTCCTATTTCTGCTGCTGGAGCTGTGACTAACTTAGCATGATCAAGAGTCAGCACAGGATGGAGAAGCAAGTGCCATATGGTAGGTGGTTGATCCTAAATAATATTTTGCTCTGCCAGCTTTATTATGTGGTCTGGAGCAAACTTCTAACCCTTACTATTTGGAAGAGCTGAGTATTATATAAGCCAACAACATATACTGACTACACAAGATCAGTGGTTTTGAAATCATATTTCCTCCGCTGTTTCTGTGCTGTAAAAGGGTTGAGGTCTGTTGCTAGAAATAGCAGGAGTCTATTTAATACAACAAATTTAGAAATGCAACATTGAAGGCCTAAGCATCAGAGCCATTCCATTTGAATTACAGCATGGAGCTGGATGTCAGTGCATGTTCTGATGGGGACAGCTTTAGCACTCAGGGTCTGAGATGTTTACCTTCTCACGTGCAGTTGCAATGTTTTACTGAGTATCGGTTTTGACAACTATCCCACAACCCTAATGTTCCTTTTAAAGTTTGGATGAAGTTTCACCTCGTTCTTTCTGTGAATCTGGTTAATGTTCTGTCCATAGCGTATTTTTATTTTTATTTTCTCTCACCCAATACCAACACTGAACAATTAAAACAGAATTTATGTCATGTAACCTCTGCTAACTTGTTATAACTAGGTTCATTCTGTCGACTAAAAACATCTTAGCTTACAAAAACTTTGTCAGCCCTGAAGAATGTTGTAGTTCAGAGTTATATCTCATCTGTGTCTGTGCATCATCTAACTTAAATCAGTTTTAAGGGCAAAGAATTTTGTCATCTTTTATTTGCTTACAATGCCACAGAAGTTATATATCAAGAGCTTTTTCCTTTATGGAAGAGTAGAAAATACACTCAAAGTTCATGCAGAATCCTGCTGTTACCCTTCCTGCAATCATGTCTTTCAGCTAATTTATTCCCATTAAGTCTAATGTTACAGAGAAAAACTGCTTTGCAAATATTTAATGGCTTCTATCAGTCTGAACAAATGAATCCATATGTTCCTACCTCTTTAAATATCTTTTTTCCCCCTGATATTCAAAAGAAGCAGTCTCTGGTTGCTTTCTCCTGCAGGTGAGAGACTGTGACGTCTCAGGCATTTGAACATGGCTTCTTTTTCAGGGGTTTTGTGGACAGACCAACTTGCAAACTTGCTGACCTAAAAGTGGATTTTCCATCCAAAAAACCCCTGACGCTTCAATAACAAGGTCCAAAACATCTCCAGTGCTCCTCTATCTGTGTCCAAGTATGGCCAAGGTCTGATCATATTGCCTGTACCCCATCTTTCACCAGCAGCTCCAAAAAGAAGCTGCCTTGCTCCATCATACTGCTGGCTCAGGCTTGTAGACTTTTCAGAGTGCTGAGAAGTCACACAGACTCCCTCTGCAGCTGCCATTAAACTTGCTCCACCCATGGACATCACCATCACAGCAACTATTCTAGCCCAAATGTCTTTGTGTGCTGTATTCCTGTGCTATTGTCATCTGCAAGGCACATGCTAAATCCTGCACACGGCAAGGCACAAGCGTAATGGAAAAGAATAGGGGACAGGCACTGGAGACACATCCTGGAAGACAGAGATGCTTCCAACCATGTCAGCCCTTCAGGATAGCTGTCCTCCACAAATCTGGCCCTGGATGGAGTATCAGCCAGCAGAAATGAGTTTTTAATACCTCCAGGATTATGCGAGGACTCCACAGAGAACTCAAACAGTTCCCCATGGATGAACTGTGAGCAGAGCAAGGCTGTCATGCTCTCCAGAGACAGTAGGTGCTGGTAGCTGTGTCTCTCACAGAGAAAAAGATTGATGGCTTCTTGTCTATCCATTATCGGAATGGTTAGCCCCCAGTTTGGAGAAAAAAAAAAAAGAAATATTGTTGAAAATTAAATGGAGCAATAGGGGTTGTTTACAAACTCTGCATTAAAGATGTGCGATGGGATGAACAGTTGCCTTCCCCAGTGCTGAGGGTGTTGTGCAGTGGTTTGTTCCAGTGCAAAATGTTTAAACAATGCTTTTATCTTATACCTTCACACATAAACAGCAAAACAACCCATTCCCCAAATTAGTAACAACTTTTTTACAGCATACAGAGAAGTAATGGGACAGCTGTATACAGTCATCACCTTAGTTTATGTCCTTACAATGAGACTGTAATTCCTCTCCCATCTACTTCTGCCCTCCCTGCTTGAAAATCCTATTGTATGAGTCACCATATTATGGTAGATGTACACATCAAGTTTGGTTTCCCCCACATACAGAAAGCTCCTCCCTCAGAAAAAAAAGAACAGCTATTTTTAATTCTGCCTCACCCAGATGTAATCTTGAAGTGTTACGTATAGATTTGCATTACAGAAAGTCACAGACATTTTAGAAAATACAAAATTAAGAATTCAGGTATTTTAAAGTGAAAAATTGTCACTGTTTTTATGTTGCTTTATCTGCAAAGGCATGAAGAACCGTAGACTTCAGAGGGTATTAAAGATCATCACTCACATATTTTGTAAAGTATCATTCGTTTCCCAAAACTAACATTTGTATATGCATAATCTTCTAATTGTAGGTTATTTGGTGTTAATTATACATAATACCTTGCTATCTGTCAAGACTTCCTCAAAACCTAATTCCCAGAACTACTATTTCATGATCTTTGACTATGTAAAATACTGACTTCTAGACCCAACGAAGAGTGAAATAGCAGACCTTAAACCTCCAGTGGAGCAACACTGTCATTTCAGGCCTGTCAGGGAGTAAAGGAAGGACTATTCTGCACTTTGGGAAAAGAAAGGATCATTTCTTCAGCAACTCAGTGAGTTTTTAGCAACAATTGTTTAAAGAACCTCATTAGCATAAGAAAAAGGCTCTTGGTAGAAATGAATTAGCAGTCACAGTGCAGGTGAAGGAGGCAGATAATATATGCAAGGGAAATGGAATTGACTGTGAATATGGTCAATCACGTCTGTCATCTCCACCTGCTCCTTGTCTGACATACACTCCCATGTCATAGGAAAACAGCTCCACTTGGGTTTTGTGCTCCATGTGGGAATACAGCCTGTACTGGAGTGTGTCAGCTCATGTTTCCTTTAGGGCACCTCTGGCCCAGAGCTCCCGGGGCTGCTCACCATCACTGGCTGGCCCACGAAAGGCATTCCATCCCAGCCAGCAGTGAATTGTAACAATCCCACAATCAGCACCTCTGGCACTCGAGTCAGGGAGAGAAGACACTGAGGCACAGATATATATGCCTCAAACTGCTGAGAAACATCGAGAAGGATTCAGCTGTCCTCTGCTCAGTGCTTAAAACACCCAGTTCTACAGATCTAAGGCAAAATCCTGCTTGAGTGTGGAGCAGTGAACAGGAATGGAGTCTTAAAGGGAGAGTTCTACAAGATTTTTAGGCTGGGCTATTGATATGCACAGAAACATCTCCAGTAAGGAGTGGTTCTGGGAATGGGGCTCTCAGTTGAAGAACAGTTAGACCAAGGGGTCACACTCACCTCTCCTTTACTTGTGTCAAGAATCCCAAATGTAGGGTGTTACTGTGGGCATCATCATCATCATCATCATCATCATCATCATCATCATCATCATCATCATTAGTTTGTAGGGAAATACTGGTAACTGCGATGCTTTGGAAGGGTAGTTAGCAGCGGTTGTTTGGGAAAAGAACAGAAGAAAAATTAAATGAGCCCTTCACAATTAGATCCTCCCAACTCTTGGTCACAAAAAATTTAGCGACTTCTTGGCACGGGCAGTGTACGTGTAACCCACATGTAATAGTCAGCAACAGCCCTATGGTCTATTCTTTGACATCTTTTGGATGCATTATAGTTTGGATCTTCTCAGAGTCTACGGTGCTGAGTCCATCTGTGTGGCATGTAAAATAAGCATGTTTTAAACCTGCTAGTTTAATGAATGTTCGCCAGCTTTTACAGTTGAAGGAATACTGAATCATCACTCTTCATTCACCTTTCCTACACCACTCATTCTTTTATAACCTCTTGTTATAACACTTTTCAGGTATCCCTTCTCCAGACTGACAAGTCCATGTTTATTTGAAGTCTTTTCATATGAAGGTGAAGCTGAAGCCTCCCTAGTGTACCTCACACTTTGCAAAATGAAAAAAATGTAGATATTATACTGTATAATCTGAGAAATAATATTTGATCATGTAATTAGACTGTATCATAGGCAAATGCACTAGGGAACAGAGTTAATGTTGCATGTACAACCTTAATTTTATTTCCTGACTTTTAAATGCCGAACTAGGCAACTTTAACATTTTCTTAATGCAATTTTTGTATGGAATATTATATAGGCTATTACATATGCATGCATCTTGAAATATGGAATACATTAGGCTGTAGCACACAGATTGTCGAACACAGTGTCTGAGTACAAGATGTTGGCACTAGTCTTGACTGGCACCAGCTCAAAGTTACACAGGTCATTTCAGAGTGATGGTCTCAATGTTTTTGAGTGTCACTGCCCTATTGTTTATTTAGTATTTACTGTATGCCTTACACAGGAGTGTTATGGAGAATTAGCTTGAGAAGTCTTTTTTTAAAATGGATTGATGCTACTTTATACAACTTCCTTTTTACAAAGCTAGCCTTATTTGAATATTTAGGCTTCAGCAACTTAAGAGAAAAAGTATGTCCTCAGAAGCCTTAAAAATTATGAAAATGTTAAAAGAATACTATAAAAATATAAAATAATTTTCCAAACATAATGACACCATGGCTTTACTTCCTGATCTCTGCAGACCTCCTTGGGTATGAAGACAGTACAATCAAAAGCTAAGAATTTCCCCTTTCAAGTGGTAAGTGTAAGAAGTCCTTTTCTAGCTACAAAGGGCTATAAGATGACTGACTTCAAGGCTGACTTGTAAAGGGTTAGACACTGTTCTTTCTCCATCTTGTTCCACACTGTAATGTCAGGGTATCTCTGAAGCTATATGGCAATTTTAGAGGTTAGAAGAAATCGTTTGCAGAGACATAGTACTGAACAAACTGCAGGGCAGACACTTGGATAAACCAGAATATAGGAATGATTGATGTAGCTCATCTAAATAATTCAATACTCAGTCATCAAATGAAAAATAAAATACACCATACATGTATTGTCATGAATTTGTGACACAAAATAGTACCGTAGGACATGGGGTTGTATTTCCCTGGTCAAAGACACCTAATATGTGTCAGGATTACAAAAGTTTAATATCATATGACAGGAGCAAGATATCTACTGTCTTCAGAGGTTACTCTTTAAGAATGTCACCATGGACTTGATGGAATATACCACTAATAAATCACAGCAATCTTCTTCCAATAGACTAAGTGATTTTTTAAAAGGGCAAAAAAAAATAACATATTCAGCTAATAGGATTTGATCAGCCGATCATCTAGTGAATATTAAAAGAGCTGATCTGATGCATAAATTATTCAGAGGAAGCAGGCAAAATTAACAAATTATGTATTTGCTGAACAACAGCTAAACCATTCAGCACATATATAATTGAATATTTATTCATACATATTTATAAACAGTTCTTACACATTTTTTTTTGTTGTTTCATCCAGGTGAATAAAAACTCTCAACTCTTTTTTTCTTTCTTCTGAGGAAATTGGAAAGAGCCTGTCTTCTGAAAGCTTGATCTCAGGTCAACATGTCATTGAAGCCAGCTTCATTTGCATTTTTAATCTACGTAAGTGAACATGAGAAATCTGAAATCTTAAATGTGTAAGTATCAGGTTTTAATATTTAGTTTTCCAGTTTTCTGGATGCAAGTGTGTCTGTCTGCAAGTGTGCAATTGTAAAGAAAGAAAGGCTATGTCTGTGCACATGCTTTGGTCAGATGTACTGGGGCAATGGATTTTCTTTCAGACCTGGACAGCTGTCTTTTTTGATACTTGAGTTTTCTAGGAGCCACAGCATCTTGCTTCCATGCATATATATGGCTAGAAAACAACCGTTTCTTTGGAAATCATGCACTCCATCACTAATAGCACTGATCAGAGAGGCCTTTTTCCCAGCAAAAGAAAATGACAAAACCCATAGTATTAAAAAATAAAAGCGGTTGAAGAAGTACAGGGACAAATAAAAAAGCAAAACCCCATAAGCATTTTTCTTAACAAGCTAAATTCTACATAAGTGAAATGGTTGCTTGTGGAGAGACAGCAAGAAATGCTGTCTTCCTTGCTTCCTTGAAGAGCCACTCTTCTATCAGCTGGGAAGATCTTCATAAATTTTTAAATGTTAGTCTAGATTAAAATAATGTAGGTTATCTAAATTTTGATCTCGTCTATTCCACCTAAGGATGACAGAACCAGCAACAAATCCAGTAGATACTTCTAAGGAGGGTGGATGATATAAGACTTCCTCAATTTTAAATTAGGATTCAGAAGCAGAGCATTAGCTAAAGTTAACTCTCACCTCTCTGTTGGTATCAATGGGCAAGTTCTTCTGTTGTAGAAGTCACACAGCAAAGAAACAAGAATATAATAATGAGGGTGCTCAGGATAAAAAGAGAGTCTCATGATAGAGTAATCACAAAAGTAAAGCTGATGGATGCTCGGGGTATTCTCATATGATTATCTGAGACAACCACACATATATTATCAATTTTTTTCCAGATCCTTTGCATTTAAACAAGTAAAACCATACATTTTTATAGAATGCTACTTATTTGAAGTGCTGGTCTGAGATCACCTCTGGATGCCTTTTGGTAGCACCTCATCTCTGTGTGGAGAGGCAGAAGTGGGTGATACGTCCGGTGAATCCCAGCCTCTGCAAATACAGCATCTGTGCATTTATCATTGAGCAAGCATGGTTTCACCTATTTTTTTTCCTAAGCAAATGTAGCTTGTGGTGGACACTTTCCCAAGCATAAAGACTTGCAAGGTGATGGAATTCTTTCTCACTTGAAACTGCAACAGTCTCCTGGCAAAAGACAAAATTTTGCCTTTATGTGCTGTTGCCTTTTTTCCCCCTATTAATTCCTATTAATGTGGAATTCAATTTATTTTATGCTTCAAAGATTTTGGAACTTCTCACAACTGAGCCATTTTGCGGTGCACCAGTCAGCGTGCAGTTGAGGTCTCAGGAAATTCCGGGTTTTGCCCATCACTTTCCTCTTTTCTGGACTGTAAGAAATTATTTTGCCCCCAGCTTTTTAGAATTTCCCAAAGGATTAATAGTGCTATTTCTACATGATTACTAACATAGAGGAAGTCCTTTCTGTCAGTTCCATGAAGTGGTTGAACTCTGCATTTAAGAATGCAGAGAAGCTGTTGTCATGATTTCATGTAAGTTTTAGGAGCTGCCTGAGAATGGGATAGTGATGAAGTGAAATGCAGGGAAGAGTTTGCACACTTCAGTTCCTAGGCTCTCTTTAAAGCTGGGAAAGACATCTAATCTGGGCTGAAGCCTTACTTCAGCAAAGAATCATGTGTCATTCCCATGTCTCCATCACTATTGATATCTCCAGGCATCTTTCAGGCTTGTGTTTTTCATCAGATTAAGCTGAGTTGACTCTGCTTGGTAGACACCAGAAGGCTGATTGTGTATCCTGTTGTGCTTAAACCACAGTGAGGTTCCCCATCTAGATGAGTTTAAGGAAGATTCTGCTTCCAGCTGTTTACCTCTGTCCATCCCATCTGTGTTCTCATTGTAACTGATGTGCACAGCTTGCTTGACAAAATTTGACAGTATTTTTGAACAGCCGCCAAGCTGAGTGCTGGGCCTAAGTGCAACACTTCAATGCAAAATATCAGTGGAGTCTCTCCTTGGGGAAATCAGCGTTTTGTACTCTAATTGAGTTCTAGCTCATTGTAACTTCTGACCTGCAAGGACCACCCTTTTGCAAGCCTGGACAACAGAGATCAGAAAGAACATGAAGGGCAGGAACCAGCAGGCCAAACAAGAATCACTCAGGTTTAGCCAAGAGGCTGAGTCCCAGCCTGTGGAGCACCAGCTCTGCCTTTAGGTGCACAGCCAGCAGACCTCTCAAGGTACTGGTCTCAAAATGCCAAGTGCTGCAAAATAAGGACTAAGCGTTGCAAAGGGTAGTTATGCATTATAGCCCAACTCTACATTATATGGTGATGGCCAAGACCAAGAGAGAGCACAAAGCCTGGGCAAGGGCCAAGGCAAGAGCTAATGCTCCAGGAAGGTGAAGCTGCTCCAAAACACTCCAATATAGACAGTGAAGATATTTTAGGACAGATGGAAGTTTGGACTATGTTGTGTCATTTGTTTTATCCGTGATGTATTTCTAAAAGTTTCTCAGCAACAAGTATCCTATACTGTTTCTCCCTGTTTGAAACTGCTTTATGTAGGCTATCTTTAATTAAAACAAGCTTTTCCATGTGTCCACAATTGATTCCTTAAAATATTAATAATTTTCCCTACATTGGGTATCAGAGCCATTACTTTTCCCTGTGTATCCCTTAACTGTATTTAAATAATTCATTTATCCATTTTCCAGCCCTCAGGGAGACTTGGGGTTTCTTTTACACAACATGATCCCATTTAAAACAGAGGATATTTCCTCCTTCTAAAGTTATAGGATATTTTCTTTCTTTCCAGTGTTTACTCAGCATAAGAAACCAGTTAGCAACCATTTTATTAAGACACAAATGTAGCATGGAAATGTGTGTCTGCCTGTGTATAAATGCCCTTTCCACTGCTCATCAATCTTACACTAATTAGAAAGACAAAAATATTTTAAAACCAATTAATGTCACTGAGAAACATTCCAGTAATTCTCAAAATACAATGTAACCATGATAGATACATTTCAATTATTTCAAAGTGTTTTCACAGAGCACTGAGTAAGCGTAAGGGAAAAGAAGGGGCTAAAAGCTGCACTGCTTGGCTGATGAATCTCTGACATAGGATGTGGATTAAGGCTTAAGTGAGACCAGCAGTTCACATTCTCCATCAAAAAGCTCCTGAGTCACCTGATTAAAGTGCAACCTTGACAAATATGCACAGCGTTGTCTCTCACAGTTGGAATCACCAAAGAGGCTAAAAACAGCACCATGCGCTGCATAATCTCTAACCTCAGGGGACAACAAAAACAGAGAATTGCTGTGTCAATCTCATTTCCTTGTTAGGCTCATTATCATAAATGCAGGCCTTTGGTTTTGAATGCCACACTTCAATAACATTTACCTATCAACAGCTGCTGAAATATTGAATTCCACAGTCATCTTTTCTTTTTGATGCTTTCCCTTTTGTTTCTTTATCCATAAACATGAGCAACTGAGCTAAGCGTAAATTAACTAGCCGGGGTTAAATGTTTAGGGCAGCAAATTATGGCTAGCCTGCTTGCAGAGTGGTTTAGATTACAGAGGAGAGTTGCCAATCTTAGCTCTCATCATGCACTCCAAATGTGCAGAGCAATATTGGCAGTTCATGGCCAAATCCTGCATGCTTTAGTTATCACAGGAGCACTGCTCCCATGAATAAGTGGAGCAAGATTTAGCCCCTGCTCAGAAGATAGAGATGAATCACACTTTTATTCTTTGAGTACCTCACAGTACCTTCAACACAGTGAAGGTACAGTTCAGTGTACAATCACAGTTCAGTGATTGATAGCCTGTGTCTAGATTGGGTATTTTTCTCTATACTGACAAATATTCTCTTTGCAATGATTTCTAGGAGCAGAGGAGTATACACTGCAGCAGTGTTGCGTTTCTTATTTTTCATTGTGTCCATTGTCTTTGTTTTGATTAGGTTTTTTTTCTGAGGGTCAGTTACTTCCCATCATTTTTCCGCTCAGAGTGCTCTGCAATAATCCTGTTACAGATCTCCAGCCCTTAGTGTCAGTGAAACAGTGAAAACTTGCATCAGTAAATAGGTAGCAAAAGACACAACCTTCTCCTCAGGGTCAAATCCCAAGTCGTGGCACAGTCTAAGGGAAATGAGGGTGGTTGGCTTTCTGAAAATGAGCTGCTGGTATCAGCTAAGGTGTGTTTTTTGGTTTTTTTTTTTTCAGTTGATCAAGGTAAAGGCTATGTGTTAACTATTTTCATCCAGTGTGCAACCAAACTGAGGCTGTAATTTAGGGTTAAATGTTTGGTTAATAATAGTTTCATGACTCCATGCTGAGACCGCAGGGAAGCTGTAGACTGTGCTGCGGGGAGCAGCCATTGAAAAGGGCAGCCCAAAACTGCTCACAGCAGATACAGCAGCATCTTCCCATACTTAGAGAGCATCACTTCACTCAGCCTGCCTCTTTGCCAGTCTAGGCCACGCTCCTCAACTGCAAACACAGGACACATCATTCTCCTGCAGGTGACTGCATACCTGTACAAAGCTCAGGAGCAAAATGGTGTTTCCTTAAATATAGGTGTCTCATGAAGGAAAAGATGGGACCACCGGGGTTAAACACTTTTATATCACAGGACTGAGCTTCAGGAGCCCATCAGATTAGGCACAAAATACAATCTTTTGGCCACAACACCAGAGTCCCTCATCTGAAACTCCAAGGAAATCACAAAAGGAAAAGAGAG
Organism: Dasyornis broadbenti; assembly: GCA_013397935.1. Classification (NCBI taxonomy): domain Eukaryota; kingdom Metazoa; phylum Chordata; class Aves; order Passeriformes; family Dasyornithidae; genus Dasyornis; species Dasyornis broadbenti. The sequence goes on along the minus strand of VZRN01002596.1, from coordinate 165,554 downwards.
GAGACATCAACACATTCTTTACGTCTGCATACCCAAAAGAATCACTGAGAGCAAAGTAGGGGAAAAGCCAAGCTTTCCTGAAAAATAACTGAAGGGATATTTTGATGGGCACTGTCAAAAACCTCAGCAAGAAGGTTCAATGAAGAAATTCAGCACATATTCCATTTTCCTCACAGATGAGGTCCCCGCCTCATTTCAGTGTCTTTGAGCCCCATTTACTTCAAACGTGCTTCTCTCTTCATGTCCATGGAGAGCCAGCACCTGCCTGATGATCTGCTTGGACCCTGGTACAGAGGGCAGCTTGGAGGACATGACCGGCCACCCCTGGTTTTCTCTGTCCGTAGAGACTTGTGTTAGGCAAGGGTTGTTTCCTCCACAAGGAGCTGAGGAGTAGGCATCTACACCAAAGAGCAGCGAGCTCTGTGAATGTAGTTGACACCTGAGAAAGCAATTTTGGGCTGTTTATTTGAATCTATTAAGAGCCTAATGCTAGCTTTGTGCAATTTCAGTACTGACCTCCAATAGATGCTGTGGCAGAGGCCAGTCAGATGAGACAAGGTGGAGGACGTACCTAATTTCTGAAGGACATACTTAATTTCTGAGTGGGAACAACTTCTCTCACACATATTTCCAGTCTTTCTTTTGCATTACAGTACTTTTTTTTTTTTTTTCTTTAAAGCACAAGTGATCAGACTCAGTCAGGAAACAAAGAGAGTTATGATTGATTTTACTTAGGTAAAACAGTGATTTCTATTGCACTAGCCTTTACTTAGATGCTTTTGGCTGCTACAAGGAATTGATTTATTCTACTTGTCAAAAAAATCAAAACCAAAACCAGCCCAGCTCCGGGTACACCCTGCATGAAAAGAATGCCTGGCTTGTAGAACTTAGCTCCACTTTTCTGCAGTAGATGGGCTGAAGACTGCAGGAGTTTATTACATCAGTAGAGAAGGGTCGCTTTTCATTTCCAGCGAGCCCGACTCTGACTAAATAAAAAAAGCTGAAATGGGAGAGCGATGACCACAATAAGTGGCCGAAACTCCACGTGATGACAGAGGAATGATTTCCCACTGCCGCCACTTAAATACAACTAAGGTGTTCTGCAATTTTACTTCCACAAGCCAGAGGGTTTATTGTAATCCTGACAAATTATAGCAACAGAAGCAGGCGAGAAGTGGGACAGAAGAAGGGAAATGTTAATGCAAAATATAAAATTGCCTCGTGGAAAAGAATGGGGAGAGCAAGAGAGCAGTCTGTTATCGTTTATTTTTCTTCAACATATCTTTCGGTTTCAGCTGTCTCCCGTCTCACCCAGATCTCCACCATTTCTCAGAAACGTCTCTCGATGGCATCTCATTCTCCTCCTGTCTTTCACCATCGTTTCATTATTTCTTAACTGTCCCTGAAAGGGGCCGGGCAGGCGACGGGGGGAACGTGAGCGGGGGAAGCGGGACCAGCCTGCGCCTCACGCGTCTGCCCCATTCAAGCAGTTTGCTAAAAGCGGGAGGGGGGCGTTGCAAATAATGTTAAATGTGATTAATCTCCTGGATTCCTGGAAATCTGACATGCATGAGTTACAGCGAAACCTCTTTTATTTCGCCATGAAATGCTTTTGAATAATGAGAAAGAAAATGTCCTCTGTGTCCTAATCAACTCTGACAGCTCCTGGACTCCCAAATACTTTTATTTATGGCATTATTTATTTCATCCCTAATAACCGGGGAGGCGGGCCCGCGGCTCGCTCCGTGCAGGCAGAGGAAGGGAGGGAGGGAGAAAGGGATGGCCGGCGGGCGGCGGGGCTCCGTGCCCGGCCGAGGGGACACAAAGTTTTTGCTGCGGCTGTCGCTCTGCGGGGCGGGGCGGTGTCGGACCCCGCGGCCCCCTCGGGCCGGGCGGAGGCGGGGGGGACTCCGCGGCCGCTCGTCCCCTGCCCGGCAGCTCACCTGCCCCCGCAAGAGGGTGCCGGGGGCGGTGGCGGCCCCGTCAGCGCCCGCCTCTCCGCCCCGCTGCCATTAGCAGAGATTACCCTAAACACTTGCCGGTCGCCGCCCGTCTCCCTCCAGGCATTGGCGCGGCCGCCTGTCAATCAGGCCGGCGCCCCGCCGCGCC
>VZRN01002596.1:89694-162682 GCA_013397935.1 Dasyornis broadbenti | reverse complement strand
GAGGGAGCCGTTGCCGCCGCCGGCGGGGCGGGGGCGGACGGGGGGAGCCCCGGGCCGGCCTCGCCGCTCCGCTCAGCCCCGCTCCGCTCCGCCGGGGAGGGCGGCAGGCTGGGGCCGGCTACCGGAGGAGCTGTTGGTAATGGAGAGGCTGCTGATAGAGAGGTGGTGATTTTAGCAGAAAGAAAATAGATCGGCTGCTTGCCTGCGCCGTTTTCGTAAGATGCAGTGACAAACAGGAGATCAAATTATTTTTATTTTTTTTCTTTAAAGGTGTAAGATACAGAGATGCTGAACGCATATCTTTCTTCTAGTGATGGCTTGGAGTTAAAAACCACGTAGATCTTGATATGCAACCTAAATTTGGCATCTGGAAATGGGAAATTGCATCTTTAAGCAGAGTACAATCAAAAATGAATTACAATAAATCCTATATAATTGCATAGGTCATTCTCTTTAATGAGATTTTATTAACCTGACTGTCAGGCTTTTGAGTCAGGCAGATATTTTATCTTCTTCAACTGATAAAAGTGTCAGCTATAAACCACCATATAAATATTCATAAATCTACACATCTGTGGCAGCCTATCAGCATCATTCTTTTGGACATTAAAAGCATTCTAATTACTTTCTGTCTAGCAGAGCTGAAATGCTGCCTGTTATAGTATGTGCTTGGCAGGCATGATTGCTTTTGTTTGCCATCACAAATAGCAGCATCCTATTTTATATACTGATGGTCCAGAATATATTCAGGATTTGACTGAACAGGATGAATATTATGAAGCACCATCTGGTTTTGATAACATCGGGTATATTAACTCATCTGTTAATTTTTGACACATCATTGATTTATTTATTTAGAAAAATTGGATCCTGTTTTGGTATGTTGCTGTTTGCCTTTGTAACAAATGTGATGACATTTCCTTACTAAACAGGGAGATACGCTAGTTAATAGGATATATGGCTATATTTTAATGCCTGTTTTCACTTAGAAGTAGCCTTGTACTGGATGAATTTAGCATGTCTTGTTACGAATAATTCAAATACTTTACAAAAAAGTTTAACACTTGAATAGATTATCCAGAGAATTCACATCTCTGGGGTATAGTTCTGTGATCCATGGCAGAAGGTCATCTTTTTCCATGAAGTTGCTTCTTACATGGAATGTCCAAATGGTGGTATTTAAGTATTCTTTGTGGCCCACAATGAAAACACTGATGATAAATGTGACACCTACATTTCTTTACAGAAGTGGATTATGCCATGGAAAACATTCAGCTGTCTGGTAGATTATATACAAGGCTGTGTTCACAGCAAAGCCTTCTAGGCTTTGATGAGCAGAAGTTTGGACTTTCTTCTTGCTGTGTACATTGTACTAACCAGGCACTAGAGCAGGCTTCAGAGTTTGTCATTGGTTCAGTCCTATGCTACAGAAGGAGATAGTGAAGGAGCTGCCGTTCATACACCAAAGTTCTTTGAAGTCTCGGTCCCTTCAACTGCGCATTCAGGCTTTACTTTAGGTTCCTATATGAGTCCTAACTTACCTTTTGCTCAGACTTAAGTACCAATAGAAAGAGAACAGGAGAAAACAAACCAGAAACTTGCTCCAGTGCGTAGAGGTGGTATTTTGTACAAGTTGTTATCACAGGCTGATAATTCTTACCAGACATGGCCCAGGAAGCTGGTAAGGGGACTGGAGTACCTCACCTATGAAGACAGGCTGAGAAAGTTAGGGTTCTTCTGCCTGGATAAGAGAAGGTTGTGTGGAGACCTCATAGCAGCCTTCCAATATCTGAGGAGGGCCCACAAGGAAGCTGTAGAGGGACTCTTCTAGAGGAACCGAAGCAATATGACAAGGAGTAATGGGTTCAAACTGAAAGACAGGAAATTTAGGTTAGATATATGGAAAAAAATTTTGTTGTGAGGGTGATGAGGCACTGGAACAGGTTGCCCAGAGAAGCTGTGGATACTCCATCCTTGAGAGTGTTCAGGGCAGGTTGGATGGGTCTCTGAGTAACCTGGTCTAATGGGAGGTGTCTCTGCCCATAGCAAGGGGTTTGGAACTAGCTGAACTTTAAGGTCCCTCCAACCCAAAACATTCTGTGATTCTATAAAGCAATGGACAAGGTTTAGATCCCCTGGGTATTTTAATCCCAGAGGTAGGGATGCTTTGCTGAGCTATGTGCCTATCCTTCCCGCTTGCTGATGGAGTAATACCATGCACCTTGTGTTTGAGGAGCCATAACACCGCTCAGATGAGCAGGGAGCTGGCTGGGACTCCAGAGCTGCATGTATGTGAAGTACTCCCATCGTCCAGAGGCTTGAAATCCTCTTAACTAATGTGTGAGCCAATTTAATAGCTCAGGCTTCCTCTGGGGAAGCAGAGCTGGGGTTTTGCTTCTGGGGAATTGGAAGCGTTTGCTTGTGCTCCACACACGGTCACGCTGTACTTTGGCCAGCACCTGTGGGGTCTCTGCATTCACCACAGCAGCAAGGGGAATGGGTCCAGAGCACCTCTTAGCCAGAGGTTTATCTTAGGTGGTGGGTGTGCATCCTCCGCAAGGCAGTCACCATCCATGATGTGTACAGTTTTCCCATTTAGTTTAACCCTAGCACTTGGCAGGTGCTTACTTGAATAAAGGGCTTGAGTGCTGTAGGTCAGTTTTGTAGGGACACCCATTTGCTAAGTTCAGTTTCAGAGATACCCCTCTTTTTGCTGATACCTCTTTACTTGTACAGGCAACAGTGAGCAAATAGCCAGTAAAACACCACTCCTGGGATGCCTAACTCTGTGCCAGCGACTTAAGTACTTAATGCAGTTGATTCTTAAACTTCAGGCATGACATTTCTGGCCCCTTGGGATTCACAGCTCCACGTTTGCTTTTGAGACTAGGCACCAAACACAGTCACGACTAAGGATGCTTCCATATTTTTGCAACTTTTTCTAATAGTTAGAGCTCTTGCCAAGAGTGATCAGATTTTCTCTCAGTCTCTCTCTAAGAGACAGCTCTCACCTCCAGACTCCAGCAGAATTGCAGAAAGAGGAGCTAGGGAAAGGAGGAAAATCAGGTGTTCTCCACTCAGTGCCATGGTGAAAAAAAATCTAGCTCGAGATCCCATTGTGTGGGGAAAGATCCTGAATGGGAAATGTCATCTTACAATGAGAACTGTGAAGATGCAGTGCAATGCAATCCTCCTCTCTCCTCTAGTGGTTACTCTGACTGCTGTTGCTGCTGTGAGCCACATGGATTCCTTCAAAACACCAGCAGATACCCATTTTCTTCTGTAAAACATCAATTATTTATTAACCTATTCAGATTATTTTCCTGGTATGAAAACAGTGTGTATCTCTGTCTTTGGTAGCATGTGCATTGAACAGTACCATAATCCACCAAAGAAAGTCCTTTACTTTAGGAAAGCATAATGTAGACCTTACAGTGTGGCTTAAAATTTAGGGTGGGCTTTTATGGAAAGCAGAAGAAGAGCAGAGCTGGTAACACCTGTTAGCAGTGCCAAAAATACGGCATATTTAACATGACCAGTTAATAAAGCTATGTCATGCCCAGACAGAAAAACAGTTCATTCTGGGAGCAGTGAAGATGAAGATCAGTATTTCAGCCTTACCTTAGAAGTTGGGAGCCCTCATCTAGAAGTAGATCTCTCAGATCGGTACTGAAATGGCCAGGCACTTGTAGTCTTAATCCACTGGACCATCTCAGTGATCTTCATGCAAAATGCCCAAGAAAGCATTGCTTAGTCATAGGAGGTGTCAGATGCTCTCCATTTTGTGACCTAAGCACAGATATTTACAGCAGTAGTCATACCTAAAAACATAAGGACAAAGTCTCTATGCTCGGACAAAGGTGAGTTTGAGGGGTATAAGGCTGCTGCCCCAGGATCTCAATTAATAAAAATATTATAATCAGCCAATCAAGAAATACAAATAATCAGGTGAGAAGACTGAGTCACTGCAAGGTGAAGAGTGAGATGATTGAAATTGCTAAGGAACCTGAACGTCACAATCTTGCTGAAAATTAAATACCAATGAATATATTCCCTGCAGGGAAGAATGTATGGTATTCAGACTCAATACTTACAAAGATGACTTTTTACACCAGCTGCCCAAGAATACAAAGGAGACTATGGAAAAGCCACAACCTGAATCCAGAGCCACTGAGACCCAACGCAATGCCTTATTAATAAAGCTGTCTGATCTAAGTATTGAAAAGATCCTTAGGTGTAGGAAAAGCTGAAGTCATACCTGCCAAATTTTCCAGACATCTTTTCTGATGCGTTAGTGTAAGTCATCAGGTTGAGTTTCAGACATTTGTTCTTAGCAGTCCCTGTTTTCAGTCTGGCAGTTGAATAACTAAGAAACTCCCCTAGGTCCAGCATCAGTTAGAAAAAGATGTAAAGATGAATGCTGTATCTGGGAGTTGGTACCTGGTTTGCCATAGGATAGTATCTTCTGGTTGCTTGCAGTCTCAAATAATCTAGTTAGGAATACTTATGCTTTTAGCAATTTAATCCTATTCTCTTAAGACTTTATGGGTCTTATCCAGCAAGTCCACCTCCAGGCAAACGACTAGGTAAAGTCAATAGAAGTTCTGTAAGACTAAAGACTCTGGGGTCTGAGACATTAGAATTACATGGTTGGTGAGCAAGGTAATAAGGAAAAGGAATGTCGCAATAAGACCTTAATAAACTGCTTACACTGTTTGAGTCCAGTGCAATGTTTTCAATAAAATCCTGCTTTCACAGAAAATACATACATTATATTAAATCAATTAAGAATCATAGATTGGTGTTTATTCAGTAGTAATCACATAAAAACAACTTTTTGTCATTTCTTAAGTGATTAGGCATTGCACAGTGCTTGCATTTCTAATTACAGTCAGTCTGTAAAAGCTGAAATCCCAATTTCTACAATATATGCTAAATGAGCAGCATTTGTTTTTATTTTTTTCTCTATCATAAGAAATAACTGTAGTTATCATTCTCATTTAGGGTTGTTCAGACGGTGGGTGTGTGAAGTCTATTCAAAGCAGAACCCACTTCAGCACAGAGACAGATATTTCCAGAATATGTGCTGAGAGCATCCCGCACTATTGCTGCCCAGCAGTACCCACAAAAAAAGCATTTGTGCATCTCTGGGCTAGCCTTTCAAATGAACCCTGCTTTGTCATAGCTCATTTTTATGTCTTTGAGTATGGGTTGAAGTTAAGAAAATAAACAGTAATTGCTGTTATTGTGTCCTTGTAGATCTGATACTGAAGATTGAATCAATACTGTCATTTCTGTATAAAATTTCAGTTACATTTTAAACCATTATCACAGCGAATGTGCCTAATGCATTAAATTTTAAAACAAAACTAATAATTAATTTAATATTTGCTGATATTAGTGTGTATTTTGATATTCTTCAAAATTAGTATTTTAAATGTCAGTTACTTTTTGCTGGTTTTAGAATAACCCATAATATTAAAATAATGTCTCTTAAAATAGTCTAATCCCTTTTCAGTTGTTTCATTCATATCTTGTCCCCATGCAACAAGGATATGCAAAGAATGAATAACTGTTTTGTGAACAGGGACAATAATGATTAAAATACAAACAGTATATATGAGTGCAGGTCTGGAATCAGATTATAGGATTTAAGTGAATGAAAAAATGGTTCTGTAGTAGGATTGCAAAGTTGCAGTCAGTATCATCCTGTAATAATTTTAAAGGGAAAATGTGTGAAGAAATAAGGAAAAGAAAGCACATCTTGAGGTCGCTAGTGGAGTTTCCTGATTTCCTTTTGGTTTATCAGGTCTCAGCTAGAAAGCTGCCATGTCACCAGGATTCAGTTCTTTTAATTCATATAACATCTGTTGTGCTGTGTTGTTTTGCAGTTGCATTGACTGTAAGGATTAAAGACAGCTGGCCTTAGGTTAGTGCAGGAAAAGAAGGAGAGGCAGTGGGTAATGGAGGCTATGGAGCACCTGGCATCTCACCAGCACCCACTTGCAAAGAGGACAGCAGTGCCTGTGCATTTGTGCCCTTTGGAGTTTGTAGTGTGGACAGAGGGCATTGCATAATGCTTTGGATTGAAGATGTGTTGGACAAATCTGCCCTGGTCAGTCTGAGCCCATCTACAGGGGTGTGGTACAGCTCGTAAACACAGGAGTCTGTTTGCAAGGATGCTTGAAGCAGTCTTAGGGCCAATCCAGTCCTTCACATGGAGTCTCTGGGCAATCCCTGCATGGCCCTGGGCAGCCTCATGACCCAGCACTGGGCTTGGGCTTGCTTTACCCACCTCAGGTGCCTGTTCTTTTAGTTAGGTCCTCAGGAGATCACATCCTCTGGTTTTGCGCCAGGCAGGTCTCTGGCTGCATTTGAGACTGAAAGCATTTGTATGCTGCTTCAGCCCTGCCCTCTTTGCAAAGATCTGGAGGATGGTACAAATGCAAATTAGTGTTGTTTCAAATATGCTTCAGGCCAGCTGTACTAACCTCAGTGTGAAGTCGAGTTTCCACCAGACGGTGTGTCTTCTGGATCATGAGGAAGTGCTCTGAGAATTGCCACCTCTTAAAGGCCTGAATTCTGAATGTTTTTGTTCTTTATGTATTACGAGTGTGATGAGGCTACTGATGAGGTTAAGGTAAATGAAGGTCTGGGGTGCTTAGTCTCATGCATCTGTAGCAGGTTGCCTTTTCAAAAGTAAATGCTTTTGTCACTTTCTAAAAGTCAAGCGTGCCTGAGAAGTGCTCTCCAAAATTGGCAGCACTTTAACCCACCAGTCTTTTTTTCTTATGCAAAATGTTAGTTACATCTGTTTGTATACCTAGAGGATCTTCACTTTGAATAAGCTAAAAAAAAATTTAAAAAGCGGTTTTTTTACTGGGCAACCTAACAGGTCATATCATAAACATCTTGGTCATTTTCTGTCTGGGTCCAAGAAGTATTCTAGCAGCTTGAGCTATATATGTAGATATTGCAGAAAAGAGCCATCCTACTGTGAAGGTTTAGCTTGTAGCTGCTATTGCTCCCTGAGACATGACACCTCCTGTCATGAGAGACAAAGCTGACTTAGGTGCGGCACGGCATCCCTATCCTACTTTCAGAGCTGAGCTGCTGTCTCCAGAAGCTGCTGCACAACCCTATGCAGTTTCCTGATTGTACCCAGAGCATCTTGAAGAGCTCCACACTGCTCTCCACTGTGCAGTACTGTGTCACACTCTCCACTGAGCCATACATGTGCTCTCCACTGTGTTTGCCTGCCCGCAAACCTGTATGATGCCTTTGCTCGATTTAGGAAGAAGGGTTTGTGCCTCAATCACTCTGAATTGTTCTTGGACATATCTGGAACAGAGAGCAAAAGGAACAGGAGCAAAGTCCATAGAATGGGGGGTCAGTTGTGTGCAGTGTCCCGTGCCCAATGTCAAACAAGTGCATCAAAGACAAAAAGGAGAAAAAACAAAGCTTGGAAGCCTTGTTAGAGAGGAACTGGGCATGGGACGAAGGTGTGGTGCAAAGTCCTACAAATATGTACAGACAATACCCTCCAGCAGCTTGAAACAGGCTTTCAGGGAAGTACTTCCTTGAACTTTTACTTGTAGCAAATTGGATGGAATTTGTGTTTTCTTCCCCGTTTTCCTGACTTAATCCCTCTGAAAGAAGATGTCAGTAGGCAGCATCTATCATCACAATGCATTTCTGATTAACAGCAAGGGCACAAGGGCACTCTGAAAATAGAAACAAAGTCAGGATTGTTTTAAATCACAGTGTTGCAGAAGTATTAAAGCAGAAGCTATAATTTTAATGTGTTCAGAAATAAAATGCATGCTACTGTAAACAGTTATGTACATTCATCTAGCTGCTACTGCCTGGCATAACCTTTTGCATTAGGTTTCTGTGATTCATCTTTTCTTTTGTTGCAGAGAGTCGAATGATTCTGGATGCCTTTGCCCAACAATGCAGCCGGGTTCTAAGCCTCTTAAATTGTGGTGGAAAACTACTGGACAACAATCACTCTCAGTCCATGATTTCTTGTATAAAGCAGGAAAACCCAAATTATAGTGAAAGACAAGAGCAATGTCAGCTTGGGAAAATGGTCCATAGTCAGACATCAGACATTTTAGACATAGAGATGCAGTATATGCAAAAGAAACAGCAAACCTCAGCCTTTCTGAGAGTTTTTACTGATTCCCTTCAGAACTATTTGCTTTCTGGGAGCTTCCCTTCTCAGAACACCTCATCAATAAATGATTTTAGCCATTTGGCAGATGTGGATCCACTCTCAACCTCTCCAGTACACACTTTAGGTGGATGGACATCTCCTGCAACATCGGAATCTCATGGTCATCCATCATCTTCTACACTTCCAGAGGAGGAAGAGGAGGAAGATGAAGAAGGTTACTGCCCTCGCTGTCAAGAGCTAGAGCAGGAAGTAATTTCATTGCAACAAGAAAATGAGGAGCTTCGTAGAAAGCTGGAGAGCATTCCAGGTAAATAATTCCCTGCCATACAATGTTGCCAGTCAGTGATAAAAATACTTTGGGTAGTAGTTTATTTCAAGTTCTAGTCATTTTTTTAAGGTTGTGATCGTAGTAATCAAACACTGGAATTTGTCACCAGCCAAAATTCTTATAACTGTGCCCAGTGAAGCATTATCCACTGATACTCATCTAATCTTCGAATCTTGAGTCGTACACTAGGGAGTTGTGTTCAGGTAGGGATGTACTTGTAATCTCAAATTCCAAATATCACGTGGTTTGTAGTAGTAATTTCAAGCAAGTGCTTTTATAACTCTTTATCTGTCTTTAAGTGACTTTGCATCTTATAAACTTAATTCCCTTTTGGGGCTCCTTTTATTGGTTTCTTAAGGAAACTATTCAAAGTTACATCCATGCTTTTACCTGAAATAAATTTGGCTTTACTTTGACCAGTTTGTCTTAAATTACTGCTAGCTTAGTGAGAAGCATTAATACATCTCCTCCCATTCATCTTCAAATTAAAAAAAAGGCTAACAACTTTTCCCATTCAGCAATACCTAGCAGCCACTGGGAGAGAGAAAGAAGACAGAAAGCCCCAGTCTAATAGAAACTCTTTCTGTGAAAAACTTCTCTTGCCCTTTAAAACGAGGACTTCTCACTGTTAAGGTGCACCAGGATACTTGAAAAGTGATATGGGATAAGAACAAAGTATCTTGGACCCTTATTTTCTAAACTTTCAACACAGGCAAAAGTACACCTCAAATAGTAATACTAAAAGTAAATTGGAATTTAGCAAAGAAAAGAAGCATACAACATGCTTCTGACATGTAAACACTAGGGAACTGCACATTTGCTACCTGAATTTGAGGTGCTTAGGGTAGATCCACACTTATCTCTGAATGGCAGAAAAGCATGTATAGTATAACATGAGCTGCAAGAGAGAAAATACTTCAAAGCTGCTAACTCTGCAGAAAGGAAGAAGGCAGTAACCAACTACTGCCTCAATATGTAGGGCTAGTTGCAAAATCTGAGCAAAAAGTCAGCAGCAATCTTTATCATTTTTCTCCCCAACTATCAGTATGTATCACACATTATATGTATCACATTGTATTTTTCTTTTGTGCATTGGTCCATAGGGATGCTGGCAAATCCCATAAGCAGCATTGTTTGGTGCAAAGAATACCCAAAATTTAGAGTAACTCCCTCACCCCTCCCAAAAATATGAACTTATCATAACTCATGCACTCTCATTGATTCAGTAGGGGTTAGTACATCATCTGGTAACACAGTGTGGCAAAGGAAGTTGTGTGGGCTTCAGCTCCTCTTGAGTCCTACCTTCAGGTGTAAGACTAAAAATTATACTGTAGTGTCTGTAATCTGACTGACAGCTTTCATTCAGTCACCTGTACTGAACACAGTAATTTTTTTGACTTTCACTAAAGCTTAACTTGTAGTTGACTCAAGTAATATCTCAGAAGGCCTCCAGTCTCTGGTGAGCAGCGGCTGTATCTCTTACCCTGATATGTGATTCCAGTGCTTAATTACACTGGTGAAAATATGTGCCTTGTTCCCTGCCTGACTACCTGAAATCAGCTTCTAGCCATTGACTTTTATGCTTTGCTCCACTAAATGAAGTGCTCTGTAGGTCTCAGTACTTCTTCTGATTGAAGGTACTTACAGACTGAAAGCTGACTTAATTTCCATTTTAAATAAACAAAGTGAACAGAACTGTTTGAAACTGCTTGAATGAGTTGAATCCTTCTTTGCAGTCTTTTTTTCTCCCCTTCTGCTAATTTCTTTAAAATTTGGGCGCTGGAAATGCACGCAGTATGTTCCTATGAGCCTGATCAAAGGTGAATAGACTCTTTGCTCTCACCCGTTGTTTTTCTGGTGGGTTGCACAGCTGAGTTTTTCATTCTGTGCACATTTCTTCCTAGAAGTACACACTTTGTATTTGGCTGTGTTCGTATACTAAGTGTTCCAGATTGCTCTTACTGCCCCACTTGCCCACTGTTTGCTGGTTTGTCAACTTCGGTATCATCCAGAATTTTTCTAATTGTTTTTAAATCAACTTTATGATCCTGGTTGGAAAGGTTGAATGGTATTGAGAGTGTTGTTAGTCCCTGCTGGACCTTTCTAGAAACACATCTATTAATGAAGATTCCTACAGCGACAAATATTTGAGATGTCAGTAGCAGTTTTCTAATCTATATATGTTCTAGTATGCTGGTGTTGAGTGTTGCTACTTTTGCAATCAGCTAACTTACAGTAGTGAGTTAAATGCCCTTCAGGAGTCTAGGTAGCTTATATTGTTCAGCCCGACTTTCTCAAGTGAATCTGTAATCTCATCAAAGAATGACAATCAGGTTAGTCTGGCAAGATCTACTTTCCATAAGACCATTTTGACTGGAATTAATTATATTCATATTCTTTAGTTCTTTATCATTTGAATCCTGTTGTGATTGCCTGTATTTTGCTAGGATTAATGCTGGGTTAAGCAGCCAGTATTTACCTGGGTCATCATACTTACCCTTCATCTCCCTTTAAAAGCGATAAACATGCATAATCATAGTCATTTTACACCACCCAGGAGTCATGAAACTCCTTGTTAACCATGCATCAAAGGAAACGGACAAACATAAAAGAAATGTGTGAGGAGGTAGGTCTTCATCTGGCAACATAAGATCATCATCAGATGCATCTGCTGCTGTCTGGTGACATATACAGATAGATCTGAAGTGACCCACGTGTTTGGAGAAGTGTTAAGAGCCACAGAAGCTCCCTCAGATTTTGCTGCATGGTAGGACAGAGCTCCTCAGGCAGTCACACAGCCACCACTGAGCAAAGTTAATCAAAAATCAGCTAAAGGCAATGTCTAATTATTTTTGTCTCTAGTGTTCATTTTGCTCCTCTGAGCTTCTACTACCAAAAAAGCTGGCTGAAATTTTTCTGTGACTTGAAATGCCCAACTCAGTATGTAAACAGGAGCTTGTTCTCTGAGCCTTTTTTTTCTGCCCATCAAGACATTACATGCCTCAGGAGGGAGGCAGAAAGCCTTCTGCAGAGTGTTTCAGTGTTGTCTGCCACCATCGATCACATCGAAGTAATCTCGGAGCACAAACTTTTTTCCCACCAAATTCATCCCCCTCATGCAGGACATCTAATGGGCCAGGGAAGGTGATGAGTGTGGCAGAGAAGCAACTGTGGTGGCAGCTAGATGAGCGTGAAGGCTGCCATACTGACTCCATCAAGCCACTGAAAGAGTAGGATTCTTTTACGTAGTGGTTTTTCTTCTTGTCATTGTGGAGCTAATCCAGAGCTGCTGGGTGAGGCTGGCAGGGGACCCTGTGGGGCAGTGGCACTGTGCACCATGCTCTCCCCACAGCCGCTGAGGCACCCACTAGCAGCCGTACCAGCAGAATATAAAAGCACTAACCCCTCCCTTCTGCTGTATAATATGAATCATTTTATACTTCTCCTGAAATACTTAGCATTTCTTTTTTTTTACTTTCCATATGCAAAAGCCCTTTTAAAATCCATGAGAGTTTGCAATCTAAAAATAGTTGCCGCTATACATCTCTGCCTCTAGCTTTGCAAAGCAAGGCTCACAAAGAGACTATGAGAAAAAGAGTGTTTTCTCAGCAGATGTAAAGGCAATGACACTTTTTTCTTTTTTAACAAATATTACAGAAGACATATCCTCCTGTAGCTTTTGGACACAGAAAACAAGATTTTTCAGTTTTCAGGATTCTGCCCTTTTGCTGTAGAAGCCCTTCAGTTCTGTAGGATCTTTTTGCCTATAGCCTAACATCACTCTTCAGCAGATCACCACTGGAGAGAAACGATTACATGGGTAAAATACTGCATATATTTGGTTGTTGGATTTTTTTTTTTCTCAAAAAATATGCATTTGACTTGACTGAAACAATACTTAAATTTGTGTAAAATCTCAATTGTTCCAGCTGTAGAATAAATGAAGAAAAATTCATATTTCAGTGCTTGGGATTTGTAGCAGTGCAACTTCTTTCAACTTGTCCAGTTTCCCCAATATGTATTTTTTTTTAGGGAAAAACATTAACCAGACATTTTTAGTTTTCAATTCAGCTGAACAGAAGAGAAGCATTTTCATTCAGTGTGTTATTTTGTCTTCTTTTGAAAAATAATTAAAGTTTAGGTAATTCCTGGAAGGAGTTTGGCGAACTTATCATTGGCTGTTTAAGGTTTTGAGATCATTAAGAACAAAGCAAAGTAGTCCATCCACATGAGGAGAAAAGTGTCTCCTAGTCTCTTTCCTCTGTATAGAAATTACTGTGGCTGTGATACATTCCCAGTAGTGAATTTAAAGACCTCTTTGTGGAACTGCATGTAAGACCTGGATTTTGACCCTGTAATTTATGAGGATATTATTCTTCATTATTATCAGCATGATTTTCTCACAGTTTTTTACCTAAAAGGGTGGTGGTTAAAGCAAAGTTCTGAAATCATGAGTTAGGGTTTGCCTCCTGATGCCTCCTGCATGCTTTGCTGCATGATTTTGGATAAACCTGTCTGAAAATAGTGAGAAGGTATAAATTAGTAAGTAAGATGAAGCAGTATGTGATAATTGCAATGATTATTCTTACCTTGTTAGCCCAGCAGCAAAAAATACTCCAGCAAATAGCAGAGGGATGGGGAAGGAAGACCCCCTCAAATGTTGAGGTCTGGTCACCCATAGAGATGGCATTCAAGGTGGCTGAAAGTCACCTAAGCAAAGAGAGATTTGCAGGTAGGGTTAATAGCAACATAACTGAAAAAGTCAGACAAGTTTTCCAGGAGGTTTTGTGTGCTCAAGGCTTGATTCTTCTTCCTGACTATTGGATGATCTAATAAAAGATATTACTTTTCCCTACAAATCCTGTCTCCTTTATACTTTCAGAGCCTCACATTTCCAAAGAGCCTACCACAGCCACAGTATAGATAAAGCAGCCGTCAAGGGTTATGATGAACACTTTTTCATGTTCTCTTTTTTTTGTCCTTTTTCTTGATGTTCACATTTAACCACTTCTTTGGTTTCTCTTGATGTTCTGCATGTTTTGGTCTGATCTGTGGCCTCGTTCTGCAATTCAGCTTCAAAGTGTGAAATTACTGTGAGCAGAGAGAGCCTTGAGCATGGTCACCCAGTGTTTGACACAAGAACCCCTTTGAATTTGTAGGAAGCTTGGCTTGCTGCTGGGGATGGCAGCATGCTTTGCTAAACCAACCTGAGTACAAAAACTTACTGAAACAAGTAATTGCAACAGACCAGGGCTTGCTTTATCTGTTTTCTCCACGTTTCTGGATGCAAAACCACAAGAATTTCAGAGATCAGGTTTCTTAGCCTGGGGAACAGGAGTTGGTGGGAGCTTTGTGGGGAGCTGCAGTTCAGCCTGTCAAGGAGAAGCTCCCTGGTCTCAACTTTGGTTTGCCTTTTGCAAGTAAACATTTGGGTTTTAGTGACACAAACTACTGTGCCCGCTCACAGGGGACTTCTTGGTTTCCCTGTTAGTTATCAGCAGTAGAAATGTGTAGTAGAGAGGTTTACAGAGGATGTCTCTTCCGAAGGGAAGACTTCACTGCTGCAAGGGAGCACAAGAAGAGGCACCTCCTGATGAGAAGGAACATAAGAGAGCACAGACAAAAATAAAAGCCACAGGAGCATGTGGCAGCATCACTTAAATGAGATGCACAGCTGCCTTCTTTTATCTCTCTTCATCTGTTGTTTATGCAGAGGTGTACATCCCAGGGGCGTATGGGAGGGGAACATTCTTTTTTCTGGAAGAAATTTATTGCAAAAGAAAATTAAAAGTTTTTCAGATGCAGATTTATAGAAATTAAATGGTTTGCCATTCCACCTAGAAAACACGGCTGAGAGGGATTTTAAAAGTAATGGGGTATATGCTAGAATTTTTCTCTCTTCCCTTTTTTTGGCTGGCATGTAGGTCAGTTTAGGAAATCTTTGACACCCTCCTACATATAATGTCAATTCTTTTGATTTCTGCTGTGTGTTTTCACTGCAAATGGATGCTGGTTTTATTTTACCATCCAGTCACAAACATCCAAATTTGTAGGGTCATGAGCACTGAGATCAGTTCCTCCACAGATCCTAACCCTCATTTCTCCTTGCCCCTTGCTGTTTTTCGAGCTCATCACATCCCAAACAACTTGTCTTCGTGGACCATCCATGCAGCTTTCACTGTCTTTCATCTGACTGTTGAAATAAATGACCGTATGAGCTAAAATAATCCGAGCCATGCACACTTGTCCAAATCTCAGGCAGCAAAGGCCTCTCCATTAATGTTATAAGAAATTCACACAACCTTGTGGTTCGTCAGCATGTTCCCTATCATTTGTTACATCTTTTTGACAGTTGAGCATCAATTTAGAAATGCCCTGCAATGAACTCGCAGAGAAGCATCGCTGAAGGTCAAGTGAAGGAGGACACTTTGCAGTGCTGAGCCAGTCTTAGCTAACAGCTCCTGGTCTGAGCAGGGTGGGTGTAGATGTACACCCGTCCCAATTCTCCTCCTCACTGTTGAGCCAGAGGTAAATGGTCTTCAGTGCTAAGGGATTCATCTTCTGCAGAACACCAGGAGGAATACTAGCCAGTGTCAGCTACAGAGCACAAAATCTTATTAATGAGCAGAATAACCAGATTTCTTACTGTCTATTTGTGGGGCTGAGGCCACTGCAGAGAGACACGCGGCCAAGCGGGGGCTGACCCATCCCTCTCACTGGGACTGTGATGCTGCAGGAGAGGCTGAAGATACACTTTATTTTCTTTGGAGATGTACCTTATTTACAGCAAGCCCAAGCATCCCTTCACAGTGCTATGCTTTGGCAATATAAACAGCACTGGAATGTTTTACACTGGAGGCCACATTTTTGGGAGGATAAATGAGAGTTCTCATTTTGACAGATACCCATGCTTGTGTCTTGTGTCCCAGTAACATCTATAATGAGCAAAAACCCAGCTCAAACCAATAATAGAGGTGTTCTTGGCACTTCATAAAAAGTTGGAAACAATTATGAGAGCCAAAGGTTAGAAAAGAAAAAAAAGTAGAGTGGGTGATAATTGGGAAACATTAAAAGCATGTTATTGAAGGCCCCAAAAGACTATCTAGGGGGAAAAGTTTCATGTTGGTTACAAAAACAAGTTTAGAGGGAAAGTAAAGGAACAGTGAGAAACATAAATAGATTAGAGAAGTTAATGATGATGTGTAAAAAGCAGAAGTTTCGATCAGTGGCAGATTAATAATTAAAATTAAATCTGGAGCATTGTCTAGAGAAGGCTTCCTTTCCCTGACAAAATAAAGGAAAAATATGACATCCTAATAACAGTGTTGGATCATTATCAGATGGAAATAGATTTTATCAATAATATGGAGCTGCGCATTGAATATTTCTGTTTTGGTACTTGTGAAGGGTAACATGATGCAGTCACACCAATATAAGGATGATGTAAGCAGGTAGAAATATTTTCCATTTCCATTGTAACTCTGGGTGTTATCACATGTTCACCAGCAGCTTCATGTGGGACTGCAGCCTCAGCTCCCTCCCAATGACAGGTGAAGAGCAGTAGCTGCTTGGGCACACCAGCTTTTCATCCTAAGCACACATCAGCTTCTTACCAAAGGCACTAGCTGTTAGCAAAGTGTGATGTTTTCAAAATCATGAGGTTTGGACAACTCAGGAGCTAAACCAAAAATGACAAAGACAACTCTGACCATATTTTTTCTTTACATTTCGTAATATTTTGGATGCTTCAGAAGACTGGAAGATGCAAATATTCTCTAATTTTTTTTTTTTTTTTTTTTTTTTAAGGACATGAGAAGTTCTGGGTGATTGTGGGTTTGTTGGCCTGATAGTGAGCCCAGACAAACTAATTGCACAGCAGATGCCAGCTTCAATTAATAGAGTACTAAAACAGAATAATGGCATTAGTACCAGGCAACATCTTGCCAAATTATGGTTTTGATGAGATGAAAAGTTTGGTTGATGAGGGTATTGCAGATATCCAGGGTGTTACATAACATTATATTACAAAAGGTGATTTAAAAATACGAATATATTTGTGTTCGGGAAATTGCCATGATGCAGTTGAATTTCTGGAAGGATTTTTTTTTTGTGAAACTGTTCACAATCCATGCTTTTAATACTTTAATCCATGAGGGAAAGCATACAGTCATTCTTTGCAGCTTGCAAGCAGTGCAGAGGTAGCTGTGAGTGAGGAAGATGAGAGGTGACAGACTTGACCGATCACGGTGCGGTTACCGTGTATCGAGGCACAGAGTATATATATCACTGCTTGGTTCCAGCCCCTGCGAAATGTACACTGAGAAAGGCTTTTGAAAGACACAGGGACTTTCTGCCTGAGTATTGATGCACAGCATGGCCGAAAGAGCCACAGCCTTCAGCTGTACAGACATGTAAGTAGGTGTAGGGACTCTGCTTTTAGCGGGAGCCCAGCACCTTTGGAAGCTTAGCAAAGAGAAGAGGGAGAGATTACTTTACCACTTAACAAGTAACAGGCATTTTCCATTCCTTTTCCAAAATCTCTGTAAAACCCAATTTGCAGGAAAACAAAATGCAGACTTGAAGTAAGGTTTACCTTCCTGTGGGTAGAAACTGCATCACTGGGAGATGGTGACTTGAGTTGTACTGTGTTTTACCTGTTGATGCTGTCTGTTGCAAGGAAGATTTAGTCCAGGGAGTTGCTGTGCTGTGTGGCAGCTCAGGCTGAGAGATCATAGCCTGGCTTTTGTCATTGGCACAGTTGGTGGCCACCACACTCACTGTTCAACTATTTTTTAGAAATTAGGATACTCTGCAGAGAAAGCTGTGACAAGCTGTGCTGAATAAGCACTTGTTACAACGTGCAGATACCTAGAATAACAACAAAGTCTTAAACTTGGATCGGTAACAGCAAATACTTGTCACCTACGTGTGTCCTGCTTACCATCTTAGCCAGACCAGCCTTCCCTGGCACACCAGGTCCCCTGTAGGCTGTCCTCCTCTTGCCCATTAGCTCCTGCAAAGACCTTGCTCTTACATTTGCTGCAGGCCAGGTTACTTCTCCACGTCCAGTGTCCATTCTGAGATGCTGGCACTTTCAGAAAGTAAAGGCAGTAGAAACTTCTTCCCTAATGGGCAGGAAAATTACTGCCTCCCCACAGGCTTTCTGCTAAATCATAACAAGTGTTATTTCGACATTTGTGTCTCTCCCACTGCTTACAGCAAGCACAAATCCCTGTTGGTCGTGGCAGTGATAGCAGATACCTGCATAAGCATGCAGAGTATCAGCTCTTGGGGCTATGATCTTGTTAACCCTCTACAGACCACATCAAAGATAAACAAAATAAATAAGCTAGTAGGCTTAAATGATTATTCATCCTCACAGCTGGGACACCCAGGCTCTTAAAAAGTTACGTTTGCTGGAGGGTTTGAAGGAAACAGTTCTCAGCAAGGACAGTATTTGCAGAGCCATAACAGTGACACAGCAGCAAAACCAAAGTTCTGACTCTCCACCTCGTGCTGCCCTCTGTGGTTTCTTCTAGGCTTCAGTTAATATGGCAGCCCAAGAAGTCTGGATTTGCAAGTAGCAGTTGGCATTTTAAAGGCTGAGGATATTTGTACCAACAGCAAACTGTGCTGTGTGATGGCTTTAAAGTCAAAAGTGCTCAGCATCCTTCAGTCACTACAATGATAACAAAATCATACAAATTTGTGCTCAGAACATCACTGTTTTTATGAACATAGATGTTTGTAGAAGCTTCAGTCAGCTTTTAGTACTTTCGTGTTTCTTACTGGTACTGGGGAGGCATTTTATCAGCAGCATACAGTTAAAGTAGAGCTGTACTTTATCTGCTGGGGACACAACAGGTTGAGTAATTTCCTGTTGTCTTCTCACTTGAGCCCCATTGCTTTGGAATAACATGGGTAAACACATCCTTGAATAGCCTGCAGTGAAATTACTTACTGTGTGAAAAAACAGAACCAAGAGTAAATACACTGATGGGTTGTCTTTACAGAGAAGTCAATGTGGGGCGCAATAACATAGGAATTTATTTGTCATATCAGGCACTTTGTATGGCTTCTGTATGCAGACTGCTGGATGTAACCCCACTTATCTCTCAGTAAAGGGTCTGTTTTGCACAGAGTAATGTTGTTCTGCACCCTGGCTGCCTAGACAGGGGCACAGTTGCCCTGTGCTCAAGGAAAGAGTGGAAAATATCCATAAATCCTACCCTGAGATATTCTCAGCTATTTCAGTGCTTGCTTTCAGATTGCCAGCTTAAGACAAAGCCCAAAACACCACATTTTTTCAGGTGTAAAGAAGTAATAAAATGACAAGAAATAGTAATGTAAAAACAGGAACACAAGTATTTCTTCTGGGTTTTTAGCTGAAGCTATGATTAAGTCTGAATACTTTACAAAAACAACATATACAAAATGTGAGAGTTGTAAGGTACTTAAAAACTATGCTTATTTAGTCTTGCACAAGTCAGCCATAATGTTGGATTAATATCTGTTTAATTCTCTATGGTGTTTCAGGCTCGGGAGAAAAGAGCTGTATTTCAAAAATACTCCAGAGTTAATCAGGGATGTGGCAGCATCTGCTTAAGAGAGACCCGTAATTGAATCATCCCTAATTAACCTATCACCTCAACAGAAGGGAATAGGATGTTGGTACCCCTACTGAAATGGATGAGAGTGATGGGAATGGGAATGGGGGAGGATGAGGGCAAAGAGAAATAAAGCAATTTGCCTAACACCTAGTTTTATAACAAATTTGGGAGGAGAGAGGGGATAAAAATTAAAGTGTACAAATCATTGAATCTCTTCAGTATATTTAATCAGACTGTAGTTCGAAAAAGATTTGAGCATATTTACATGATAATCAATGCATTACTTAGGTCCAAGGAATGTTTTCTCCTTTGTGTGGTTTGGGATTTTTACAGTATTTACAGATTTTTCTCTTATTATCATTACTGCTGACCTAATTTGTATTTGTAGTAATTATAATTTCAAACTCAGAAAAAAAAAAAACCATTGAAAACTAGCAGAAAATAAAAGTAATGTCAGAAATCTCAATATAGGAAATACAATACTTGTACATTTATTAAATGAAATGTCTGCACAAATCAAAATGAGAAGTATTTCCTATTTGAAATAAATCTCACAAATATATAAAACAGATCCTAAAGAACACTGCTTGATTTAATATTGTTGTTCTATTTTGTGCTATATAGCTAATATACAGTAATTGCAATTTGTTTCATGCAGTGCCCTGCCAGACTGTTTTAGATTATCTGAAGACCGTACTTCAGCATCACAACCAGCTTATGGTACCGCAGCCAACAGACCATCCAACCGAGGTAGTATACAGTGAAAACAAGCTACATCTCTTTATGCCTGATAATTCATTAAAAACATGTAGGCAAACAAGTCAGTAGGCATTTAGTAGTAAAAAATAGGTTAAAAACTGTCTGTCTTAAGTACAGTAACCCCCCAAATGGAGGAAACTCATCATTAATATAATCTAGAATGACTTTACTGAGCAGCACGTAACTCCATCAGCACCAGCTATGCTTGCCTTGCTTTGGGTAGTTTTTCTCTCGTCTTTCCTCAGAAACACCACATTTGTGGGTAGAATTTAGGCTAGGACTACCTGGTGACAGCTGTAGCTGGGTGACTGAGAGTGGCTGCACGTGGCATGCAGCAATCCAGGGTTTGTATCACTTTGCTCCTCTATTCAGTTTTATCCTGTTCAACTTGATATATACATATTTATATTTATCACTAGCTGTTATCATTCAGGTATATTCCAAGGATTCATTTCCCTTTTTTTAATGCTCTTTTGCTTAATCAAAATTTTTAAGTACTGTAAAAAACAAGGCTGTTTTGTAACGTCCCACAAGGAATAGCTTGTCATAGTGTGACAGAATTTTTTTATTCAATTAAACATATGGAGATTAATTTTTTATTCATAAATTTAATCATGTACAAATACAAGCAGGGATACATTTGTATTTTGGTTCTTCCTTCAGAGTCTGCTTATTTCTTTTTTTGGGAGGTTTTCTGTTTTAGTTTAATGACTGTTGGACACACCAAACCACATCATATATTTACCGAGAATGTTTTGCCCAGAAGTGCTTTACTTTCTGAGGAAGCAATGAAAGTGTATCTGTAGCAGGAACCCAGTAATTGCTTAACAGAGTGGCATAACACTATATCATGCCTTTGGAGAAGAATGAGGAAAAGTATCGTAAATTTCAGGGGGAACAAGAGAGAAGTGTTATAAAATTGAGGCTGAGGAAGTTACGCAGAATTTATTACCGTCTCCTCGGTTAATAACAATGTAAGCTCTCATGCAATCTAGATATTAGGCCTTTCTGCACCCTATTTTCATCTGTCCTGTATGTATAAACACAGATTAGCTTCTAAGATAGCTTGCTGCTTAGCGAAGCCACATGTGAGCATCTGTCCTTAAGTCACATGAACGAGCCTGGAGCCCTGCCCTGTTGCAATATGGGCTTGCATTGCATAAGACAAGCCTGACAGGGCATAAAAGCCAGGCAGTGCCTATGGCTACATGCAGCTTGTACCTTGCAGTGGTTTCAGTAAGGATGGTCCTTGCTTCACAAAAGGGTTTTTTTAATAGGAAAAAACTACCTAAAAAAAAAATAACTAAAAGAACTACCTTCAAAAAGCTAAGGTAGGAAAATAATTGACTTTATATAAAAGGGATGTGGAGCTAGCTGCTGCAAAAAAAAATAAGTGCCAACATGAGGATCACATGGTCCTTTGTGCTGTTGTAGCGGAACAAGCCAAGCAACTACTCACATCAGCCCCCGGAACAGACTGCTCACGGTTACTTCAGCATAAGAATGTATTACCTCCAAAGAGCTTTCCATGCTGCCCTTTGCTCTTCTTTCTTCCCTAGAGAGAGCTAGATTATAGGTGAAGGGTCCTTCTCTTAGGGATTACAAGCTTGCATTTACAACTACAGGGGAGTGAGTGAAATGTTGAAACGTTTTGGGGGAAGTGGCCTTTCAGACAGACAAAGCTCATCTCTTCCTTTATATTTTGGCTTCCTTTGCAGAGTTTTGGATTTACCTGTAGCTGTCTTTGCCAACAGCTTGCAGCAAGGCAAACAAGTAGCAGACAGTCACCCAGGCTGAGCTCCCAGTGATGCTAAGCCGACTGGAAGATGGTGGTTCTCTAGATCATACTGATTATCTAATGACACCCTCAGCATAGTTTTCAGTTAATTCAATCTTCCATATATTTATCAAACTTGCAAAAAAATTGAAAGCAAATACCTGAGGAAAAACTTCAAAGTTGCTCTCAAGCTGTCTCCCAATATGCTATAATAAGTATATGAAAGAAGGCAAGGGTAGTCCTTAAAATAGTTTGTGGATATCAAAGGCCAGGAAGTGAGGAGAACTTTGCGGCAGATGCCCATAAATGCAGCACGTGGCTGAGTGCCTCACTGAGCATCAGATCCATGTTTTTTTAGCTCACTGCAAGCTCCTATTGAAGCTGGGGGCTATACAAAGAGTTTCCCAATTGGGCTTCTAGATTTATGTGTTTTGATAAACAGATGCAGCTGTAAAAGTGAATGAGTCTCTAGGAAGGTGTGGTTTGGGTTTTTATTGTGTACTTCAATTATTTCAAGTATATTAACAGTACCATCTTGCATTAATTGGGTAATTCTGAACTATAGCATTGTATGGGCAACAAGAATTAAATACAATTTAGGTACAATTGACTTAAGAGGGCTTATAAATGTGTGTGGATTACAGGAATCCCCATAATTAGCCCCACAGCATTCATTTAATATTGGAATATTGAAGTATACAAATTATGAAGGTTAAAAGCAAAATTTCTTTCCAGCTGACACGATGGCATTTCTGTAAAGCTATAATTTGAGTTAATACAGTATTCATTAATAATAATGAAGCTTTTAGTTTCATAGTTCCTTTATTTATTTTCTTTACATTTTTCACAGTAACATAATTGCTGTCAAGCTTCAGATGTGTTGTACAGAAGTAATAAATTTATTATAAAAAGAGACCAAAAGAGTCACCTCTGAAGTAAACTATCAGCTGCGATGAAGTGATCCATTTGATCATGCTCTTCAAAGACCCTTTTTATGCATTCTAACATATTAAGAAGAAACATTACACTTAAATAGTTGCTGATTCTTAACTGTTTTTAACCTGCTTGTTAAAGTGGAAATTATCAATAGCCACCTCTCAAAACCAGTACCTCACCCCATTTGAGTTACCGAGAATGAGTAGTTCTAAAATTACATTTCCATTTTCTAGAAGAGCAATTGCATGTTCACTTCAGGTTGTGTTTCACTGTCAGTATCGTGGATAGTTAAAAAACGTATCTGTTATTGCAACTGACATCTTCACTTATTTGCCTTGTAAAATAAGCAACGGAAATATTTCACTTTTTCAGGGGAGTAAGCAGTTGCTGAACAACTACCCTGTCTACATCACTAGTAAACAGTGGGATGAGGCTGTAAATTCTTCCAAGAAAGATGGACGACGGCTCCTTCGCTATCTCATCAGATTTGTTTTCACAACCGATGAGCTTAAGTACTCATGCGGCCTTGGAAAAAGGAAAAGGTCAGTGCAGTCAGGAGAGACAGGTCCTGAAAGACGTCCTCTGGATCCAGTAAAAGTAACATGTCTCAGAGGTACTGCATCTTTTCGCTCAGTGTCCACCATATGTGATCTCATTTCACCACATTGGCTCTGGCTCAGTAGAAGCATTTGGCTGACATTTGCAGAACTAGAAGGGGTTTCACAGGCAGGTGTCAAGCAGCCAGAAACCCTCCACTTTCATACATACATACAAATGTGTATGTATGCATTATATATGTGTTTTGGTTGTTTTTTGATGGGAAAAAATAAGGCTGCTGATTTAAGAGAGGAGACAAATGCAAGGGCACATGACACTAATACACTTCAAACAGCAGTGAAGCAGAACTAGACAATCTTGATTGCACTCTTTTACAATAAACCCAGGTCATTTGTTAACACTGATACACAGCAAAACTAACCAAGAGAATAGTTATAGTCTAATGTCTAATAAGGATATGATGCACAAGAATACAGTGCATCATTGGAGTTAGAAGCTCACTGAGTTTCAGAACAGGTATGAAAACATCTAGGGTCAAGAACATCTGCGGGTTAATTACCTACAAAGTGTACACAAGTGTGTTGTCAAGAATTTAACTTTTTTTTGGCATACTGATGCAACATTGCCTGAAAAAATTAGGGAACAACTTTCTCCCATGTTTAGTCTGAAAAGGGAGTGGAGTTTTTAATCATTTCACAATGTCAGAGAGTGAGGATATTGCACAGAAATGGTACAGATTGAAAAGAATCTTGTGTACTTTCATTTCCTAAAATTCTCTGATAGGTCTGGTACAAGCTTTGTAGTAAAACATACAAAACAGGGCTTTTTAAAGCCAAAGTAAAAATATGGTTTTAGTATCAACATCTGCATTTTATAAATGCATATGTTTATTATTTCTTTAACTCCTACTTAACTTTATAGTATTTCGTGAGTACATACATGAAATTTTGGTTGAACTAACCTCAAGTATGTTTTACTGATCAGTGCAATTTGAAAAGGTATATTGTGGTCAGTCATTGATAAAAATATCTTCACTCATTCAGTTGGAGTCCAAAGTGTTTATATACATCAGATGGAGCCTCTTCCCATTTAGGGTAGAAGAATCCAACAAGGCTAAGTAGATAAAACTTGTGGTTAGGGTTCATTGATGTAACCAGGTAATGAGCTCAGATTTTACATTCAGACAAATTAGGCAAACAAGCTCTTTTTGTACTACAAAGGGATCTTTTAACTTGCTGCATGATATTCTACCAGAACTGTATCAGAGCTTAATCAAAGGGCAAGTCCATTGTACCCCATGCTGCAGAGGTCTAGAGAGAAATTCGGGATTCCAGAAGTTCTGGAAAATGAAGGCTGGATACAAGTGCTTTAGCATTTACTAAATTACTTTAAGTATCACCTAATAGTTTACACACAAACAGAGTGTCGATACCCTTTTCTTCCCCTTTCTCTCACCTACCTCCCAAGACTAATAGTAAATCCACTTGTACATGGAATTTTGCATATGGCCACTCTTTTCTGAGGTCCTGGACACAGAACGTGGGCAGCACTCCTTGGGAGAAAGAGTAATTTCTTTAATTTTCAGAAGCTTGAAGAGGAAGCCAAAACATGCAATGTGTAGTGATCATCTAAGAAAGCAGAGTAGACATCTCTCCTTTGGGCTTTCGTGCGTGGGGGCGAACATGACAATTTTCTCCAGTGCTGAGAGTTGGCCACTAGCTCTTACTCATTTACAAACCAAGGTAACAAGTGTCTGACTAATTCTCAGCCCAGCTAATTGCACCTTTCCACCACAGCAGGGAGTGCAAATTGGTTCTCTCCCTGCAGTCAGAGTGGTTTAAATATATATAAACATTTTTAATATATTCCTACAGCTGGCTGGTCTGGAACCAGTTTTAAAACATCCTGGCATGCTTAAATAATAGCATTACTCCTTTACGTGGTAACCTTTTCTCTGAGAAAAAGACGAGTCTGTGGGGGCACATGTGAACATAAGTAGGTAGGAATTACTGTTGCCTGTGTGGATTTCCAGGGAAATGAATTTAAAACAGAGATCACTATCACTTTTGCAGATGCACAGCTAGAGGAGCTATGCAAAAATCACATCCTAATTGTCCAACAGATGAGATACCTTGCAGGCACAGGAACTCCTGTAAAAGCACAGCATTCCCTGTCTGGAGATGTGGTGACAGTAATGAAGTTGCCTTACACCACTTACTGTGCAGTTGGCTTGTCAACAGCAGAAAATAGAATTTAAAAATATCCTGGGACACACAATACTGCATGAGGGAATAACTAATGTTACAGAATAAATAAGCAGCTCAGTTTCCATATGAGCTGCAGTGTATCCAATATCTCTAATAAGGTGCCCTCACATTTAAAATCATATTTGGATGTTTCAAAGTCCAAATACACCTATTTGAGCTATGTCTAGCAGTTACAACTCCAGAATTGGCAAGGCACCTTCTGCAAGTCTAGTACGTAGCATGTCAAAGAATCTGAAAAATAAATTATAAAAAATGTAATCTTCACATACAAATAGCTGTATATGGAAGCAGTAGCTATTTAAATAGCTAAAATACATTCAGTACAGTTTATTTTCTCCTGTATTGAAAACTATTGCAAGGCTCCCCAAATCAGCCCTCTAATCTCATTTAACTATTTCTAAGGCCAAATTAGTCCCTGAAAAAATAGATGTAAAATACAGGGAGATGAAAATCACAGAATTTAAAAGGAAAGATATCCCAAATAGAAAGGAGCAGTGACATTTTCCAGCAGGCTGGGGGCTCCTGCAGCTTGCAGGTGCTGAAAGGGCCAGCAGAGGGAGGTCAGAAAGATACAACAGGAATTACCTTGAGGTATAGGCACCAACAGGTTTCAAATTAAATACACCTTGGCTCACGTTAGCTTCCACATGTATTACACACGCGGAATCACAGCCTTCGCTTCAAATCAGTTCTTTATACTTCCACAAGAAGGGATTTTATCTCCAAGTCCCATGAGTCACCTAGTTAACTCAGGTGTAACATACACTGCATGTGGAGAAACACACTCGTGCAGAACTGGAATAGGTCCAAGTGGCATTATCATGGCATCCCCCATAAGGCTTTACTTCTGCTTAAGTAGAGCAGCAATACCTCCTTTCTTATTTCCCATGAGCTTTTGATGCCTGGGCAATACCAGATGCTGCAAAGACAAGTTGCTTTTTATCCTCGCGTGTTTTCCTGCAGAGTTCATTAGGATGCACTGCACCTCCAACCCGGACTGGTGGATGCCATCTGAAGAGCAAATAAACAAGGTGTTCAGTGACGCAGTGGGACATGCTCGCCAGGGGCGTGCCGTGGGGACTTTCCTGCACAACGGCAACTCCTATTACGAAGGGACTGACCACCCAGGATCACAGGATGAAGTCTTCAATAGAGGTATGCAAGATGGATCTGGAGATTGATGGCAGTGAGAACCACATCATACAACAGTAGCAACCACTTAATTTAGGGGAAACTGTTTGTTAAACATACTTAACCCTGCTGTCGTTTAGGAGTCCAAAGCACATTTGAATACATACTGCATACATTTCAACTTCTCCATCCTACCATATCCCAGTTAACAGAAAGAAATCCATTTCAAGACCTGCTTTATGGGACTTCTCAGTGCCTATTACTTCCAAATCCTTCACAGCACGCTCAAAGGGAACGTGCAGTTCATTTCATCTAGTTGTAGAGGAAAGGTCATTTAAAAACTATAAAAATGTCAAAAGAAACAGCAGCTACTATCTCTTTAGCTTATTGATAACAATCCCAGGCCTGGACTCAGAACAGCTGGGTGCTATTTGCTTTCCCTGAGTAGAAGATGTAAGTACAAGTCTGCACACTTACAACAAAGAAAAAAGAAGTGGTTTCCCATTTACTAACAGAAAAGAACATAATTATAAATACTACCTTAAAATATCACACAAGATGGAAAATCCAGGGACTTGCTTAGCCTACTCTGCCAGGAAATTAAGCTTCCCGAGTAAAACAGCACTCGTCAACAGCAGAATCCTTCAAAGACCCAGAACAATAACAGACACTTCTAACAGATAAAAATTGCATTGTATATCAGACAGACAGTATATTTATCTAGATTCTTGAGGATTAGAGTTGATCATGACAGTTTTCATTAAAACAAGATTGCTAAAAACAAATTGCCATTTCAGAAGACAAATTTTCCTTTGTCTGTTCCTATTCTGCAGCCATATTTTGTAACTTTAGAGGCTTTAAATTGCCTTTTCTCATTTTCACTTTCATATGTGTTTTATATCCATTCCTTGAAAGAGGTGAGGCACTGCGCTGGTTTTGCTCAGTGTTGCATTCAGGGAGGAGTTGGGCAAGAAGAACCCGGTTTAGTGTTCTGTGCTAAGTAGACATGGGATCCAGACTGAGAGCTCTAAGAATAGAGCTATTGGAGCAGAATTCACAATGGTGCCCAACACTGGAAGCAAAAAGTAGCTTTAAAAACAAAAATCAGTCCACAAAAAAAGTTTAATTTTGAAGGTTTAGGAGTCCATTGTCCATCTAAATTGATACATGCCAGAAATATGCAACACCAAAGAAATTATATCCTTTCCTTTCCACATCAGGAAATTTCCACATCCTTACCTTTGTCTGGCTACTCAGGCCGGTGTTGGCATCCTCCACAGCCTGAACCAGTTCTTCCTGAGGCAACACTTCCGCACAGGCAGGTACAGGGAACTGTTTTTTGGAAAGAAGGCTAACTTCACTTTTGACCATCCTTAGTGCTACCTCACCAGCGTTGACTCTCCTGAACGCGTCTCATGCTCCCCAGCTTTCCTCACCGCCTTGTGCAAACCACAAGTGTAGCTACTAACTGCTCCTTTCCCCCCTTCTCCTCTCCTTCCCAACCTTCTGCCCATGCACCAGGCAAGACAGGAGGCACCGGCCCCTTGCTCAGAGATTGGGAAAGGCTCTCTGGGGTGCAGCACTCCTCAAGCCCCAACCTGGCTGCGGGGCTGAGGCTGTCTCAAAATTCAGCTCACCTACACAAGAGCTCCCTTCTGCCGTCTGCCTCCTCTTTGCCTGTAGTTGTGACTGGTCGCCCATGGCTCCCCATGCACTGCCATAGAGAGGACCTTGCTCAGTCCCCATATGCTTTAGGCCCTTAAATGTCCAGTACCTCTCAGTTCACTTTAATTTTGGTGATCTCTTAGAAGGGGCTTGAAAGGCACACACTGGCCCCAAAATAACTAACTTATTTTCTAAAAGTCAACTAGCAGTTTAGTCACACAGGACCTCACTAGACCAAGGGGTTTAGAACAGCATTCCCTCATTACAGGCAGGAGGTGACTTTCTTGGAGCGGTCACAGCACATGGTGGCCTCTGGAGGAGAAACTCAGTGTATAGAAATGTCACAGTACAGATATCCTATAGTAGCTTTTCAGTGTTGAACTTACACTTTTTTTAAAAGAACTATAATAGAAGATGTTTCATTGCTCAGATGGTGTAAGTCTTGCTGGTCTATGTTTAATGTGGTGACACATGCCAGAACTCTTTGGTAAAACATGTCAGAATGTGTGAGTCAACATCATACTGTAAATTTGTCCACAGCGATATGTATCATGCTGTATTTTTGTAAACATTGTGATGGTTTCCTTTCAGATGCTTAATTGTATGATGCTTAATATATAAACACTTGCTTTTTAACAGTCACAGAACAGAATTACTGAACTGGACAGATCTCTCTCTTAATAACTGAAAGATTTGCTGAAATAACTAGTAAGCCTAATTTATTTTTAGTGTAAAAAGCATAGCCAGCATCCTGGAACCACTCACAATCCTCTACTCTCATTGTGCAAAATAACCAAAAGTATAATTTCATCAAAATGGCTTTGCAGGTTTGGATCTTTCTTTATGAACAAAATTTTGTCCTCAGTTGCTTATGTGCACTGGCCAGTGACATGAATCATGGTCACACACAGGCATTAACAGGCACCAGTTCATATTTTCATTCATGTTTGGTTTTAAAGTGACAGAGTATAAAAGCTTTTGTCAGTTGTCTGTCTTTGTTTTTAATTGACATCATGGCCACTTGACCCACACATTTAATTTTAAAAATCCCAACCTTGCACAACATCTTATTCCAGTTAATTTGTTCATTAGGTGTTATAAATTTATACCCATTGAAGCATCTAAATATCTGCAATATGTTAGATATGGGACCTGAAATAATAGATAGCACATAAGCCCTTACAGAGGAAGATATCCATATTTAGGCAGTGTGCTTTATAAGCCGGCACATCCCTTCCCAGTGACAGAAGGAAACTGCTATCTATCATGTCACTCCAGAAAGTCCCAGGAGGATAGAGATTCTTGTCTTATCCTTCCACATGCTTTAATCTTCCTGTCATTTATGTATCTGCCTTCTCTCAAACTTTGTGTAGCAGCACCGCACGCCCATCTGTGCCAACATGCCTTCGCTATATTTTCTATGACAAATATTTGTGGAGAAACTGTGATTAAAGAAAACATTAATCCTGATATTTTTATTGTTATGGTGTAGTTAATTCTATGAATACTTTCTAATGATGATTGTACTGTGTAGAGTAAGTACAGGTTAGGGATAGACCTTTATCAGATATTGTACAAAAAAAAGTGCATAGTGTAATATAGACTAGTAAGGTTTTTGTGACAATTTCTATAGGATGTGTGAATTGTTTTCTATGTGGCAACACACATTTCTTTTAAAGAATATAAAATCTTAGAGAATTTTTTAAACAGTCAATATTTTTTAATTATAAAGACATTTGTTACCTACAGTTTACTATTTCAGGTTTTAATTCTAATTTGGATATTGGTTTTATTACTACATACCTCCGGTTCCATTTGTTCTGTTGCATAAAGATGCACAATAAAAGTTAGTCTCTGGTTAATCTGTCTTTCTCTTTCTCTAAACGCAAGGTTGTGTCACTGTGACAGCCATGACTCCTGAGTCACACTATAAATATATACTAAAAGTTTTAGACTTAGATTTATATAAAGGACTAGAGCATTTTCTTTTGCATTAAATGCTTGTTTGATATGAAACACCGGGAAGCACAGTGAAAGATTATGAAAAATTCAAATACAAATATAAATCATTTTCACCTCAATATACAACCACATAGATTTATGTGCTGGTTAAATAGAAAGACTGCTCAGAGGAAGTACCCATCTGCAATCTTAAAACCTGGATTTTCAAGCAGTGACGTTTAAATCCCATTTTAATTCAGAATCCAGTGATGGCTGAACATCTCCTGTTCTCTTAAACGCTTTAGAAAATCCTGTCTTCAGATAATTTGTAGAGGAATTACGGTGACAAACATTGACCACGGCAAACCACCACTGCTGTGAAGCAAGACAAGCCTGCCCGCAGGCTGGCTTCAGCCATTTGAAATGGTTACCAAATACTGCCATTATGAAACAACGTTTTAGGGTGCCTGTAGTCCTGAAAAGCTAACTGGGGTTGGGTAGGTATTTTCTAGGTCAGGGGCTTCAGCCTGCTGCATTTTTTTTGTGAAAATCACAGTTGGTGAAAACAGTTTACTAACCCCCCACCAAAATAATTTCAGGTAATTCGGAGAAATGGAGGTAAAAAAACCCTCTATTAATCCATGTGCAAAAAATTATAATTGGCTTCTCTTTGATGAGCTTTGACTTCCCACACTTTTGGGCAATGGCTGGAAATGTCTGAGGATAGATCCAGAGGCAGGAGGGAAATGGGTTGGGTTGTGGATAAATCAAACAGGGTGAAGGAGCAGTACAGGCAGGAAACGAGCAGGGAAAGTGGACAAGGAAAAAGAGTAGGTAAATAGGGAAACAGAGGCAGAAATTGGGTTTCTGAAGTTTGAAAAGAGGGATTAGGTCTAACAGCAGAGCATATGGAAGGGTACAAGCATGAGAGGTAGTGCCTGGGGCAGGGCAGGCAGAGAGAAGGGGTATAGAAGAGGTACCTGGGATGGGGAAGAACTAGGCCTGGGAAGTAACTGCAAGGGAACAAGCACCACAGATGGGGAGTATCATTCAATAATGTCACACTTTATCACTCTTCCACTAAATACCTGTTAAACACACTGGTAAGGCAATGGCTAAACCACGCTCCTGCTCTGCAAGCAGTGCTGGTGCCCTCAGAAGCACAGCCCATGCTGGCAGTTACGTCTTTGCTGAGGCACAAGATATCCCTGAAGAGAACTTTTAAAGTCCAAGACAAACACTGAACCTCATGCATATGAAGGTAATTCGTTTTTACCTCACTTGCTTTGAACAAACTCATGTGCAAGCTCATATTATTAAAGTGTTTGTAATCTTATTAAAATAAGATTACTCACATTGCAAAATCTTGTCCTCAAAAGTTCAGCTAGCAAGGCTTTCTCTGCCTCCTTCCCTCTGCTGAGGCACTGACTGAAGCCAGTGGACTGCTGAGCATGATAATAGGAAGTGCTTCCATTACAGTGAGGAGACAATCAATAGTCCCAGGGAACACAACAGGAGGCAGCATGTTTCAAACCTCAGCCTGCTGTGCTGAGTACTGGGACAGTTGTATCTCTTCTTTCATGGGGGTTTTGTGAATATCAGTGCTACTGAACAACCAGAGCTATAGTGCTAAGCACAACAAAAATCTCTTGAAGACAGTAATAACAAGCCTGCCTGCACAGCAGTTTGAATACACACAGCACATAAAACCAGGCCAGATCAAATTTCACGGATTTCACAGAATAGTCTGAGTTGAAAGGGACCCACAAGGATCATCAAGTCTGATTCTTAAGTGAATGGCCCTGTACAGGATTGGGGTGGGGTAAGACAAAATACAAAATCACAGCTGGAGGAGCAGCAGTCTCCTGCAGAAGGCTGGGGCACTGGGCAGCAACAGCAGTGTAGAGCAGACATTAAGGACTTCCAAGCACAAGGAGACCTGTACATTGCACAGCAGTATTCATTTGCCTTTTCCTAACATCTAAGTCCTTAAGACACTGCCTTCACAATTTTCTCGTACTGCAGCTTTGTGATCCGCTAACTCGTGCAGCATGGACAACAGCACCATGTGTACTGACTTGCAAAGTCAATTTCAGTTTAGAAACATGAACATATCTCAGAAAGAATTCATCTTTCCCTGCCTGACTTATGATCTTTTGCACCATCAGTAACTACAAAGTGCTTCAGCATGAGGCAAGTGTGAATACAGCTCCAGATGACAATCATCTAAATCTTAGTTATTGATAGAGCAACCTATTAGAGGTTGGGGAATTTTTCCATCCTGTTGCTAGGGGACCTTAACGAGCCTTAACTATTGGGTTCTTAAGAGACAAGAGATATGGCTGGCCAGAGTAGGGGAGGAAGGCACCTGGCCAGCTGGTAATATCACTTGCTCTGGGGGATCAGAGGTTTTGCCTTTTGCTGGGACCACGGGAGCCCAGCTCCGCTCTGCTTTTNTCTGCCACCTTTCGCTTGCTAGCCCGAGTAAGTCACACCCACTGTCCAGTTTGCTGCTCCAAGGTTTCCCTCTCCAGCCCCTCTCGCCATCCAGCCCTCCAGCCATGTGATCTGCTCGCCATTGTCACTGAGGCGAGGCTCTGACTGTGCCACAGCGCCCCCTGCAGCTGTGCGGGAGTCAGCTCCCCTGCCCTGCCTGGGAGCCCGACAGCGCCCCCTGCCAGCCATGACCGTAACTGCACCAAAAGGGAGGGGCGGTGTCTGGCAGCCCAGAGAAAGCTGCCACCGGGTTTCTGGTTTTGTTTGTTGTTGCTACTGTTGTTATTTCTTGTTTTCCTTGTTATAGATACTAGTAAAGAACTGTTACTCTTTTTTCCTTATCTTTGCCTCAGAGCCCTTGATTTCAAAGTTATAACAATTCGGAGGGAAGGGGGGTCATATTCTCTGTTCTTGAGTGGGGCCTATTTAAATCAGAGGCTCTGTCTGGGTTATTTCCTAGCAAGTTCACGCATAAACAGGTCTGCATAGAATAAACCTTCCCTGCTGCACCAGGGAGCCCCTTGGAACACCTGGCAGATCTCTGTATATGACCTTGCCTTATGAATGCAAAAACCCTCCTCTGCAAAGACCCTTCAACATCTGAAGTATAAAAGCAGCTTCTACTGCAAAAGAATCACATTAGGAGAAAAAAAAGCCACACCAGCAGATTAATTAGCTAAGTCAAGAGAAAAAAAATCTGACATGAACTTCTGCAACAATGTTGGGAAAAAGCTAAAAAACTCTTTTGTCCTTAAAAGTGCTTTAAACTTTCCCACTCATCTGACAGATATAATTGCCTCAACCTAGGCTGTCTTTGTAGGAAAACAGAAAGAAACAGGTTTGCTAATGACTCAAAGTAGTTTCCCATTAGAAAAGTTAATATCAAATTTAGTTCCCATTTAGAAACAGGGTCAATAGTACAGCAGAAAAAGTCTAATTAAACCTTTCAAAAATGCCTGGTAGCAAAGTGATTGAAGAACTGAAATTCTTCTTGCAAAATGATGTGAGAACCTCAAAGAGCCAAAACCTGAATTACTTATTGAAGTGATGGAAAGAGGGATTTTTTTATTTGTTAAAGGATAATCCAAAGAAGCAGAGCAGCAAGCAGTTCCAACACAGCCTCTTGACAAAAGGAATATTAAGGAAACACCTAGGGTATTTTTCCCATCCACACCACCAGGAAGACTGTTCCAGGGTGAGACATTTCCAAGTAAAAAGGTGAATTTGGCACATTTGTAAACCCACCAAATGCTAGCCAGAGTATGACTGCACATCTCCCTCAATGAGCCAGAAGTGTCCAATTACTTACTGAGCAGATGGAGCTCCTGGAACACAGATTTTGGAATTGGTCTTCTCCACCTAAAACCCTTGTTTTGAACCACCTGGAAACTGAAGTTCTATATTGAAGGTTGGAACCAATGAAATCAGTGAAAAGCATAAAGGTAAAGGAGCAGAATGGGTTAAAGACACAGCCCAAAGTGTAAAGTCTTTCTCACATCAAAGTTTCCAAGTTGTCCAAATTCATTGAGATCTTCTTCCACAGTATTTAATTTTTATTTTTGCTGAGATCTCAGTTGTCTTTCATGAGAACCATGATCAGCGAGGTACAAATCTGCAGCCAAAGATACCTACATACAATTTTAATGCAGAGACAGAGGTTCATACATGAATGCATTTTTATGTGAATCAAATGCAAGATGGATTTTCTTTATGACTGCCTTAGAGGAAATAAAACTCCCTCATTTAAATCCTAACCTTACTGCTTTGTGTATCCAGAGTAGCCTGATTTAATAGTAAATTGCTCTTCAATCAGTATTTGGGGCAAAACAAAACCTTCCCTAAAACACTGAGTATCAGTTTACACTAGAGCAGAGAATAACATTTAAGTCCCCTCAAGTGTCAGAAAGAGAACCTAGAAAAGATCTTACTTAGCCCCAATTCAGCATCAGAACTGAAGAAATCTAAATTAAAAAAAAAGTTAAAGTCACAACAGAGTGTGAGTAAATCAATACACATACTTAACTAGGAGCTGAGCTGGCACAGCTTCTGTGAGAGCAAAAATTATGTTCCTTTCCCTAAAGTTTTCATAAGTTTAATTAGAACGCTAAAGGAAGGTTTACTTTCCATGATCTTTTAATAAGTCCCTCATAAAATATTTGCAAAGACAGACAAAACTCGTTCTTGAGTAGGACTTTTAAGACCACCTTCAACCAGCTGACTGCAAGGTCCCACTTCAACTCATTACCCTCCATTAACACAATTATTTAAGAATGGCTTTTCAATAAATGCCACAGACGGCAAATAAAGGATTTCAAAGATTCCAGGTTACATTACATGAAAAGAAAGACCTCTCTCCCTCTTTTGAAGTGACTGACCACTTGCTTGGTTATTCAGACAGCCCAAAAGACAGCCTAGTACTTGAACTCAAATAGACAAGAGACAAGGCCCTCAAGTCTGTCACTTCTCAGCTCAGGCAGAACTTGTGCCATTTGGTTCATTAGAGGAAAAAAAAAAAAATGTAACCATACAAAACCAACAAACTTCCCTTGAGAAAGGGAGTCTCTTAACTATGAAATGAAACATCTTTAGCAATCAAGGCATACACTGCATAGCCAAAATCTTTCCTGCAATATGTTGCTTGACCACTTTATTTCTGGCATCTGATACCATACAGAAAAAAAAAAAACTGAGTTTTTCAAGTTTCTTCACTTCATCACCAGGGCTTCTGGCATTTTTGACTCTTCTTTCCAACCATATAGAATTTTTTTTAGCCCAGTTAGAAGCAGTTCTTTCCATGACCGGATAAATAAGCAGTTTTATTGGTATTAGTGATAAAAAGTGGCACTTAAGTGTACCAGACAGTATATTAAATCCTTTCTAAGCTGACTAATTTCAAGCTTTTTCTTAAGCAGCTTGGACAGCTTTGCTGGAATTGTGAAACCATGGTTACTATGCAAGTCTAACACATAAACTCCAGCCTCTTCAAGGAATTCCTCATATCCTTGACTATACACAGACAACCCATCTGTGTAACTACCTTTCTTCATGTCATCCTTACATCTGGACTGGGACAGGTAGTCCAAACTGGAGACAGTGCCCGTGGGGTCTCTGAGCCGGGCAGGAAAAGCTTTCTCAGTACAAGGGAAGGAATTGCCCTCATTGAGGGCAGGGGGTGAATAGGATGAAAGGTGGAGTTGCCAGTGAGGTTAAGAGAACAAATAAACAGAGCTTGGCCAGCCAGGGCAGGTTGCCCCTCACCGAGTGCATGCTATAGAACAGTGCCAGCATCGCAAAGGCAAATTGAATAACTGGTACAAATAGATGGACAGAACCTTTGTTTTGCATCTATAAAATTGTTATGTATGATTTGAATTCAGAAACATGGTGAATCATCGGTTGCCTACAGCCTGTGTTACTGCTTACTTTTCCAGTACTTATAAAATTACTTCAATTAACAGAACACAACCCTTACTGGCTATGTAACATTTTACTCAGTAATTGCAACTTCCAGACAAGATACAGAATGTACTGAATTCAAGTATAATTACAAAACAAAGAACATATGCAGGTAAGTATTCCAATGTCTACACCTCACAAATCAAAATGACTTCCTCATACTTATACGGAATAACCAAGACACGGAATGAAAAAGCCAATACACCAAAATGCAAGGCATGGGGTGGGGAAGGGGGCTGGTCAATCTGATTAGAAGGCTGCATGGAAAAATAGATTTTGACTTTGAGATTGCCCTTTGAAAGTTCTACCACCAGTGAAAATCCTCACTGTTGACTTTCAAATTTAATACCATTTTGGCAATAGCCAAAATGCTTTCCAAATGCTTTAGGCATTTTTCAAACACTTCTCACAGAGTTCTTCAGCATATTTAATTTGAAGAGAAACTTACAAAATCCCTTTTATATTACATCATTTATACATCTTTGCATATTTTTTTCTTCTAAATTCCGATTTGAAGCAGCTGATCACAACCTCTAAAGTTTTAAACACAGTCTAAATTTAGATTAGAGAAACCAAACTTATGGTAGAGTATGGAAGACTTCTCCACTATTTTAATAGACACCTTCTCTCCAGAACAGCTCTATGAATGCTGGCTATACAAAATTTGGACTGGGCTTGCTGTTAGTGTAATGCTTATAAAAAATAACCAAGACCTTTTATTTTAATTGGTGGCTTTGATTTACATGGAAAAGAAAATGTCCACAAGCACCCCATGTAATACAAAATATTTTCTGCCTATTATAGCCTGCTACAGTGTCTGTGGTATTTAAAAAACATACATCCTTTTCACATTACATTTTGAATTACACCCTTTTCAGAATGTGATTTAATTAGAAATCTTGTTTAACCACAGACATTTCAGCAAACTGAAAAATACACACCAATGTATTAATCAAAAACTACAGTTCACTGCAAGAATTCTGTAGACCTTGGAACAGAGCACCTCTTTTTCCACAACATATTCAGTATGGTCCTTCAGTCATTTTCTGTCTAAAAGAATCAATTAATTTTCTCTTTAATTCACTCCAGCTCCCATTTCCACAAATAACATCACTCACCCTCCACTTACCAAACACATACCTCACCAACAAAGACTGAGATTATAACATCACCCTTAGCAGCAAGACTGAGTTTTCAGTGGACAAATAGGTTTGTACCTGCAAGGCATCGTATTAGGACATCGTTAGACACAGGCTCTGATTTTCAGTACAGGAAAAAAAAAGGATGAGTTTTTGCTCAGGGTGGGAGGGAAGAATTATCCAACTATCAGAATATTGGTAAAAGAAAGAAAACATCATCCCACCTAGTTTTGTGCATTCTAATAAAGTATAATTTCTTACTGTTCTTCTCCAATAATCATTTCTTATTTCTGGACAAGTTTTTTAGATAGTTTTCATCCTTTTCTATTTCTAAGTGCTTAAGGTCCTGGGTCTTTTCCTTTCTTGTATTGTTTTCTTTTTATCACATACTTTTACTTTAATTTCTTTTGCTTCAGCAAAGCCCGACTGACTGCAGTTTCTGTAGACCATACAACCACTTAGAGCTTCTGTTTTATTTTCCTCAAAGGACGTGTGTTTCAAAAATTGAACTATCATGCTTTAGAGCCTGGGTTCCTATTTTTTTTTTTTTTTTTTTTATGTAATATAGTCTACTTTTGATCTTAATTATTTGTGTCTCACTAACAAGAAAGGAAAAATTACTTAAGCTACATAAACCCTCTATAAAAAAAATCTTTTTGGTATACCTCGACTTCTCATTTACATTATGCAGGTAAACTGCCAAGAGACATGTTAGTCACAGCCAACAGTAAGAATAGAAGCAGCACAATACTTAAGCTAGAAGGAAAAAAGCACACTGTAATTTTATATTCACTTCTGTAAGCCTTTAGGCATGTGCAGAAGGGCAGCTTTTGTACAGGACTCAATATTCATCAATTGTTCTACCATGCCAAAACGCCTTAAGAGCACATCACCATAAAAGGAAACACTTTGTTTTCAAATATTAAACAATATGGTGCTCTGGTTTCCTCTATAAGGAAAACATTAAAATCAAGTCTAGAAAAAGGATTACTTCATTTTCAAAATTTTCAAAAGAATTTTCAAAATTGCCACGCTTTCAATACACAAGGGCATAAAAATGCTTCGCATGAAGACTGTGTTTGATGTACTCATCAGTATTAGAGGTACTTCCATAATGTATATTTTTCTCTTTGTTACAGAAGAAAGAAAAAGCAGCTCAAATGACTACAAATAAAGAGAACACAGGACTGCAATCAATAGACAAAACATACCTAAAACCTTCCTGTATTCTCCCTTATCAAAGAGGGGGCAATAGAAATCTCTCAATAAAAACTGAGTCTCTAGATACAGCTGAAAAAGCTGCACCTACAGAATCAGAAAACTCAGTTTTGGCTAACGTGGTTTGTAGCTTTCAAAACAATAATCACAATGGTCAACTATTAATGAACAAGAAGTACAGTACAAAATACAGAGATCAAGAGTAGGATTTAGCCCTGCTATTAAAAACAAGATATTCATAATGACTTCTTCCTCTAAAAGTAAGCGTCACTTTAAAAAGCAATATAATTTGTGTGCAAAGTCAAGGAAGGAAAAAACCATAGCCTAAAAAGCCTTCAGTTCAAGGATGAGTCACAGGGGATAAAGGATGCAAACTTGTCCTTAAAAAATGTGTTCTCATGTTCCATGAGTCCCCACTACTTCTGGACCAGAACATAAACCAGCAAAACAGTCCCTGTAATACAGTAGTCCACTGAGGTATTTACTACTACCACTGTAACCTTAATAAATGCTTTAAAGTGGAGATGGAAAGGGAGACCACAGCAAATGCTGAATTCCAGTGTATAGTGGAGACAATTTAGACTTGAAGTTCATTGCTGGGGGAAAGATAACCACTTCAAAATTTTATCTTCTACAGAAAAACAATTACTCTACAGAAAAACTTATTACTAGTATCCAGCCAACTTGGACTTAAAATACATTAAAATCATTCAGTATACTAGAATTCTAAAACAAGTTTTTCAAACACTGCAAGTTTTACAGAATAATGAAACACTGCACAGCATGTAAGCAGTCTTCCACAAAGCAGAGAGGGCAGCCGTGTTTTGAACACAATTTGGAAAAATAGAACCTCTGAGACCAGTCTACAGGAATAAATTATTTTAAAACACCACACCGTAATTGAAAAAATCCTAGAATATAACTTTATTGTTAGGTAAATCCTCACTTCTTTTCCTTAAAATCAACCAAAAAGAAATCTATTTTGGAATTGCATTTGCGATAAAGAAAAAATTCACTCTTCCACACTTTGTACAAGTCTTTAATCTGAGGACTCTATCATGTAAATGTAAATGTATTAGCTAATTATTTTCACCGAAAACATTAAAACAAAAGTAAACTAAGTAGTGGACCCACATCACCTCAAGTTTTTTACTATGAAGACAGTTAAAGAAAAAAAGCAGTAAAAATGTCAAATCTGTTAAAAACAATTTGCAAATTATAACATACAAATTAAAATGTAACAGCTTGGAATTACTTTCCTTTCCAACCTGGCAGGCTCTATGAATCAGTACTTCCATCCAACTACATGACATGTAAACTTACAAGGTATTGCCAAAACCAGTCTGCCTGCCTTTTTGTAGTACATCACCATCCAGGTCACTTTAAAAAATGGAACTGGGTCCTCAGACTGGTCAACTGTAATGTACCCAAAATTGTTCAAGTCCTGGCATCTTGAATTTAACATATTGTGATGCTATAATCAATAACATGACTGGGAGACAAGGAATTGAATTCCTTCTTGGAATATAAACAAAAGGTGTGGATAGGTATTTTTCTGACTCAAATAGGGAAATAAAGATCAGAATTCAGATGAATTACTTCTCCAATGAATAAAAAAACATTTTTGTAGGCTTTCGGAGCAGATGTCCTGTAAGAATATAAACTCATGCCTCCTCTTGAAAACGATACAGGAACACTTTGCTATTGAGATAACATTTACTAACCTTCCAGGGAAAGTTCTGCCCTGCAAAGTACACACTGACACTACTCATTCATTAGTAACTCCAGCATGCAAACCACTTGGACCACACAGGCTGTCTTCACTAACCTCTGCAGGAACAACATTTTCCCAGCTTTACTTCTCTTCAGGTTTTTAAGATTTCTGAAATAACTGGCTTATTAATGTGTTTATTCAAATTCAAAATCCATATAAATATTCTAGGGAGAAGAAAACATGTTATGCTTTACCAGATTCCAGTGCTCTTCATGAATAAGACTAATATCAGGAGAGTGCATACTGAGATGAGATGAATTTTACATAGAAGGGCAAGGAGAAAGGTAAATTATTTATAATGTGCTAAAATATGCCTTATTTATTTGATATGGGAGACTTCCAAATTACCTTTTAACTGCATTTTAAATCATCAGGCTTAAATAT
The DNA here is from genome assembly GCA_013397935.1 of Dasyornis broadbenti. Classification (NCBI taxonomy): domain Eukaryota; kingdom Metazoa; phylum Chordata; class Aves; order Passeriformes; family Dasyornithidae; genus Dasyornis; species Dasyornis broadbenti. The sequence continues at coordinate 122,064 of VZRN01002596.1, read as the reverse complement.
ACTAACTAGTTGTGCAACAGGAGAAAACCAGATAAAGTAAGCCTTCTTCTGAATTAGCCATAATAAGGTAATATGCTATAAAGAAGCCACCAGTGAACAGAGATTATGGAAAAGGGTACCCAGGAGATCCTTTCACCCACAATTACTGTATGAGAAGTCCCATCTGTAACTTAACTCTGGAATGTTTTTCTGCTTAAAATGACTAGCATGCAAAGTGCTTTGCAGTTGTCAAAAAGGCATGTTATTTTAAATTCTCATAGTTCACTGGTAAGTGGCACCTAGTATGAAAAAAAAATATTCTAAAATGGTTTTAGTCAAATCTAGACATATTGGTCTCCACAATTATTCGCTGCAATGCTTGTAATATAATCTTAAATTGATTTTTGAAGACTTATTTCATGTCAATATTTCTTCTTTCAGTAAGTCAGTCATTGCTCAGCAACTGAGTTACTAGGATGGTCTTATTACCACCCCTCACCCATGAGCAAATCTTATTTTATGTTAAAGTGCATAAAGAATTTTCGTCAGTGCTATTTAAATACCGTTATTTTACTTATATTTCAACTTGCAAGTTAAGTACTCATGGCCTTTATTAATAAAGGCTGAGTTTCAAAGAATCTGGTACAACTTGAGTACCTACTGCAGAAAGCCTTGAGACAATTGTACACAGTTCTAGAATTTCACATTTCAAAGTTATGAACTAATCACTTATCTCAAGATTGTTGAGGACCACTGATAGAATTGCTCTAGTTTCCCAAATAAGTATGGTCAAGCTATAAAAAAATGCAGAGTAAATGGTTTTGAATTCAGATAATATCTAAAGGTAAATAAATTAAAAATACAATGTATTCATTTGTTTAATTATAAATAGATCATTTTTTACTATTATATATTCCAGCTACATCTCTCGCATCTTCTAGTAAAGACCATATCTGGCAATAGAGTCTATTAAAATATAAAAAGCCAAAAATGCCAGGTAACTTTTAATAAGAACTACCATAAATATCTCCCAGATTACATCTGAAGATACTTACAAGTAAGAAAACAAGTGTCAAAGTAGGGAAAAAAACAAGTAAAATTTAAAGAGAGGAAGTGCAGCAAAATTTGTACACAGTAATTTTTCACAGTAACTTAATGTACTCTGGCTAAACCCATACAGCTGGCTCCTCTGAGGTGAAAAACTTTGTTTTCCTGAAGAGCAGTTGGTAATTGTAATGGTGGCAAATAGCAGGTTTCCAGGTCATGGTATTTGAGATAAGGCCAGTGCCCATTTGAACAAATTTATCTCATAGAAAAGAAAAACTGTGAAACAATCACATAGCTGAAATACTACAATTTAAGGTTGGCAGGTTCCACTGGAACAAACTCTTCCTAGCTAATCTTAACATCTCCCAAGAACCTTTAATGATATCTTGAAAGAAACTAAAGAAGTGCAAACTGACTGCAAAGGGACACAAATGGAAAAACTAAGTGTGTTGTACAGTTTCAGGCAGATGTATTTGCCTAACTGAACCTCCAGTCTTAAGTTCTGAATTGCAGTAAATATACTTGGACACACTCTCCTGTGAAATTTAACTCAAGCAGCTTTTTGAAACTGATTTTGCCATGGAAATTTTTGTCTGCAAGTCTAGCGCTCTTGCTGAAACAGAAGCAGTGCTAACAGTCCAGGAAGCCTACAGCAAAGGAAGCGAGGTACGGTGCTGAGGTCACTGCAATTTCAGAAGCTTTGCAGCCCTTTACATGACTTCTTTCCACAAGGGTAGCAACCTGAAGATTTCTCCTGTTCAAGTCTATAGTATCTCCAAATCCACATGACGAACGTCAGGATTTCGTTGCTGAAATAAAATTTAAAAACAAGGTATTGAAAATACTCAAATACATTTTTGCACATGGTTACAAGTAATGTATTTCTGGTATGATGTTGCCAACTAGATAACAAATCCCCTTTCTGGGTAACATAGGTACTATTCTAAAATGAGGAAGAGCTTCAACAAACATTGTCCATATTATAAGGCATTTTTTGAAGGCTATGACAACTTTTTATTTGAAAAATACTTTTCAGCATCATGGATAAATTAGTTCTTATGCTTTATAAAGTATGGAGGAGCTCTCAATTTTAAAAGGCAGTAGAGTTTTATATGAAACACCTCAGATACACGTATATATACATCTCTCACTTTCTTAAAGTTTTAACAGATACTTTCCTGAATAATGGGTAAGATTGTTGAAATAATTTGTTCTATGCCACTGAAATTATTTACAAAGATTCTGAATATTGTTTCTATTAAGAACTATGCATTTTTCTGATATTGTAGAAAAGTTATCATCACTACATAGATTGCATAATCCATGAGAAAGCCGTGACTTCAAAGTCATCCAGCTATACTAGCATGTAAAACTAGTATATTTAGTAAAGCATTTTCAACACCAGCACGACCACTGAAACCCCTGCCTACACCAAAAAACAGTGTCGATATTTATAAAAAAATTAGACCTGATCCTACTCCTCAAAAACCATGAAGAATTGCTTCTGCTGGTGCATTTATCTGGCAGACAGTATGTTTGTAGTTCTGAATTCATGCCAGAAAGGTAAGATTGACAGCCACAATATTCTTATAAAATTTAAAATGGAACAACCCTTTCTTGCATCAGCCAAAGGATATTTAAATTGCAGAATGAAAAAAAAAATCATAAGAAAGCTGAGAGGCTTTTTTAAAGCAAAATAAACCCTGTGCTTTTTCAACAAGAGCACAAGATGTTGAGTAGTGATCCCATCACACAGAAATATTTGATACAATGCTAAGGACCAGATTAAAAAAAAAAAAAAGGAAATAAAAAAAAAAATTGCTTTATAACAGCCAAAATAGAATTCAACAGCCTATAAATAATCTGTCATTCTGAGAAAACAGTAGCAAAGACACAAGTCTATTTAATGAAAATTTATTCTATGTTGGTATAAAATGAAACAAAATACGTAGCAAATGGATCAGTGGAAAAGTAAGGATTTGCTGGTGGTCAGAACTTAGTTAATACTGTAGCAAGAAAATCTGCATTCGTAATACCAACCTCTTTCCTTCTCTCATATTTTGGAAATGAAATTCCAAAAATTAGATGCAGTCATATTGTTTAAAATATATCACAGAATAAGCACTCACTAATAAGCAGTTAAAATTTACCTTCAGGTCCTTCTCAAGTCTGTCTACTTCAGCTCCCAGAGTGTCAATGATATTCTCACCATGCTTAAGCATAAAGGCTTCTAATTCTTCAAGGGTTTTCACTTGCTGAATTTCCTAGGAAGAAATTAAATTTAAGAGATTGAGATGAGGAAAAGAAAATAAAGGAATAACACTCCAGAGGGTCTTGACATATTTCAAGAGGGAGGAAAAAAAAAACCCTAAACAAAACACTTCAGCTTTTGCCATTTACTCTCAAAACATCATCTGTTCTTATGTCTCAAAGACACAGAAGAGTAGCATCTATTCGATGAAAACAGCTGGCTCTATCATTACACCTGCATTTGATACAAAACCTTCTTCTATTTCTAATTTATTTCCTCCTTAACTTTCCAAATAAGTTTAGAGAATTTCATTAATTTTCTAGAAGTTTCTAAGGTATTCCTCAACAAGGCAGAGCAGGGTACTCCTGTGTATACTTTCCCCATTTTCAAACATTCTTGCTATTCCATTACACTGCCTACTCTGGGTGTTACATAACCAACTCATCTGAAAATCCACAAGGATTACTACAAATGTTGCTGTATTATGGAGGAGTGCTGTAAATATCAGAAACTTGAAGACAGTTGACAGGAACTCAGACTAGGAGACCAACAGGATATGCAACTGAAGGAATGGGATTAAGGAAGACAGGATGTTATGCTCCACCCTCCAAAAAACCACAGACATCAGCAGCACCAAAGCAAGTACTACAGTATTGCCATAAAATCATACAATGGTTTGGGTCAGAAAGGGCCTTAAAGACCATTTAGTCGCACTCCCACTGCCACAGGCAGGGACACTTTCTGCTACACCAGCTTGCCCAGGGCCCCATCCAACCCGGCCTTTAACACCTCAAGGGATGGGGCATCCTCATCTTCTCTGGGCAATCTGTTCCACTGTCTCACCACTCTCACAGTACAGAATTTTTTTCTTATATCTAATTTATATCTATCACCTTTCAGTTTAAAGCCATGAGCTTTCCTTAGTGGTCTCACACCAAGCTGTCTGGAAGCCATTTGCCCTATAGTTTATCTCAGCTGCAGGATGTTCAGGATAAATAGGTTTTGGCAAACAGACACAGAAACTATGAAATAGCTAATTCTTCTTATACAGGACCATCAACTTCTTTCCCCTTCTCATTACTCTAAAATGGAAGAGGAATAATGTAATTGAGCAAGCTTAAAAAATATCTCAACCACAATAACCCATGACTATGATCACAGCAAGTCTAACAAGAAAAAAAACACAAGGTAATCTGAATGACAGCATTTCAACAAATATTTCACAACTGTAGAAAGAATAATGTTGACAGCAGAGCTAGTTGAACGAGCTGCTTATTTGAAAAAGTATAGATCAAAAGGCAAGCATGATGTCTGCCTTTGACTTCAGATGGCTGAATCCTACTGAAAGGAGCCATGTGGTTTTATAGCTGACATCAGGTTACCACATGAAACAACAATGGCCTGTGTAAGAAACAGCTGCCAACCTGGAGGCAATCAGGAAGATCTTTCCCAACAATACTGGAAGAACTAGTGAAGGTTGTTTGCAATTGCCAAAAGGAATAGCAGGTAAAGCTATTTAAAACAAAAACTAACAAAGCCTTTAAAAGAAAAATAGTGTACCAAACAACTGCAAAAGCAAAGCAACTGGCAATATAAAACCAGACAAACTTGCAGTGCCTCAGTGGTACAAAGCTGACAGCACTCTTCCTCTCAAAAATGTATTAAACTGAAATCCAGTAGATGAACAGATCAGATATTGCACTACACATACATATACATAATTCTTACTTTGACATTAACGTGTTTTTAAAACTGGGATACTGACTAATGGTTTAAAAAATTGCAATGCAAAATTTAAAGGTAAACTCTCATAGCTTCTAAGTCGTGTTTAATGGACAAACATTAAAAAATGCAGACATCTGACATCTGTCATCTGTATTTCATTTTGAAAGGGTAGAAAAGAAAGAATTCTTGTAGCAAAGAAATCTTGTACACAAGCAAGGTACCAGAGAAAACTGGTAAGGAAGCAAAACATTTTACTCACTTAAAACTCTCCTTTTAATTTAGATAAATAATAATTTTCTTCATACTTCATAGTTCTGCCCTATAGAATACAGCAGAGAACAGTTCTGCATTTCTATATTGAAAAGTGGAATTAAGAAAAGCTATCTGAATTTGAACTATACTAAAATCAGAAACTGACACTTACTTAAGGATGGTTAATTTTTAAACATCATTGAAATACTAGATCACGTGATGCAAGCAATCCATATTCACGCCAAGTCTGAATGGCTGGACCTGTAAACCCTAACACTGCATCATCAACGCCCAGCACAAATGACTGCCAAAACAGATGCCTATTTGCAGGTGACAAGCTTCTAGTTTTAACTGTAGATCTTGTAATTCAATAAATGTATTGGAAGAATTGTGTTCTCATCAAAATTTTTTTTTACAAGTCTGTATTTTCTAACAAAACAATCACAGAATATTCTGAGGTGGAAGGGACCCACAAGGGTCAGAGTCCAACACTTAGGTGAATGGCCTGTACAGGGAGCAAACCCACAACCTCGGCATAATTAGCACCCAGCTCTGACCAACTGAGCCAATCTCAAGGGCAACGAGTTAAAAAAAACCCCTGCCTTCCTTCTACTAAGGCCAAAAGTAGCTCTTTTTCAGCAGCACATAATGTGATTCTCTTTGCATAGTGTTTCAAATGTACATAAAATAAGAACATCTGCAACCCTTCAAATGAAGAAGTGAAATGTATCTCACTTACTTGCAAGTCTTGAGTTTAGACATACTTGAAATTGGAAAGTAAATATTAAATACTGGAGGTTACAAATGCAATTTTTTAAACATACTTGTAGTAGCTGTTCAATATCTTGTTTTTCCAGGTAAGATCGAGTAACAACACGTCCATCAAAGTCAACTTCTGCCTTGAATCTCACTTTGCTCATTCCCATGTCTGTGGCTTTAACATCATGAATTGCTCTGAAACACATACATTTTTAAAGAAAATGTAAAACAACATAGAACAAACCACTAGCTAGTTTGACTTCTCATGTTAACAACACTGTCATTGCAAAATGATCCTGTAATTTTAAAAGGTCACTGTCTTTGACAAAACATCCTCATTTTGCCCACCTACACTTCCATTAAATACTGATTTAACTGATTATACCACTTCCACAGGTTTCTGCAACACAAAAATATCTATAAATCAGTGCAATAAAAGACAGACTACTAGAAGCATCACAGATTTAGAACTAGACTAACAGTATATTTAAAAAAATTCCACAATTAAAAATGTGAGAACTTCCCTATTCTGTGTTAAACTTTTAACTTATTTTCTTCTGCAGATAAGTTTTCGTGCATATACACGATACTATTTAACAACCTTTAAGTACCCTCAATTCTGAGGAAAAGAACCATAATCTATTGTTAATTACTGAAAGGAGACTTTGCAATTATAGAAGTGTCCTTTCCTACAGCTGGTAAAGGCATGATCTTCTGAAGGATTTTCAAAAATACATTTGACATAAGAAAAAGTTACAGATATTTTATTTGGAACTCATTTTTGATCCCTCGGAACTATTAATCACAGCTTATCAAAATATACCTGTTTGTGAAATCCTGAAAATGTATATTTATTTAAAGGCTCCTAATAAACACTAGAACATGAAAGCTCTAATGTTTATATTTTGATCCTTTGAAAAATTCTTGTTTTCTGTAGCAGAGTTTCATTCCAGCTTGATAGACGAATTCTAATGTTTGAATATAGATAGTAAATAACAAGCTCTTAGCGTTTCTGGGATAAGAAGCAAACTCAGAATGAAGACATATTGGGACACATTGCAAAAGTGAAATAAACACAAAATAAAATTTTCGATTTTTTTCCTGATTATATTAACAAAAACTCAGTTTATCTTTAAAGCCAAGAGAATTTAAAATTGCCACTGCAGAGAAAGTTTTCACATTTTTCCATCAAGGTCAGAAAAAATAAGTGGAGACTAAAATACAGGACACAAATCACAAAAGTTTCACATTTTTTAAATTCTTGCTTCTGACATTTTCCAAGTAAAACAAGTATAAAATATTTCAAAGACTTTTAGTTTTATTAACAGAAAAATGCAATCTTGACAATTTGGTAAATTCTAACACAAAATTTAGATTTGGCAATGCAGCCCCATTGATGGAGAGCACCAAACTTTACCTCCATTTATTTTCCTAACTTATGCAATTTCACAGAATCTGTACATTTAGCATTCCCTTTGTCTTAAGCAAATTTACTCTTCCCAACTAGAAATGCTTCTTTGCAGCTGAATGTTTACAAATCAGAAATAACTTCACAGGCAGAAAGAAAGCAGAAGGCATGCATGTTGGAAGGAGCCTGTTAGAATGAGCAGGCAAAAAAGAACAGGAGATAGAAACTTTAAGATGAACAATAACAGGAAATTTTTACAGAATACTTCTTGTAATACTCAGGGTAGAAGAGAGGTAAGCATTTTAAAAAAGGAATAGAACATGAACTAAATATAGAGACACCAAACACTACATCTTAGTAAATATTTAAGCAGATTAAAAGAACTATCATCTTACTGGTAGCAATAAAGACTTTCCAGCCCCATTTCAATTTACACAACTATTCTGTGGGAAGGTATCAAATCAAAACAGTACTAATTGGAGTAAACTAGATGGCATCAAACTACCTCATCACCAAGAGGGTATCTAAGATAACAGATGCAGTTAATGAAGAGAATTTGGAGCCAGGTGATTCAAAAATATTGAAGACATAAAGTGCCTATCAGAGCTAAGCAAGAAGATAACAAGTGATATATGAGATTCTCATTAAGCAATAGCCTGATAAAATTCAGTGAAATTATACATATTCTATAATTGGGAAGGAAAAAAGTCTACCTGATTGCATACGCACCTTAGTGCATATAATCTGTCCAGGAAAGATAAGACAGTAAGTCAAGAGGAGAAAAATGACTAATCATTCAAAAATACAAATGTGTATGCTAATGCTTAAGCTACAAAGCTTGCTTATGGAAGCTTCTGGATGGTTAGTAGACACCATCAATTCTAAGCAGGGAAAAGAGCAAGTTTCACATTAATGAAAAATTTGTCAGAGAACATCATGTTGCTGGTTTTGAGCAATCGGTTGTAACACTTTTGTTTTTCATCCAAACCAGAAAGACAGATTTTCCAGCACAACAGAAGCCCAACTACCCAACAGCTGTTGCAATGAAGTAAAATTAAAGATGAAACTGTCATTAAGAGTTGCTTATGCCTAGGAATCTGTGATTAAATTCCATAACAACAGAATCAGGACAGAGTCTGTACCACATCACATATTTTATTTCACAGTTATGAAAGGCTAATCTCCCACAGTTCAGTTAACCTGAACACAAGAATGATTTAGGCACCAAAGGTGTCAATGAAAGTTAAGAATGGAGTGTTTATATAGCAAAAATAAAATTAAATCATTTTCCAGCTAAGAACAACTCTGAAAGCCCATTCAGGATCACGAGTTAAATAAGGGCAACTAGAAATTACCAAGAAAAATGAAAAGAAAGAGGAAATAAAGAGCCATAAGTCTAAAAGAGAAATTACAAAGTCCAACAAACTGAAAGGAGAAGCAGAAGAAAAAGCCAGTGTGATACAAACCAACTTTTTTAAAGTATTTCAAAACCAAAGGATAACATGGAAACAAGCCTGCTACTAGACAGAAATGGAAAATTCTTAGTGATGAAACAGAATAGGAAAAAGCATGCAGTAATTATTGTCTTCTTGATCTAAAAAAGCAAGATTATGTTAGTACAACAAAGCATTTCCCTACTATTAGCAGAGAAGCATATTGGATATTTAAATGGAAAAAAATGCTTCTAATCCATCAGGTTCCATAACTTATACTCAAGAGTAAAAAGAACTAAGAATAGCTGTGAAGGCCAATTAATTTTTCATCTTGCAATACTGATAAGAATTAAAACAAAAACCCAACAAAAACCAGACTAACAGCACTGTGTCAACGTTAAAGAATAGTAAATAAGGCAATTCATTTAAGTGAGGAAAACTTCATCTGACAACCGAAGGAAAAATAGTGAGAGGCGAGAAGACATATATTAAGAACACTAATTCCAGTCATTAAGATTTTAGGGAACATAAGTCTTGTCAAACAATCCTGAAAAAAAAAAAATTAAAGTATCAAGATTTAGCTGAAAAAATATCACCACCACAGAGACTTATTTTAGTACGACAGCAGTCAGTATTGTCTGCTAATCAAATACTTTATAATTAGCAGTGGACTTTAATGTTCAGGCAAGCTACTTCTGGAATAGGAAGTGGTGGTGTTGACAGGGGCTGAGGCAGTAGATATCAGAGCCCCTGGATCCTTTTGTCAATTTGGGTCTTAAATCCTTTCTGATAAATACTAGAAGATTCCCTAATATATCCCCTTCCACTTCCGCAAAACACATCTGAAAATATACATTGCAAACCGTGCCTGAAAGAACAAGGGAGGAATATTCTGGGAGCAGCAACTGCAGAAAGCATTGCATTGAGAACTGAAAACCCTGGAAACTTGAAATAAAAAAGCAAATATTAGTCACAGCTTTAGAAGCAAACCAGTAATCAGGAGCTTTTTCTTTTACATTTGGTGTCAGTAGGATATGTAAGAGTAGGACACACTACCACACATGTCTATTTAAGAAAATGTGAGAGTTTGAATGCTCAAGAAAATGCAGACACTCTTAGAACTCCAAAGCTTATGTTGATGAAAATATACAAGTAGCCGTTTGAAGAAATAGTTAATGTTAAAAGACTTCCTCATTTCAGCTGCTCTAATTTTGTTTTCTTATTTCAGCCTTTGGTTTGTTTGTTTTCAGCTTTTTCCCCAAATTATACCCAGTAACAAGCATGGGTAATATAAGTTTACATCACAGGGAACCAAGATTAAGACCAGGTGTCTTACTAGAAGATGTAAGTTAACCAAGCTAGAGATAGTAGGCTTCTTGTAAGAACTTGGTCAAAGACAAAGTGGACACTGAAAGAAATCAAAGCTGATAACATAATGGATCTAAGAAAAAGATACCTGAAGATGAAGTGCATACAGAAGATATGATAAGTACCTAAACATGTTTCAGCTTCTAACCTCAAGAAAATAAAAACACACGGTTTCTCACAAGTTGTTACCTCTCTTTTATTATTCATGCCTTTTTAAAATTAAGGTACTTCTTGTTTTAAAAAAAAATTCCTACAGGAAGAAGAATATGAAATAAGTCTGCTCTGTTAAGAAGTTAAGAGACACCTACAAAATAGAATACTATATAAAATGCTACTTGGCCTAGGAGAAATTTTATTATTTCAGCCTGAGACAAGCAAAAGCCACCTATGCACTTTGGAAAAAACAACTTACAGAAGTCACGTACAAACAATCATGTGAACTCACCTGTTTCATGGTCAACAGGTGAGTTCACATGTTGACCATGAAACATGTCAACTCATGTTGACAGCACTGTTGACACATGCTTCACCATTCAGACTAATCCAGGGCCACCACAAACACTTAATTTAGTTACTGACATGCGAAAATTCTAACAGAATTCTATTCCAAATAGGAATCTTGCATAGTTCCTGGAATGAAGGGTATGTCATCCAGACCTCTTGCTTGGAACTGTGATGATGCAGCACTTAGTTTCTTTCAAGTACTCTGGTATTAACTATTGGGCCTTGGGATTTTTCCTCTACAGCTCAAAAATTACTACAGATAAAAAATGCCCTAAAATATTTCAGCTGATTTACGCAGACATATACTCCTAAATAAAGATTAAAAAGAAAACAAAAAGAAGTTTGCTTCAAAAGTAAGGTTAATACGGTTAAAGCTAGAATAGCTCATTGAAAAGAATTCAAGCAAGATCTTAGAATTACAATGACCTATAAGTTTACTATAAATTGCAGACTTGCAAAGAAGGAGAAATTAGCACTGAGCTAATTTTACAAGCATGTAACATGCAGAATCCATTACATCATAATACTACTGCAGCAATTCCTGCCAACTGCTACAGAATCCCATACACTGAATATTAACAGTAACAGAATTTAAATACTTATGTGCTAATAAACTATTCAAGCAACATAACAGTACCATTTAAGTGCTTGCATTTCATGCATTTGAAAAGAGTTTTAAGTTTGGGATGGCTTTCTCATCAGGTCATTGTCAATTCCTGTAATTAATGTGACTGTTAAAACATACCTGCAATGCTATTTTAGCTGTTGGACATCCAAGAGATACAAGTATTCACTTATTGAAAGTTTTAGCACAGAAATAGAAGTTAGCAATAATAAAGATTTTAAAATCCCAATACAGAAGATTCCACACTACAAAAAAATCTTACCAGATTTCTCTCATTAAGTGTTATTTTCTTGCTTTTTGTTGTTCACAGTAGAGACTGAGCTACAATGATTCTTACCTTACTACAGGATCACTTTCCAGTAACTCAGTGAGCCGCTGCAGTTGTTCAGGTTCAATGGATCGTCCCAGCAGGGCTTCAGTGTTAGTGTAGATTAGAAATGCTGACACAGTTCCTAACAAAGTTCCAACACCTAGAGATCCCACACTGTCATAATATGGATTTCCTAAACAAGATATGTCAAATTAGTTTCACAGAGCATTTCTAAAACATAGCAGAGAATTCCAGTTTCACACTGAAAAGAGTACATAGTTTTGAGGGATTTTCTGGGTTTTGCTTTTTAGCGAGATTTTTTTTGGTTGGTGAGGGGTTTTTTCAGTTGGTTTTTTTTCACTTTTTTTTTTTCATTCAGTGGAATTTTTTTTTCCTACTGAGGAACATGATGAGGCTGGAAGAAAACAAATTATCTTAAAATAAAGACTTAGGTCCCTCCTGTGCCTTGAACACTCCTGTCTCATGCAGGACTAATAATGGAGTGAACTCTTGTCTGTGTATGTGTTTCTACAGTAGTAAATGAAAATTTATACACAAAGTTACATACACATAAACATAGGGAGCAGCACAAAAGCCAGTGTTCTTTTATCAGTAATTCAAAAATTTGCAAGTATTAACCATTTCTGGAATATAGTACTTATATAAGTTTCAAACACTTATTCATGTTCAGATCTGTAGAAATAGTGTTGTGTTTTTAAGCTGATGAAAGAAACTAGAAATTAAATTTTAAAATTACTTCTACATAAAAATGAAACTTGCAGTTAAGTCATTAGAAGCCACAAGAAACAAAATTCCAATATTTGTCTTAAAAAAATCAATACTTAAAAAGGGAGGAATAAATAAGCATCCCTCTTTAGAAAACTTAACTATGCAGCAAAGACATACTTTGAATCACTTGCTGTACAGATCATCTTACCTTTAGTAAAAAATAACTTAGTTTGTCTGACAAAATAGCTCAAAAATCTGCTTACAGAGTACAAGTATCAGAAACAAAGAACAGAGACATATTTACATCAGCCAATATAAACTAAATGCTCTGTGTTCATATCATGCACATGAAGAAATCCACATTCTATTTGCCTCTGTGCAGAATTTTACCTGTTAAAGAAGTCAGACCCATACAGGTAGCAGCTACAGCCACGCTCAGAACTGCTGCGGCATCCTCCAGTAACACCACATTGGTACTAGGATCACGACTCTGCACAACTGCATATACGACAAAAAAAAGTTACGTTGCTTTGAAAGCTTAGCTTTACTACATTAAGCACAGTATTTAAACTATACTAACAACAGCAATTTAAAAGAACAATTTTTGTAACTATATAAGTGTAAACTGAGTTTTTGCATATGCACACTTCTGAAAACATTTATACATACACCGAACAAGCCCAATTACGGAAGCTTCTGAAGAATGTTAGAAAAACTAAAAGGGGCATTTATCCTGAAAAATACATGCACTTAGCCAAGTATTTAAGTAGCGCTCTTAGATCAACAGTTTTCACCTAATTTGTAAAATGTTATTTGTTAGTAGAATAGAAACAGATCAATAAAGGGAAAAGGGAAAACAGAAAATTGTTTCTATCAGTATGCAAATACTAGTGAACAGATTGTTTTTTAAATAACCACATACCTTACAGCCATAACGATACATACCATATTGATAAAATGAAAGGCCCTTGGCTCGAGCACTCCTCCGAATTTCATTTATAGCAACAAGCAGGGTGGCTGAAAGAATAAAGTTGTTGTTAGAGGCAAAAAGTCTTGTTTCCATTTTGAAAAGAGGGAACTTTCCGTTATATCATAGCAACAGATCATCAAGAAACCTCTGATTATTGATACTTTGAATAATGACAAAGCATAGTTGCTTTCTTTTCTACATGTATGTTTCCAATACAAATCTGAACAGTTATATTCATTGACAGTCTAATAACAAAAAGGTATTTTACATCTACTTTCCAAATGATGAATTCTTCAACTTCTTATCATACAGACAGGTAAGAAAAAAAATGTTCTCACACGTTTCTTTGTATTTGTTTACAAGTATTTGGAACAGAGCTCAAAACTTCACTGTGTAAGCAAGGATCAAGTATTTCTGTAATTACTCACACCGTAATCTTAAAAGATTACAAGTACTTAAATAGAAACTTGAAACTGCATACCTCCTTCAGATACCAATGATCCCGCTAAAATGCAGTATGCCTGTATGGAAAACAAAAAAATCAATTACTATATTATATGCATACTTCTACAGATCTCTTCGCCACAGGCATAGCATTCCAGAACCTCAGTACCCCTGTGCCATGTAATTGTCCCTAACCAGAAGGAAACCAACAATATTTGAATCATGCAATATATTCCAAAATAGGAAAGGAGGACCTCTTGTGGGGGTATGAAAGGAAGATGCAGGGTTTAGAGAATAGCTCGTTTTGGTGCAAGATCAACTATAGTTTAACAAGACTTTTTTTCTTAATTAAGAAAGGTTTTGAGTTAACTGTGTTGGGATTCAAACTGACTCAGGAAGTGAGTTTCAGACTATGCCACTATTTTTTATGAAGTCACTGGTGTTAAATACAATACCAAACAAGATTAGCTTACCCAGAGAAGAGATTCTACAGGATGAGGGTGGAGTAAACCTATGATCCCATGATACCAAGAAAGTCCTGCACCCATCATGAAAATGCCTACTCCACTAATCAGGGAGGAAATATAGCGCATATTTGTGAAACCATACCTAGATGAAAGCAAAGAAAATTATTTTAGGAATATAAGATGCTACATCTCTACAAACATATCTCAAAGTTTGCTATTATTTTTTACATGTCTTAATTTATCATATGATTTGGCATCTATTTAAGACAAAGCTGCCAAATCCAATCTAATCCAAAGGGGAAAAAACCCTACTTGAAAAAGTATATCTAATACACGCAATGACATCAAGTGCAAATATTTTTCTAACTTGTTTTTAAACAGCTGCATTAGCTCTTGTGCAAAGACTGAGGATTTTACAATTGAAAAGAACCCAAACAAACCCAAACCAAATAACATCTGTGTCACTTTTAGATTTTAGTGAAATGCTACCTCTAAATGAGGACTCTAGTTTTGTGAGCAGCCAGTCTACATAATCTATAATGCTAAATTAAAGTGAATAAAATTTATACATCTTTCAGTAGCTGAATGAACTACAGACATTCAGCACTTGCAGTTTTTAAGTGCAGTGTAAGAATTAAACCAATATTAGAAGAGTGTATTTATTCCTTTTTTTGGTTTTAACTCCTTCTACAAACAGTGCAATTCTTTTGTCTATACTGAGCAAGAAGAGAAAGAAGTGAGAGGGAAAAAGGAGATATGATGAATATTTGCACAAATTTAAGATTTAAATTATTCAAATTTTAATGATGCTGTTAATGAAAAAAGGCATAACTACTTCTGTAAATAAGAAGTACTTTTGAGTGCTTAAAGACTGAATGACTTGCCCAAACATATGAAGAGTAAAACAGGACAACACTGAGAAAATATCACAGAGAGCACAGCTTATAACTGTCATGAAGTTGTAAGAACTTATCAAGTAATATCCCTATCAGTAGATTTAAAAAAAAAAAAACACTAGTTTACACCAAACACAACTCCTTGTGGTACAAATAACTGGCTTGCATAAAAACATTTTGTTGAAAAAAGGAAGAGGACAGTAATTTTTAAAAAAACCCTGTGATACACATGAAGAGTGTTTAAAAACAAAGTAGATCTATTAGTTGGAAGAGGCAGAAGAGCACAGAAAAACTTTGAGAAATACTGTTGATTAAACTAAAACATAGCAAAAGGGTACAATAACAAAAACCAAAAGAGAAAAAAAAATTAGAAAAATTTTAAGAAATTAAAAAAAAGAGAAAAAAGCACCAAGCCACTGAAACTACAACTTCTGCAGCTTGAAAGGAACCCTTTTCTTATTTTATAAGTTGTAATATCAGGAACAACACATTTCAGAAATTATACAAAACAGCAGATTAAAATGAACAAGTTGATGTACAAACAAGAACTTGTCTTACTCCTATATATAGTTACCAAAATCTTTATTTACTCAAAAAGCTTACGGATGACTAGGGTCAGGTGTCCTTGCAGACTGACTGATGCCCAAAGCTAGCAACGCCTATTTAAGACAAAAGGTTAAAAAACAATCAAAATAAATTAGAAACATTCTGTATCAGCTGAATTGGAAAGATAAAGGCAGATGCAATTTGTTGACTGCATATATGCTTTGCTACTGATATTTTATTAGAGCTGGAATATAATCCTCAAAATCTGTCATCTAAATCTACCACTCCCAAAAAATTTTTATACCTACATATATAATATATACACAATTATATGGTGTGTATATATAATCACTGTTAATTATAATTTTAGAATTGCAACTGGAAATGAACATTACATGCAATCACAAGTTTAGTTGTTGCTGTGCTTCTGCATGAAAGAATGAGGTTGCTCAGGGAACAAAGCTATTTAAGTAAATCCCTCTTGAAGAGAAATTATACCGAGACTGTAGTGTAGTATGGTGATGACAAAACATTTAAAGCAGTAACTTCACACTGCACCTTTTCAGCATATTTTGAAGGAAGCAATAACCTCTTGCTATCTAAATTGCCTGTCTGGGATATACTTAATTAGGCATGTATTGAGATGTTGATGCAGTACGTTATAAACCTAGCCCTGAATTTTGCAAAGCACGTTTTGTTTTAGGACTATGGATAATGAAACATAGAATCAAGTATTAAAACACAGGCACTTTAGTCTTAGCAGCAGCAAGCTGCCTTGAGGCAGCAAGATTTCTCCTGTGTTTTTCCCAAAACCACACACTCTATTCTTTGAAAAAAACAAAACAAACCCCCCACATTTCAGTGGAATGTTCAACTTCAATATTCAAAAAACAGAATAGCTCTTCAAAGTATATGATACCACTATCAAAATTGGTTCACCTATACATTGACATACTTGGCCAACTGAAAAATCACACACTTCAAGGCTGGCTTCCCCATAAATTTAAGTATTATCAGTTGAATTAAGAGCATCCCTGTCTTCGTTTTACGTCTGGAACAGCTGAAAGGTTGTGTAAAACCATTGAGCAAAATGTGAGTCCTCAACTCAGTCTTTCTGTATGGAGACAAGTACTAGGTGCAACACAAGCAAATAGTTTGCCAAAACTGTGTTAATATACTTTTCAAGATACTCAGTCTGCTTGAAGGTTCCATGCATTCCTCAAATTTGGAGGATCACAAGACTTGCATTTTATGAGTTACAAGCTACCCAAGGACTCCTCTTGCTTGAGCAGTAGGAAGCTTTCTTTCAATCCTTTCTTTAAGGGTTGATTTTTTTTTTTCCCCCTCCGAAGCTTTGCAATATCAAAAACTGCAACAAGATAGATCCTTGCTATACTGGGAGAAGGGGGAATTTCAAGGTTTCATAACATATGCTTCAAGCATACTATAGAAAACAGTGTAAAAAACCAGCATTAATTTTATCACTGCACATTAATATTATATGCCCAATTCTGAGCCTGCCACTCCATTTATCAAAGTAAACGTGTCATGTACGTGGCTACCTGTACTGTGAGAGGCTGATAAAGTAATCTAGAAATAGAAAAAGAAAACAAGACGCTCAAATTCTCATCATTATTCTACCTAGAGATGAATAAATAACAAAGTCTGTCATTGTCTTACAATAACTGACAGGAGAAGCATTTCAAGTTAACATTTGATCAAAATATTAACCAAAATCATCTTAAAGTACCACTCCTGAACCATGAAGTAGCTGAGTACAGGTCTTCTTACTGCAACACCCCTCTTCCAACTTCTAAAAAACCTTCAAAAGCTACATTCTGACTTCTCATTTTTACATTAGCACAAATTAAAAAGCATCCTTCTTTTTTTTTAATTCAACTGCAATGCAACTATTGTAAGTATCTGTCTTTGTTCCAAGTTTTTTTTTACAAGCACTAACTTTAGCAGAATGGAAAAAAAATACTTACCTGGTTACATGTGTCTGCTAAAGAATGTATAGCTTCTGAAAACATACTCGCAGAACCCGTGTAAACCCAAGCAAGTAGCTTAAAGAAAAAATTCAACCCATTTCTGAAAACAAAGAGAAGAAATAACAGAATATTTGATGTTTAACACTTTCAGCAAAACCACAAGTGCTGTACAATCATGCGTTACCTGCCAGAAAGTGGTAAACTCAAATATCAGTTTAATAATTAGAGAGCTGTGCAAACAGATAACTCAGACAGATTTTCTGCATGGTTACTGTGAAAAAAGCCCTTTCAGCTAAACTTGGTAAAGATATACCATTTAATATGTCAAAATCAGTAACTTCTAAGCATTCCCAAGTAAGTTACAACTTCCTGAAAACTACCATCACGCTCACTACTCAGAACAATTAATTTTCTACCAAAGAGAGAATACAAGTCTTAACAACTTCGTTTTCTCTTTCTTCAGTCCTTTGCCTCCTACATATCCTCTCCCAATATTATAGTGCAAGGTTCCCTACTTCAGTGTCAGTCTGAGCCATTCTCAGTAGGATACAAATGTAAGACAAGAGACAGGAAGACAAGGCTGTCACTAGATTACACTGTAATAGTTATCTATGGAACTTCTCCATTAAGATGTTCAGTGTGAATTGTGAAGACATTTTTAACCCTACAGGTTTACTGGAGTAAACTTTGTCTTATGTTGCACAAAGGTGATTATTAGCACTAAAATCCAAGTCTACAGTCTCACTTCAAGCATTATCAGAATCAGTAGGTTAAATGCTACAATCATATTGCAAAGAAAATCAAACTAGAGAATTAAAATACCCTTCTCTTTTTAAAATGAGTTTCAAGTATTGGCAATTTCTTAAAGTAACAAAATAAATTAAGTGTTATAACAAACTATTAACAACACCTTGTAGAGGCATATTTTAACATATGCCAGAAATTATATTCAAGTTAGATGAAGAAAGCCCAGCAGATTCTGAGGAGGCAGCTGAAATGCTCTGATTTGGTTGGAAACAAAGTTACATTTTACATCAGTGACCACCACTTCAGAAAGTATTTCCTCTATTGTACTGAACTGAACAGACTAATTTAGCTACCTTATTTCTACCTGCATGGACCTGAAAGTAGGAAATCTTAACAGAACACAAACCAAAGCTAGGTAAAGTCTGAAAGATTTATTGTAATATTTTGGACATCATGCCAAGAAATACCAAAACAAACAAACCCTATGATTCACTAAGTAGAATTCTGTACAACTTTTATAACTGTATTCCAAAGTCCGCTTAGGAGGCAGACATTCACCAGCAAAACGAGGGAAGCAGTGCTGAAACGGTACATATCCTCCTTCTTGTCAGAAGACATCAATTTTAGTGTAAAGTCTAAATTTAATTGGTAACTTTGAAATGTACTGATACATATTAAAGGAAATTGAAAAATATACAGAGGGAATTGTACACCATACAAATTTCCCATTCTTTATATTCTACCCTACAGCACAAGATACTGGTCCAAACAGACATGATATGATTAACATAACCATCTCTGTCTAGGTACATGAAATAGTTAGACTCTTAACATTAAAAAAATAAATATTAAAATTTAATAAAAATCAAACTGAAAATAATCCAGATCCATTATGAATCTGTGGAAAAGAGTCTTCTATTCAGGCTCTAGACTTGAGAAATAAACACACTTCATCACATTTTTTTCAAAGAAGTAGTAACATTTCTAACATCCTTCACCACTAGTAGTTTTTTTAAAATATTAAGTGTTGTACAAACTTTATACTGCTTAAAAAGTAAAGCATTGGTGTGACAATTAAATCCCTTCAACAAAGCCAGACGTTGAAGGATGTTTTCTTAATTAACAGATCATTCCCTTTTTGATACAAAAGCATTACCTTCCTGTATTTCTGTAGCAGAGCTTCAAAAGTCACCCTCCCACACAGAATTCTATTAACACAGAGTGTTCCAGTGCAGCTGGCCCATACCCTCATACACAGACCCATAGAACAACTCTGCTTTTGACTGAACCATATTTCATCCTCACTGGGGAAGCCTGAAGTTTGTTAAAAGTCTACCAAACTATTCTAACTGGCAAAGTTAAGACAGATTGAACCTTCTTGACACAAACCCAAAAGCCATTAAAAAGATCAGGACCACAAACAAAGGCGCATTGATGGTGGCCTCGACTTAAATCTCTGAAAAGTTACCAGATACTTGAGTTCCAAGAGTAGCTTGAACTTCTGAAAAAGCTCCACAAAAAGATGACTGAGCAACACAACTGTTTCTACAAACTTCTGGCCTGGTTGCCAGGCATTTACATACAAAAGTACCCAATAATGAAAAGGTATTTATGAAGTGAAGAGAATGCAATGTTTACAGCAATGCCCTATCTACAAAGCAGGAAGAAAGGTCTGTTTTCTCTGTATGAATGTAAGAAACGGAGGTAGAAATGACCACATCTCCAGTCTTTTTTTCCATTAGAAACACCCATACTAAAAATTCTTATATGTTTTTAACTTAGAAGGCTCTGAACAGTTACTAGTAGAATTCAAACTCATAAACATATGAAAGGCAAAAATCTCAAAAAACATCCCCTTTTCAGTTAGAAAATGGTTAAATAACAGTACAAAGACAAAAGTGAATTATTTTCTGTTGATTATATGGAAGATTGTTAAAAATGTATGAAAAACTTCCTACCAAGAAGGAGCAAGAGAAAAGGACAAGTTTAAATACCTGCCTCTTCACAGCTTTCAAATTTTTTTACATTAAGAAACTGTATCATCTGATCAACTCCAAAAAATTTGCTCTTCTCTCAGAGATACATTCAATACCTGATCTCTATGTATTGATGAATGTACTCACATAAACTCTCTCCTATCAACAACAAATACATGAATCTATTAACTTCAGTTACAGACACAGGTATCTTTATCTTAAGTACACACACAGTTCCTATTTCTGGGATAATATAAATAAATCGCTTTATACTTGTATAAACATTATTTTTTGTTTACTTACATGCAAATAGCTACCATTACCACCTTCCCTGGTCCCTTGAAAAACATAGCTGCTGTACTGGAGCGTGGCTACATGAAGAAATAACAGATTATTAAATAACTAAATCTTGACCTCATGAGACACCTACCATACAAATTACTTAATAAAAAACTTTGCTCTGCCCTGTATTGCAAAAGCGAAGCTACAGTTCTTGGATGCAATTAATTTACTACTGAATGCTCAGCCAAAGTGTAGTTGGGTCTTACACATTTCTACAAATGGATGGCTATAAAAAAGATAAACATCGAGTGAAGTCTCCAGCAGAGGCCACTGCAGCCATAAGGCCCAGAGCCTGCTAAGGAATCATTCTATATTCCCAAGCACCTGGATGTGGGGTATGTGTCTGCTTAAGCAAAGAGGAAGGGCCAGCAGTGCATAGACAAAAGCATTTATCTTCTGGGGTCTTTTTCCTTGAGAAACTTACTTAGCTTTTTTTTTAATTAACAAAATATTCACTATAGATATTAATAGGTTATACATGACATCACGAGTAAAGCTGCAATTTTGATAAGAAGGCAACTGAAAATAAACCCTCTTTACTGGTGGTTACACTGTCACAGTAGGAACCCATTCAAGCTGTCATCATAACATCTACTACTGCATAAGAATCAGATATAGAGCTGCTATATTACAGTGCAAATAAATCTTCCAATAATATTCAGTTCGTTAACCTTACGCAGCCATTATAAATTTTTCTTCAAATGGTGTCATAATACCTTTAATGACACTTTTCTAGCCAAATGCTTGAAAACATCCTTACCTTAGTATTTCCAAAGAACTCCTTGTATTCCCACAACAGCCTTTGGTTTCTAAACAGATCTGCAATACAAAATTATTATCATGAATATGCACTAGTAACCTGTAGTTTCAGGAACTGAAGTCTACTTTACTTATGCAGCAGCCAAATTCAAATAAGAGCTACATGATCTATTTAAAGTGAGGAAAAAATTCCTCTCTTGGTATTGTTAATCAGAAACACATGTTGTTACATACTCATGGCAAAATGCCAAATACAATGTTATGATCCTATACATTGTTACCATTTCTACCAATAAATGATAATGCACAGAGAGAAAAACTCAAAATACACTAGGCAATTTCAGGCATTTTATTTAGATCCAAGAATTATTCTGCAGGTCAATAAAAATTTTTAAGCTCCTGACTGCACTCTCAGTACACTTACAGATACCTGAACAGGTGCCTGCAGTTCTAGGTTTTTTATTAGAAGGGTGTTCTCGTAGCAGTTTCAATAAAACTGACCTCTCATTTTAAGGTGCACAACTGGACTAAGTACCTTGAAGCTGTACTGCCTCTCTTGGGATTTTAACTGACTAGACAGAACCAAATACATTACAAACTACTGATTTGGCTGTACATGTTATTGATAATACCAGCAAGGGTAGCAAAAATAATATTACACAAGAAAAAATATGATTTGGGGGTAGTTCTCCCCTTCTGAAACCCAAAGGCAAGCTGAATTCTTTCCAGAGAAAAAAAGGAATGAGTATGGTATAAAGATTTGGATCAGTTTTAACTCTTTTCAAAATTTTGAATTAGAAAAAATGCAAAAGCATTGAAAATGTAAATTATCATCTAAAAATTGAAAGCCTCCCCAAAAAAGCATGACTATAGATCTCAACTGAGTGTATGTCCTTGCTGTATCACAAAGATGATAAATTGCAAGATAGTAACAGACTGTATCTGCATAGATAGTAACGTGTTACTCACTCTTTACGCTATAAAACATAGTCAGCAATTGTTAGTTCCAAATTTACATGTTCTCAATAAAATAACACTATCTGACAGATTTCTAACAATCATACTTTATTTTATATTTCAAGTTATTTGAAAACTCTATACCCACTTTCTCTGTACTTGATCTCTGCCTCTTTACGTCGTTTTCTTTCTCTGGCAAGAGCCTCTGGACTGCCCCAAACTTCAAGAGACCTGCACAAAGTAACAGTAGCTTAACAATGTTTCTATTCATGCAACTTTCTTTTCAAGCATAAAGACATACCCTCCAACTTTATATACACAATATTATAATCAGGACATAAAATCAGTTCAGATAGAAAATGGAAAACATTTCTGCCCTTTCACATTGCAAACTTGACATTTAAAACTCTTCTGTCTTTCATATCATCCATTTTAAATGTTCTTACTTTGCCTCTACATCTGATCTCAGGTACACGGTGAAAGTCTCAGTGTCATCATGGGGACTTCGTCGTTTAATTTTCCTCAGCTGGTCTAAATCACTAAGGAAAGCGGACAAAGAGTTTAGTGTAAGAAAAGGTTCATATTGGTCTAATCTGACTTTTATGTCTGGGTGATGTTCCACAATTTTGGTATTACTAATTTGCCGTACAGAAAAAGTGAAGTTGTTTACTTCAAACAGAACAGACAGACAAGATGAAGCAAGTGATCTCTAGGATGCTATTGAAAACCACTGTTTTTCACGCCCAGAAGCCTAAATCATGTCCTCATACTACGAAATACTACACACTGAAAACAAAGTACTGAAACATTGAATAATAAAACATCCAGTGAATCATCTGTATGTAATTGATAATGTGCACATATGCTAAACAAGAAAGTTCATGAATTAGCATCTTTAAATGAAAATATGAAGACAAGTGACAAGAAAAGTTAAGAAATTTAATCTCAAAGCTTACATTCCCAGCACAAGCTGCAAAAGGCTGAAGATAACAAAGCTACTTGGGGAAACAGACAAAATTTCCTGTGCTGAGCTACATATTAGGGCCACCTATATGTAAATTATTCGGGCCACACTATTATGTAAAAACAGGGGAGGAACAGAGGTGTCTCCCCCTACTAGACTTACAGTCTCATAAGTACAAATAAACTACCTTAAGAAGCAAGTACTGAAACATGCAAATTAAGTGCAAGCTCCTAGTCCACTGTAAAACTAAGTAAAGCAAGAACTAACTTCAGCCACTTACAATTATGTACACCACAAAAGCATTTAGAAAAAGTTGTTGTGCAAAATCACTCTACAGTAACAATTACTCTTCATGCACATATGAATAAATATTCAGAACTTAAACCTCAACGCAAACCCATCATACCTGGATTTAAGACAAAACTCATTTATCGCTCTGACTCCAGTGATGAAATTATTCTGTGTGTATTTTGGTCCATACTCTCTTTTTTTAAGGACTGCTTTCACTTAAAAAAGAGATAGATACACAAGTTAAGTCAGTCATACAGACTACAGCAAAAACTTCAAAAAATAATTTGATCTAGCATCATATTGTGATACCTCTATGTGGAAATCTGAAAAGCAATGCTTGCCAGTGACAGAAAATTGACAGTGAAGAGAAAGGCATCTTCTTCGTTGAAATGACTAAGAGTAGGATGATTTACCTACAAAAATGCTACTTTCTAAGCTGTAGTTCAGGGTTCTCAAACCTAACTGCCACTGTCACTACTTCAGCTTTGATGTCAGAGATGTTGCTTGGCTACATAAATAGCATTCAAATATGGCCATTGGGAAACCCTTGATCTAGCAACTGAAATAGCAACAGACTGCTCCATTTCTATTTTTTCCAATACTTAATCAATTCCTCCTTCTGCAGATAAGACTTTTGACCTTTGCAACGCATACAGTGAAACAAGACAGACTGTATACGTAATTTTTCTCAACTATTACTTTCAAAATTAGTACTCCTAACATTGGGCATTTATAACAATAAAAAACACATTCTTCATTTGTAATGTGTTTTATGTCTAGAAGATCTACTCTTATCACATCAGATTTTCACGCACAAGGAAAAGCATACCACGCATATTCACAATTATACACGGAATTTTAAATTTATGCCGTTATTTCCTGCTTGTCTGTATGTACATAACTTCATCTGATAATCAAATGTAAATCACTCTACACTCACATCCATTAAAAACAAGCTTATTGGAAGACTAGTTACATTTTTGGAAGAATATAACACAACTAACTAACATTGTAATGTAACTACCATTACAGACACAACTTAAAACTAAACACTCAAATTCTGCTGGTGAGAAGACTTTAGAGCACACATAAACTTCTTACATATCACAAGATTGTTACGATTTCTGTCGTTAGTCCAGAACTCCTCCTTAGGTCACAGGGTACTTACAGAAAGATACTGCTTTTAAAGGCTTTGAGAAAATTTTTCCCAGAGTTCTACACTGTGTCTTATTTCTGTGTTTTGAAGCTTAGCAGAAAAATACACTGCTTGACTTTCCATGAAGCACTAACAGTACAGGTATCAATACTTACCATAATAATCTGATTTCTCTCATTCAGTTTGAACTTGAACAATTTTTTAAGTCCCTGAATAATTACATTCATCCCACAAAGCTCCTGAGTGAAGGTGACGACAAAAAGCTTAAGCTATTTCCTAAAAAAAGTCTACCATTTACTAGGGTTAGAACAGGCTGGTAATTTTAAATCAAGAGCATTTTCTATCTTTTATTTAAAACAGATATACATCTAAATCATATTAAGCTTACTAAAAAATGACTTGCAGCTTTATGAAACACTTACTAATTCATCTTTCAGGAATACAGGTAAATTTCACTAAAATAAATTATATCTTGTACACTGAATAAATTGAACTATAATTGTACATCGCACAGTATCTCAACAATCCTACTCCTAGTTCAAGTAACTGTATAAAATTGGTAGTAAATGTGGAGAAAAAAAAAAATCTATTTGGTATTTCCAAGAGAAAGATAAGCTCAATAAAAGATGAGGTAAATAAAACACTTTAAAAAGCACATTTTTTTTAAGATTAATGATCCTTTTAAAATGCTACTGTCTTTGTATTACTTAGTAATACTTGGATCAATAAGTTTCTCACTCAGACCAGCATTTTAAAATTAAAATTCCACTTTCTGGACACTATTAAAATCCTTAACATAAACATTCCTCCTTGCACATCTTTAATTTAGAGAGGAAAAACTCTAACTGAAAGATATATCTATTTTCACAATTATTTCACAGAAATTTCTCCTATCTACCTTACATTTTCTCCCTGCATGCATACACTAAGCAACAATAAACCTAAAGAAATTGACATAAAGGATGTAGACAAAAGTGTACAGAAACTATAAACACTGATCTCACCGTGCTAAAAAAAATTATGATTTGATGTTTCTTTATTTTGAGGAAAGAGAGGAAGAACTTTAGATGCATAGAAGGCTAGGAATGATCTACAGCAGTTTTTAATGGCATAATTCTCACAATAATACAATAGGAACTATCAGTATAATAAAGTATGGAAGGAGTGAATAAAGATGGAGTGAAATCATGTCATGATAAATTAAAAATATGAAAGTTGTACTCTTATTTTACCCACTCACGTTTTTAAACAATGTAAATGAATACAAAAGCATCTATTTACTTGTATTGGGTTTGAATGGCAAGCTTTGGTAGTGGAGGGCTACAGGGGTGGCTTCTGTGGGAAGCTGCAAAGAGCTTCCACTGTGTCTGGCAGATCCAATGCCAGCCAGCTCCAAGAGGGACCCACCAGTGGTCAAAGCAGAGCCCATCACTAATAGTGATAGCGCCTCTGGGATAATGTATTTAACAAGGAGGGGAAAAATACTGTGCAATGGCAACTGCAGCCAGGAGAGAGAAGTGAGAACACGCGCAACAAAAAGCTCTGAAGACATGAAGGTCAGTGCAGAAGGAGCGGGGGGAGGTGCTCCAGGCACCAGAGCAGAGATTCCCCTGCAACCCATGGTGAGGCAGCTGTGCTCCTGATGGAAGACTAAATACTGGAGCAGGTGGATGCCCAAAGAAGGTTGTGACCCTGTGGGAAGCCCACACTCGAGCAGGCAGGACCTGTGGCCCCATGGAGGAAGAAGACCATGCTGGAACAGGCTTGCTGGCAGGATTTTTAACCCTATGGGGGACCCATACTGGTGCAGCCTATTCCTGAAGTACAACACCCCATGGAAGAGGGATCCACACTGGAGCAGTTCATGGAGAACTGCAGCACGAGGGAAGGACTCACACTGGAGAAGTACATGGAGGACCCTCTCCTGTGGAAAACTCCATGCTGGAGCAGGGGAGGAGTGTCAGTCCTTTCCCCAAAGAAGAAGGAGAGGCAGAGACAATGTGCTTGATCCCAGCTCCTATTCTCCATCCTCCTGAACCACTGGGCGTGAGAAGATAGAGAAAATCAGGAGCAAATTAACCCTGGGAAGAAGTGAAAGGTTGAAGGAAGATGTTTTATGATATAGTTTTTATTTCTCAGTACTGTAGTCTGATTTGACTGGCAATAAAATAAACTGATTTTCCCCAAGTCCAATTTGTTTTGCCTGTACCAGTAATCTGTGAGTGATCTCTCCCTGTTCTTACCTCAACTCAGAATCCTTTCATTACATTTTCTCTCCCCTATCCAACAACGGAGGGGAGTGATAGACCAGCTTGGGTGGGCACCTGATGTCCAATCAGCATCAAGCCCACCACATTACTACACGCAAACAGGAATTTTACAGAACTCAGATTAGGCAGTTCATGTGGTCGAAATATATTTAGAAGCAACACTGATTAGATTAACTCAGTAATAAGAAAGAACAGAGGAAGACTTAGAATAAGGAACAGGAAGATCAAGTATTCAGCTTAGCCACATTAAGCCTGAGAGGGTTAATGGACATGCATAAAACACGCAAGGAGGACAGATTGCAACAAGACATGGAAAAACAAATCAGTCTTTTCCTGATGAACTCTGCAGTTTAAATGAAAATTACAAACAAGCACAAAAGTGTAAGTAATTAGAAGGAATACTGCTATATTTGATTTTTTAGGAGTCATTTTCAAATAAACAGGGTACCAAACAAAGCTGGTATACAAGTGTGATTTAAAATATTATTCACATAACTTGCTTGCAGAATTGAAGAGGAGCCAGTTTCCTTACACTTTTTTTTTTTTGACTACTAGCAAACAGCAGTAAAGTTTTGATATACGAAGTATTTCTTTACCTTTTACTTGGATTGGCTGTTTAGGTGAAGACTGCTTTTGACCCGCATTGGTTGTATCTTGTCCTGTAAAATAAAATTAAAGCTCATTCTATATACGGAAGTACCTACTTTCCTTTTTAGTAAAGAGTTTGATTGACATAACAAAATTAGAATATCTTAATATTGCTTTGCCCCCTGACAATTAGAAAATGTATTTGCCAGATTTTCAACATTCAGAATTCTCAAAAGACAGGAAAAAAAAAAAACAAAAGTAAACACTTAATATAGCATTGATCAATAAACTCCTAGCAGCTTGAAGAAGAGCACCAATTTGCAACATATTTCAGAAAGCATCCCAAGTTTAAAAACAATATTCTAACAGTGTAGTTATGGTTTAGGACAAGTTTTATGCAAAACTTTAGGTTAGTAAATATGATTAATTCTGTACAGCTTATGGCTGCTACATATTAGAGTGTTTCAGAACTTCCAAGCTGCAATTCAGTTTAAGAGATTGAAGCTTTTTCATTACAAAAAGTTAGCTCCTTAAATTACAGAATATTTAAACTAAAATCCACAACTCCTACGTAACAAGCTGGAGCTGGAATGAAAACAAAGTCTTGTCGCTGGTTTTGAAACCTGAGGATATGATTCTATTTAAAAAGCCAATAAAATATAATTTACAATAGTGAAATAAATCTTAATATTTGGAAAACAATAACTTCCAATAATTTCTGTGAGATTTCTACCAGAAACCAGAAGTACTACTTGGAAATACAAACAAATATCACCTCCTTGTCTCATACATCTCAACATAGCTTTCAGAACAAAAACTTTATGATTCTAACATCTCAAACCAACATACCCGCTCTTTCGTGCCCTACCACTCTACAACACTGGATGTTTGCAACACATAATCATTAACGAATTTTAAAATTACCTTATTGGAAGTGATATATTAAAAAAAAAAGTGAAGACTTCTCAAGCAGGTTAGTGTTAAGTAATGAGGTACTCCTAGCTTAACAAGCTACTCAAATTATTCAAAGATCAGATTCTCTTGAAGCTTGGACTACATAAGTATGTTTCAATCCAGCAATTAGTTAATGCCCAAAAAGCAACTGAGAACTATAGCTAATAACAATTCAAGGATACTTTCATGGGAAAATGTCATTTCTAAATTTATGAAGCTGATCTTACTACACAGCAAATAAGGCTGCACCATAAATAACCAGGATTTCCTAAACAGTCATCCCTTTCACTTGAAAACAAAAGTTTAAAAATCTCTTTCTTGTTCCTTTCCTTTCTTACCTGGTTTAAAATACCAAGCAGCTGATACATCAATATTCATGACAAAAAACTTCCACTAAAATTGCTTTGCAATAACTGAGTGGCAGCTTCTTTTCAAAAAACATGTACAACCAGTTATATCATTAAAAGAAATATCACAAACACTATTTAACAAAAGACTGGGTCACAAGATTTTTGGGGGGAAAGCACAAAAATATTAAGATTATATCTATGCACAGAGATCTATGTACATGAAGTACCCTTTTGAAGCTCACTACCTCCGCTTAGAGACTGAACAAAATCACAGTGCATCAGTGAGGAAAAAGGATATAGAATACTTCAATTCACAATCACTATTTTGCAGACAAGTAGAGGGTGATATGATAGAACTTTTAAGACTGAACAACTTTTAAGAGTCACTTTTGTATTTCCAAACATAACGTAATACACTTAGCTGGCTACAGTTACTAGCTTTTAAAGACTGTTGCAAGCCCGAAGAATTTACAAGTTACTAAAGAAGGAACAAATATCTGCTATCCTGACAATGAGGAAAAGGAAATTTTCTTTAGAAGAGCACTCTACTGTAGACAAAAGCACAAAAAAGAGCGCTTTCATTTTAAAAAGCATCTATGATCTCTTAAGCACAGTCTTCCAAGCCTGTATCTGTGCAGTCCCACAGTTAATAAGCATCAAAAATAGATGGAGCAAGGACAAGGCAGTTCTGAATTTCACAAGTATTTAACAAGCAAAAGACCGACAAACAAACAGCAGGGAGGGTCAGGTTATGCACACTGTATCAAATGTTTAATGTGAATGCTACAATTCTAACAACTGTCAGATTAGAAAGCTCTAGCAGATGAAACAGCTCAACCTTCTTTACCCGTCTTTGAGATACCACAATGCTCAATAGTGACACTCATTCAATCTTTATCATTAGTTCCTTTGAGACAACATACCTGAAATACTACCAAAAATTCAAATAAGCAAGCAAAGTGGTGAAAGATGAATAATACATTCCATTTCTTATCCTTTAAATTTCTTAATCCCTTTCAACATGCATTTTTTCCATCATGACTTTAAATTTGATTACTCTAAACTTGAACCCTTTAAGAACGACAAAGAAATACATTTCAGCATTCCTCACCACTTATGCATTTGAGTTCCCTATATACATGCCCATAACCAAAAAATACTAAGAATTCTGCAGTTGTACTATCACACAATTGAAAGGAAAAAGTTATCACATTTTTATAAATACTCTTCATTGTAGCTTTGTACTACCTGTTTCAACTTTATGTAGGGTTTCTCCACGGGCTGATCCATTTGTATCTTCTGATCCAAGATCTTTCTTCTGACCATTGGAGGTATAAACTCTCACTTGACTCATCAACTGCACAGGCAGCCGATTACATGGTAAAATACAAGACAGGCTCCCACTTTTCATCGGAACTTGCCATCCTAACAAGGGGATGCAAAAGAGCTGTTTCAATCAGTCATTTTTGAAGAAAAAGAAGGGAAAGCAGTCCTGCTGTACCAGCATAAGTTATGGAAAGTTAGCTTGTAAGTAGTGATCTGTGCTTACTTTACCCATGTTTATGAACTACAAAATGAGAGCACATAGAATGCTTTCACTACCTTTCTTCAAACATCCACTTTTAAATTTCATTCTCACATTATGGAATTTTTTCCCACAGCCCAGTATCCATTTTTTTCCAGACACCTTGGGATGATCTTAAAGGTCAAAAAAACCAAAAAACAACAACAACAAAACAACAAAGCTATTTGACAAGATTGGCTTTCTGATACATTAGGTCCCATTCTAGTCATACTGCCTCAAAATCTTCAGAAACTATGTACTGATAAAAGAACAAATACAGACCACTACTAAACTATTAGCCAGTGTTGCCATCTCATTTGACTCAGTGTACACTGTGTACAAATCACAGCTT
Organism: Dasyornis broadbenti; assembly: GCA_013397935.1. NCBI lineage: Eukaryota > Metazoa > Chordata > Aves > Passeriformes > Dasyornithidae > Dasyornis > Dasyornis broadbenti. The sequence goes on along the minus strand of VZRN01002596.1, from coordinate 91,090 downwards.
ACCAATGAAGAAAAAGTGACCTGTGTGCATTATACAGTTGCTACAGAAATCATGTAGGAAAGCACACAACATTGAACCGAAAACTTTATAGGGAAGTATCTTAAATTTTGCAACATTCACAACAGACTAATAACAAGATAAATATGCAAGAAGTCCATTGAGAAACCACCCTGCGTAGGCAATCTTCAATTTCAAAAGATTAGCCAAAAGCAGAGTTGCAGCACAGACCAACTTATATTAGCAACCAGTTTTTTTTACAGAGCACAACACTTTTGTAGAGAGGGTAAATAACACCTCCAACCAGAAATGCAGCAGCAAAACTGGCTGCTTTAGAAAGTACTCACTTAAAAACTAAACACATTTTTATAAATTACGAGGTGCCAATAAATCAAGTCATACAAAGCACTAACACTTTTCTATTAATAACACACCTCTCACAAAAAAAGATAATATTTTACAGAACTGTTCATTATGTTTATTCCATAAAAGTTCTGTAAAACTTTCCTTTTTTTTCAGTCTTCTGCACACCTGCATGTCTGCATGCACCGACCTGAACCTTACTGAAGGAAAAATTTCACCAAAAAAGGCCAGACCAACTCTTACTAAAAGTTGTCACATATGTGACAAAAGCCCTAAATACTCAACACAGTTCACTGAAATTAGCGATTACGAATTTTTAAAACACTACAATAAATACGTGGCACAAGATGAGCAGTGTTGTCTGCTAAGCTTTGGTGATATTGGAGCAGATGAAAAAGAGAAACTTAATCAGCACATTTAGAGGACATTTTTCCTACTAATGCCTGCACGCACAAGAAACCGTTAAAGCAAAAGCGCGATTCAACCGTCAGTGACTACACGAAGAGGGATAAAACTGCTCAGAATTCAAATTCCAAGAGATCGGTGGCCTAAAGGAAACGCCGGGCTTGCTCCTCGGACCAACACAAACGCGGTAAGACCGCGCTACATTTTATGTAATTACTGCAAACTTCAGCCCCGGCATGGGCGTGACGCGCCCGCTTTACGTCAGACGGGGCTGGCACAGCCCGCGCCAGGACACCCCGGCCCGGCACTGCGCTCGCAAAACATTTGCACGTTTTCATTCTTTATAAAGCCAACCCGCAGAAAGCGGCTGGCGCTCCCGGCCCACGGGTGCCCGCAGCCAGGAGCGGTGATATCGTCTCGGGAGAGACCCCGGCTGCCACCACCGCCTGCGAGCGCCAGCACCCGCGGTGCCTCAGGCGAGCGCGCGGCTCCGTCACAGCTCCCTGCGAGCCTCGGCCGGCGCAAGCGGGGCCGGCCGGCGCAGTGCAGCGACCTGGGCCCCGCAGGACTCACCGTGGCAGGCGCGGGGCCGCGGCGCCGCCTGGCACCGCAGGTACAGGCGGTAGAGGCC
>VZRN01002596.1:56063-89653 GCA_013397935.1 Dasyornis broadbenti | reverse complement strand
GGGCGGTGCCGCGGCACCCGGATGTGCGGGGGCACCGCGGGGCCGCCGCTGACTCACCCGGCCCACCCGCCGCGCCTGCGCCGCGGTCTGGCCTGCTGCGGCGAAGCTTCGCGCCGGGCTGGCGGTGGGAACCTGCCCGGCATCAGCTGCTGCCGTGCCTGCAGCAGCTCGTGAGCGGCTCCTGATTTTTTACTGCGCCTGGTGCAGGGGTAACGCATAGGGGTGCGTGTAACCAACGTACGAGCGGTAAACTTGTTAGCACAGGTTAAAACACATAAGACAATTTTCACAATTGCCCCAGAAAAGACCTCTGAGATGACTCGAGTCCAACCTATGACCGAACCCCACCTTGTCAACCAGAGCATGGCTCTAAGCCACGTTCAGTCGTTCGTTAAACACCTCCAGGGTCGGTGACTCCATCACTTCCTGGGCAGCCCGTTCCAGTGTCTAATGATCCCTTCTATGAAGAAATTCTTCCTGATGTCCTATCTAAGATTCCTCTGGCGCAGCTTCAGACTATGCCTTCTCATCCTGTTACCTGGGAGGAGTGTCCGACCCCCACCTGGCTCCAGCCTCCTTTCAGGCAGTTGTGGAGAGTGATAAAATCTCCCCCGAGTCTCCTTTTCCCAGGATAAATACTCCCAGCTCCCGCAGCCACTCTCCACAAGACTTGTGGTCCAGACCCTTTAGCAGTTTCGTTGCCTTTCCCAGGACATAGATAACATTAAAGCACATACATTAAATCTGTTTGCATGATTTCTATATGAAAACGTACTCTCCTAGCCTAAGCAATACCCTAAAATGCACTTGCATCCAGCTGCTTGCAGGATCAGTGCTGATAAAATAAGATTCAATTTAAAATTATGTCTTTCTCCAGGGACAGTACCATGTGGCTGATCCTTTGCTGCAGGGCTGTAAGTGCTGCCTGTGCCCAGCTGTGACACATGCCCTGTTGACCTACAGTCTGGCTCAGGACCATGCCTGTAATCAGTCCCACTGGCACTGCATTACACTCTTTTTAATAAAAGTTTTTTCCAGAATAGCTTTGATATTAGTTTACATGGTTGAGAAAATATCTCAGGCTTCCTTGTCTTCATTTGCACACTGGGAGGAACATGGGAGCTCACCAGAAGTTAGCTTGACAGGGAATTTGGATAATTGATGTACCTGATAATCCATAAAGCATTTGATCACTAAGAAGAGCTATTGCAGTGCCTGTCTTTAACATACACAATTAGATTTTGAACAAAGTTTGCTGGCACATTTTTACCAGCCACCTAATGAGTAGCATTGCCAATACAAGTTTTCCTAGAAGCCCAGGGGAGGCAGATTGAAGTAAAACACTTACACAAAATAATTAACACTCATCTTCCCAATAGTACAACTGCAGCCATACCAAATGAATCAGGCGTATAGCAACAGATGCTGTATCATTAGTACCAGATGTACAACACTGGAGTTAAATACTAAATTGACTGCAAGTTGTAAAGTAGCACAGGTGAGGTCAATTCACCAATTTTAGCTGGAGTCTAACATGTAGCTGATATATGTTTTGCTGGGTGCTTGTTATTTTGGCCAGAGCCTGAGTAAAAAACAAGATTAAACAGGACGTTAAGAGTTCCCTATTTTTTCCCCTACATCAAGATGTTTGAAAACATATAGAAATTCTTGAAACATTTGTAATTCCTGAAGAGTCACTGCTATACTCTAGAAGAGATGCTACATTTAGGTTTATCAATTCCTCTCTAAAACCAAATGGAACTACTAACTATTTCATATTCTTTTATCCATCTGAATAACTGAATTTGTTTTGTCTGGTTTTGGTGTTGTAAATGTGAAACAGGAAGAAAAATAGTAAAACTGGAATACCATGGACAGGTTAATAGGTATTAACAGCGTGGTGGCCAACCAGGATTTACAAAATCAGTTGTTCTGCATATTGGCAAACACTGAAAACTGAGGGAGACTAAGAGCAAGTAAAAGAGCATCAATAACAGCCTATTCTGCAGAGGATAGCCAATATAAAGCAATTGATAACGAATTCCCAAGACTCCTGCCATGCAGCTGCAGCATCCTAAGAGAAAACATCAACCTTACTTACGACAATCTCAATCACTAGTTCTCAATCACTAGCAAAGAATAGAGAAACAGCCTAAATGATATGGTATTTCAGGACATCCAAACTACATTTAACAACTTTTTCCCTGTGGCAAAGAGTACTATATACAGCAAATTAGTGAGAGCTTGTTTTCATTCAAAATAGCTGGAATTGCATCCTAAGGTTTAATTTTGAGTGATGGCTATTCAATGGCTATTTTAAGCCTGTATTTATTAAAATCAAGCTAGTAAAAAAGATGTAAAGTCTCATTCACATTCAAGTTGCTAAATGCTAAACTGATAAAAAATATTATTTCTATATACCATGCTTGTACATGGGCTTTTATTCCATCTGAATTTCTGTCTAGGGGACAGAGGTTACTCATATATCAATTGTGTGGACATCTTGGTATATTGCTCATAAGAGAAGGGAGACTTCCTATCATATCAGCCATTTCCTCAGGCCTTCTTTTGCAAAAATTCTAGAACCCTTTTTTATACAGCACATTACCTTGCCTACGAAAAGTTATAAGGTTAAGTTGCCTTACCAGGTCTTCAGGAACAACAGGGATGGTGGCTACAACCTTTTAAGATTTAGAACCTGTTTTATGGAGACACTTGAAAAGTTTACATAGAAGTGCTTGCAGATCAAGAAAGACAAGTGACTGGATTGAAATACACATTTGAAAACGTTTTTCCTCATTCCTGTTTATTTAAAATAACTCATTAACTGACTGTATTACTCAAGCTACAACAGTCCATCATGATGAAATTCTCAAATATTACTGTCTAGCAAGAAATCTGTGGCAAGTAAAGGCTAGTAGGAAGTGAAGGATTTTAGTGTTCCTTGTATGAAAAATGAAGTAATATAAAGCCAATCTGAATATTTTTTAATCTGAAATTCATTAAATATTTCAAGTTCATACAGTGGAGAGAGACTTCCATTGTCCCCAGATACACAGCAAGAGCTGATGGTAATGACTTAATACAGTTTAAATTACTCTTCAGGATTCCCATCATATCCTGCCTTGTGGGTCTCTCATACAGCATAGCAAGGGGAAAAAAGGGAAAAGGGAAAGACTTCTGATTTTTATATCTTTTATGATCCTACATATATAGTTAACAGAAAGCAGCTATGTACCAATAGTTCAAAAAAAGTATGAATACATAAAGTGTCCAGTGATCTCAAACAGCCTTTAAGTTGTTCAGGCAAAATATTTAAAGTCACAGAAAATTAGACAATATTTTGTGGCAGGCAGGTGCACGAGGGGAACGACTCTTGTGAAGCACAGAATGGTGAATCCACAGAAGCTTGCACAACACCACTCTGAGTCATGTAGGTCTGTAAATCTATTTCATGGTCATTGGGTCAAAGATCTCCATAAATTAAAAGTAAACATTTTCATTTCCAGCAGATGGATAAGTGTTTTCAGTTTTTCACATGGAGTTCATTCACCTGAACATCATCATTGGCAGTTTCTTGGAGTGGGGCTAGCAGTGCTCAACAAGCTGTTTCAACCCCAGCAGCATCAGCAGCAGCAGCTAGTGAGTGTCAAAGGACAATAAATCATGAAGAGGCATTATTCTCCTGAGAAATTTAATGGAAAATTACTTTCCTGTAGCCAACACTCAAGAGGAGCACATAACATTAGCAAAAATTTTAGCTTCATAAACCGGCCACTAGAGGTCAGTGGTTTGGAATAAAATTAGCACACGAAGGAAGAATTCCATTTCATTTCAAACGGACAAATCGTATCACCAAGTAAAATCTCCAGCCTCTGAGAAAGGAAAAAGAACTCTTAAGGTTAGCAGCAGTTACCTTCATCCAAAAGCAGAAGGCTAGTTTAAAATTCTTAAAAACAATACTAGGTACCTAATACATTAAATACTGAAACAACTACTCATTCTCTACAGTAATATGCAGACATGCGTAGGAACACAGGACTGGAAGAAGCTTCTTGCATCATCAGGTCCAGTCTCTTGCTACTCCACTTGTCCTATAATTTCTTACATGAACCAAGCAAGGACCACCTTAAAAGTAGCTTGACTCTTTTGTTCATAAGAAAAAAAAAAAAAAGAATTACAAGCATGTGAAATAAGCTCAATTAATACTTTTGACGTGCATAAAGGCAGTGCCTTAGAAGCACTTTTGTAGTGCAAGAACCTTCTCTAACAACCATTTCCCTAACAAATGTGTAACATTCTGCAAAGAGAGGACAGGAAGAGGCTGTTTCATCATTAAGTGTAAAGTGTATTAACATTTCCAAAATGGAAAAAAAACTCCAAAAAATATTACATTTTATTTAGTCATTTATCTACCGCTGTAAGTATACATACACATCATCCATTCACAGTACATACGCAGTGATGCAACTGAATGTCTTACCTCTGCCTCAGAGTGATGATAAAAAATTTGAGATAATTAGAAATGTGAATAGAACCACTGGATGCTCAAACACATGCATGCTGAATTTGATGTTTGTTGCTGTACCTGTATTTCTCTGTATTATACAGTAACAAAACTGAAAATGCCAGTGACATATGAAAACTCAGAAAGTCAACCTCAGATTCTCATCTGCCATTACAAAAAACTTTTCATTAATGATTTTGATTTAAACTTTATCACTGAAAGGATTCACAAGTATTTTTGTTGTGCTTTAGTCAGAACCTAACTGAAGTTGTTATAGCAGAAAGTATGTTGAAAGGGATTGTAATATGCAGACATCTGTTTGGTCAGATTTTCTAATTAAAGCAAATTAAATCCAAAAATACTAAGTTACAAATATCATGTTCCATGCAAATATACATCAGGACAAAACCTCATGAGCTGCACACAGGAGGTTTTCCCCCAGACTGCCAAGAAACATACACTGCAAAGCACCACAGAAAGAGAAAAGCAAAAAAAAGGCCAAGAAGCCCAGAGCATTTCTTTTTTTTACTTTTTCACTACAGAAGCTTCAAACATAATAGGGAAGAACATATAATTCCACTGCAGCTGTTTTCCATTTTAAGTAAACCAAGATTAGACTGTCAGGTCATGTACAATGTGGCTATTTCAACAGTATTTTATTGGAGAACAAATTATACGTCATTTACAGTTTGAAAATTTAAGTACTATTCAGATGATACTGATGGCATGAAACCATGAATGGTGAACTGGGGTTTGTGAAAGTAACAGAGCACCCGGCAGGATTTCCAGATATCTTTTTATCACTGAGCTGATGTGACTCTTGGAGTATCCTCGTAGGGCCACGAGTTGGACTTGCTGATCCTGATTGGTCCTTTCCAATTCAGCACACTTTATGATTCTGTGTTTTTCTGTGTTCTCATTACTTTTCTCCCCATTCTTCTTCCTCCTTTTTCTATTGCATTTCTACCTTCACGAAAACTATAGTTGATATTGCTTTAACCCCCTGCAGATAATGTAGTCTTGCATCTTTTATAATTTCTGATTTTTAGCTTAATTTTCCTGTGAAATATCTCAACTAACTGATGCATCATCTTAATCTATCATGCTCCTGCTTTTAACATTGGCAAAGGAACATGAGTAAGTATTCATAGGAACACATACAGCAAATGAAAATACCATGATCTGCACTTGTTCAAGGAAAGCATTTTCCTCACACCAGACAAGAGTCTGGACTGTTGCAACACTTCACTTGCTTCACAAGCAAGTTTTCATGGTCAGACACATGGAAGCTGTGATAGAGATTAACTCAGAGTAATCTAGAGTAAGAACAAAGTCTTCTATGGCTCCTCAAAATACAATCCACACTACTGCTTTTACAAACCCCAGTTGTATGATAGCCTGGTGTGGTAGAATAAAGCCCATCTGGTTGGCACTTGGCTTGAACAGAAGTCAGCTACTAACTGTGCCATCACAAATGAGTCTAGCCTAGCCCACAAGAAGAGGGTAACATAGGGTCACATTATTAAAAACACTGGTTCACAATTTTGCTTAGTCGTTGCAAAACAAATTATTATTATCCTGACAAAAATTCCAAGTAATTAAGCACTAACAACGACTCATTTTCAGTTCAGCAGTGGCACCTACTCAGGCAGCAGGATGTAAACAGTCACAAAGTAACCTATTTTAAAATTAAAAGGACAGGACTTGCCAAAACACAGGTGTACAACTTTCTCATTTAACACCTGCACTGAAAATATGGCAGTAAACTGGGCACATAGGTAGATTTTTTTCCACAGGACTTGGTATTACCTATGCCAGATATAAAGCAGAATAGTTCCAATGAATTAAAGACAGGGATCAGCTTTTTTTGGTTTTGATACACACCTTAATCTTCCTGCTTCTCTAGAAAAAGTAAATTAGGTGCTGCAGTAGCTCACTGCATCCTGCACTATTCTAAACACATACACAAAAAATCAACACCCAACATGCACCTGGAACATTTAACACAAAGCTGTTGATCAGTAACTCAAACTCACTCCGAGATTTGAACTTAAATAACTGCTGTTTTGCAACACACACTGGTAATATTTAAAATCCAAGAAAATATATACAATTTGATTTCAAGAACATCAACAAAACAATAGGTATCAATACAGAAAACTATTTAATTTGTTTCAAAATAAATATTTGACATACAAAGCACATACAGTGAAAAAGGGTCACAATACATTACAAATGGAGATACTTTCTCATTCACTGAGAGAAGCCCTTGATATTTCCAATTTCATACCATCGAATTTATCATTCTTGCTGATTTAAGCACAGCACTGAGCAAATATGGATCCCAGTGCTTTCTTTCACAGGTACTGGTATGGATAATTTACTGCAGTGATCCAATTTGAAAATCAGTAGGGACCAGTAAATCGCTGCATAAAAGAAAGAGCGAATGAGGTGCTTTTTCCTTAGTGTCAGCAGCCTGCGATTATTATGTTTATTAGATTTTCTTGAAAGGGCTTCACATTTTCTCAAATATGCAGGAGAACTATATTTCCCCTCTGAGCCCTTACATTAGCATTTTGTGCCTCAGTCCTTGAATACAAGTAAAAGATGAATTTTTCAATTAATTTTAAAAGTTTATACCATCTGGATGGCACAGAACTAAGCAATGAAACTCCCTTACCTGCACATCTGCCATTATCACAGAGCTAGCTTCTGCAGAGAAGTTAATAAGTAATGCTGAGATTTTATGAAAAAGGTTTTAGAATCCACATTTAAGATTAGGTTCTTTTACATTATCCATACTGATATCTTTCCATCTTTGAAATAAAGCATTGCTTAAGGTTCTGTCCATAAAAGGTGATTTAAAACAGGAAGGCCTGACTGATCCTGTGACTTTAAGAAAATTATAACACAATAGAAGTTATAATACAAAGATACACCTACAAATTTCAGTGCATATACAGTTTAACCACAAATAGGTATACCACAGCATTTAAAAATCATAGACAAATAAAAAAACAGATTAGCATACCCTACTACCATCTAGCATGTTAAGTGCTCGGATCTTATTCTGTTGCATTATATTTTGTCAGAGATGATGATACAAGGGCCACACATAGCATTGCATGTGAAAATCAATTTTTGACATTGCTTCAAAACAGCATACTGTTCTAACTCAATGGTCTTGTCTGCCCTTAATCTGAGCACTGTAAGGTACAGTACTTCTGGGAGTATTTAAGCCCACAGTTAGTATAATTTTAGGAGCAGGACTAACAAATCACATGTGGAATAGAAACAAATCAGCTTTTCTAGAACTCTTACATCCACTCAGGCAAGTGGTCTTTCCTTCCATATCTCCATTCCTCCATGTCTCTAAAATGGGTGAGAACTATACTTCCTTAATAACCATGGGATCTGTACAGCCAATGTTGCAATACAGGTGCCTAACGAGAAAATGGTCCAACACAGACTGTACAAAATAACTGGCTATGTTATTTGTTCAGACAGTACTATCACATACACAGTTAGCAGCTCAAAAACTGTAGGAAGAAATAATGGTTCATAATTATGGTAATTTTTATTTAAATCCTTAAAACATTAACAGACATTGCTCCACTTAAACACCCATCAAAGAGGGGAGCAAAACATAAAACTGACAGCACAGAAATTACAATAAATGTATAAAATTAAATAAAAGGCAATAAAGGAGAGGATGGATGTATTGGTATGTTACTTTGTGTATAAGAAATCCCAACTGGCATTAGCTACTGCAACAGACCCAACAGCTCCTGATATTTTATCTACAGATGAAAACAGATAAGCATTATACTGGAGCATCACTTCTATGGAAAGCTTGTACAAAGCACAGGGTCGGTGTACCCACAGAATCTGTGCAACAGCACTTAAGTTATAAAAGCTCAGATGACAAAAAACATGAGCAGTGTGATTTATACCAGTGGAAATAGTTATCACATTAGGTAGGTAACCTTTCAGTAATACAAAAACTCTTCTGCTTCAGTTTGGGGATGGTAGGCACTTTATGGTCAGTTGCAAAATTTCTCTACAGTCACAGACTTTTGTCACAGCCTCTACATCACAGCTAACTGTTGACAAGACAGCAGCACGAACATAGAGCTCTCTTCACCAAAAAAAACCTCAAGCTATCAGGATACAACCAGCATTTTACATTTAATTAAATCATTAGAATAGAAACAAGTCACAAACTGTGGTGAGGAAGCAGGCTCAAGGACAGAATGTTTTCGCCAGCATTGAGGAAACTCAGTGTTATCACCTAGGCAGCGGAAAGGCTACAGCAAAAGTCAAAGCTGATGCAGAGCACAAGTCAGTTACCCTATTTATGTGGCTTGAATATTATTCTTACAATATTGTTCCATGTTTTCTCAGCATGTCAGAGAAGTAATTTTTACCAGGCCATAAGCTGCTCATTTGTCAAGCAACTCCTTGCAAAGCCAAGAATATACTAGTGGCCAAACCAAAACAAATCCCATTTATGCAATTTCCTCCTCTTGGTCCATTTTTAAGACTAACAGAAAAAGATAAGAAATTCAGTATCCACAAATAAGTCAGAACTTCATGACACTGTCTTCCAACTCTACTCACTGCACTGTCATTGACTTACTCCTTTTAATCCTTCTCATGCATTCATTGAGTTGGATCTGTACTTAGCATCCTTCAGTTACAGCTGCAATACACTGGAACCAGTTTAGACTCATCTCTAATTTAACAACATCATACAATTAAGGAACAGTAGACTGCATCCGTAACAGCAGTCAGACCACAAAAATTTGCTCAGAAGTAATATGTTATTTTGCTTACAGTAATTACAGATTTGCCTTCCACTCCCAGTATGGGGGATCAACTTAGATGACCAAATTCATCTTTAAATCAGTGGTGCAAACAGCTGAAGGGAGTCTGATGTCACCATTTAAAAAACACATCATGCAACGTGACAAGAGGGTCTAGAATCATGCTGAGGAACTGCAACAGTAGTAAGCAGGTATGGATTTTTTTTTCTCTGATTAAATACCATTGCTGAAGTGCTTATTCTTGGGTTAGATTTTGAAGGAAAGGGTCATAAATTTTTGCACTTTAGAAGGCAAAAATTCCCTGTAAAATAATTCAGAAATCCACAAGACATTATATTACAATTCAGAAGCAGCAGTGGCAATATAAGAACATGCACACATACACACAGGACAGCATTCTGCTCAACTTCCAGGTTCAAGCATCAGTAACTTGTGTTAGAGAGAAAATGAGCCTGAAGAGCCTAGCAGGTTACATTTAACACTCCTTTTATTGCAGTAGAAATTTTAGTTTTTATAAAATCCTCAAATTACAGGATATACATATAATCAATCTCATTGCAAGTCTTTAGCAGCTGTAGAGCATTAACTGCATGCAGTTGCTTCTGCAGTGTGCAAGTATTCTATAAATAGCTAACCACGTTCAGAGAGCAAGACAAGTAGTCAAAGAATATCATATTCAATTATCAACTGGTTCATCAGTACCAAGAGGTTGAGCAAAAAAATGAAATAAGTTTATAAATACATGGCTGTGATCTAAAAACTAATACAACTGGAAAGTCTGAATGATATCCACACCACAAACAAGGTAACTCAATAGTTATAGGAAAATACTTTGCTTCAAGATTGTTTTCGAAAGAGTTTCACATAAGGTTTCTCTGATCATGGAAGAATAGTTAGGTTCAGTACTATAGAAGGTTACAAAAGGCCAACAAAAGCCAGCTTTATGCAATTAGAATATTAACACTAACTACAGAAGATTCAGCAAATATTTTGCCTTGAATTTCTGGAAAGAAATTGTGATCTGACATTTTCCACTACCTACCCTTCAGCTGCTGGATGAATGCATAATCAATGTAATTAATTTATGTACTTAATTTAATATTCACTTCTGTAGTCATGACACTGGCTTCAGATCAGTCATCAGATGGATTTATGCCAAGAAATCCTACACCCATTTGTTTCAGAAGCTGCCTAAACAGGTGCAATTCTTTATGTAAATTTCTCATCACAATGAGAGTCTCAGAAACCGGAATAACAATTTATATAGAGCTAGCTACAGATTAAGTTTCTAGAAAGCTAACAAGCTTGAATTACTGCAGTCTCACATTTGTGTGGACACAAGAACAAATCTGCAATGACTCTGCAAAAGTTACTTTATTTACATTGATTAGTTAATTTAAGAGATGGTTAAAAGTTTAAGCATTGTATCTTTGTCTGAAATTCCTACAGGTGAGCAGTTTGGCATGGTAAAACACTTGTTATGACATGAAAACTGCAGAGAGTTTTCTGTGATCAGAGTCTTGGTATTTCTTCCAACAGTGTAATATAAGACTATGTCACCAGGTAGAAACTTGGGAGAGTTCTTTTTTAGGTATTATTAATAAAAATAGCCTCTCCTTCAGAAGTGTAATCTATGTCAGCTTGATAGATTTTAATCCCTTGTGTTAACTTCAAAGTGGGCCGTATTTCTACACTGAGTATAGTAAATTGCACAAAATAGTTCTACAGATACATTTAGTAAGCAGAAGAATACTGTCCGAAGTGTGCTGCATAGGTATGTGTATCAACTCCTATCCACTGGAGACATCCTGAAGTAGCTATAGTTCCAACTAACATAAACCTAGTGAGCACAGATCTCTTACAGTAAGTTTCAATCAATCTCAAACAATCCTTGATTTAAAAAACAAATCAAAACAACAAACTTGTATGACTGGGCATGTTTTAGGTTGGATGCAACTATGTTTTCTCATCAATTAACAATACAGCACAGTAATTTTAAGTTTCTATTATTTGTTTTTGATATGCTAAATTTCATATTATCTCCAAGAAAAGCATATATGTATTTTTATACAGCCTGGAGTGAGATCAGTGTAAAACCAGGAATTTCCAATCATCAGCAGAAGTGCCAGCTGCTCATAATGTTCACAAAACACGAGTGCCTGAATTTGACTATGCAACAGTTGGTGCCAATCTGCTTATAAAGGAAATGCTGCTGAGGCATAGTCTTCTTACAAAAACAGGGCACGAGGGCTTCATTATTAAGTGTTCTACAACAATCCTGAGCTCGGTGAAGAGAGTCCTGAAAAATCAGATTTAAAGAAAGTTTTAAAATCCTACAGCATTTATCAGAAATATTATCTAGATATATCTTCTTCATTCACTTCTTCTTGCAATATCACACATACACACACACACACTTTAAGATAAATTCTTTAGACCAACTCAATGCTGCAGTGTCTTCCAAGAGCTTCAGAATTCTTGACTTTTAAACATCAACATTTTAACTAACTCTATATTCATCCTCAGCTGGAAGCTACTGAACTAGAGACAGCAGAAAAACTCTACCTTCAAGCAAACAAACAAACAAAAATACTAGAAAGACTATAAAAGCACTATTAAAAAAAAAAGAGAAAAAAGAATAATGCTTTATCACAAATAGTGTAAGGAGTTGGGAGGCAATTTTGTGTTTATGCTACTTCTTGCCAATATGCAAGAACCCTGCACTGCAGAAGCAAATACTAGAAGACAGACATGAGAAATAAAACCCAGATCATCAGTTTCCCTTAAAATCACAAAAATGCCAGCAGAACATTTTGGATAAACTAGTTCTATTGAAAGTCAGTACTGCACAGCTTAAATTACTTTTAGATACCAAAGTAGTCAAGCAACTTCATAGATGTTGGTAGTGGTGTTAAAAATAGTTATATGTAGTAGGATGGAACAATTGATTTCTAACAAAAATAGGGAATAGGAAGCAATTATGATTCTCAGACCTGTCTTTGCATATCAAGGCAGCCAAAGCCACTTTCTTGGCACTTTAGCAATGGAATGGTAGTAAGAAAACTTCTGAGAAAACTTACCTGAGAAAATGCTCATAGAAAGATTCATGATTTCAAAGTCTAAAGCAATAATATTGGCTTGACCAATTTTCAAAATTAATAAGGTTCTATTTCAAATATAATTAGCCTTATTTATGAATTTAACTAACAAAGGCAATGAACATGTTTAAGATCATCCACATGATTTTTTTTTCTGTCAATATTATACAACTTTTTAAGTGCCTATTCATATATTGGCTTAGCCTTAGAAGTACCTAGAATCTAAAAATAAGGATATCTTTCTGAGAAGAAAGACTTTCTTTTCCCAAAGTGTAGTTTTAATCACACAAACATGTTCTGAAAGCTCCCATTCAAGAATGGTGGTGCATTTATGATCAGTTACACAAAATAAATCTAACCTTTAACCAGCCACGGTTTTATTCAGCATCCAGGTGTATCTCACATTCTGTAATTGCCATTTGCAAATGTAGTATTATGAGTTCTGCATTCATTTTAGAAAGAAAAGTTTCTGAATGCCTAAGCACTATGCAGTTAAACACTAACTTCCCAAGTCAATTTAGTACTTACCGACAGTATGGATTTCGCCGAGAAGAGTAGCGTAATGTAAGAAACCTATAGTAAATGAATGGCTGGAGCAGACTCCCTTGTCCACTGAAAGAGAATAGTTCAGTAGAGCTTACTAGTGACAAAAACAAAAACCCAAACAAATCACCAAAATCAGGAATTTTTCTAATAAAAGCAGGCAAACTACCTGGCATAAAAAAAAAGCTAGATTTGGGTCACACTGGCTCAGAAAATCTTGATCTGACAAGTACATAACCATGCACTTATAAATACAGAAACTTACATTATAGAATAAAACTGCTCAGTGAAGCAGCTAACAAAGTGCTGTCCTTGTACTGATTTAACATTTTTAAAGTGTTTTTATATGCCTCATTTCTGGTGGTGTGCAAAGAATCACAGGAATGATGGTGGATGTGTGTCCCGCAGCAAGAAAACGCTTGTTGGTCAAGCACAGAAACTGGCTGATGTAAGTAGTCCAGTTGCAGTGACCCTTTTCAATCTAATTGCTGCACTTTGAATAGCTGGACCATATTTCTAGCATCTTTTGCAAAACTTCTCAGAACACACTGCAGACAATTCCAGATGTATAATGAGACTTTAATGCAAAGCTAAAACCCAGTGATTTCAGTTACACTGAAATTAGGTTTTGGTATTTCACAAAACTGCTGTTTCACATGACTGTGTTGTGAAATAGTGAAAACGTAGCACACAAACCATATAAAGCAAAGTACAAAAATGCACTAAGTTTTAGCGACTGAAACCACTTTAAATAACACTTTAAATTCTGTTTGAATTTAAACATGATGGTTTCCAGTAAGTAGAACTCCTTCAAGTACTAGCAGCATCTTTGCCCAGAAGAAAAAATATAAAGTGAAAGTGAGCTAGAAGAAATTTTGAAACCTGTACAGTATTTACAAACCATTTAATATGCTACAATATTCAAAGAACAAAATCTCACAATAGCTGCATTTAACCATCAAGTTATTTTAAAATTTAGCATATGATCTTTTACAAGCCTCAGTATCTACTAGATGACATCAAGTAAGATTTCACATACTACATTCTCCACAGAGAGGCAATAGAAAAACAAAAGCTATACTTAAGTTCAAAGGTTCAGATACTGGATAGTGTCTATCTGTCAGCTGGTAAGTGGTCTCAAATGAAATGGAATCCTTAAGGGCTGAAACATTGAAATATTCAGCTGATATATCAAAAGATAAAGACAAATTATGCATCCTATCCACTTCCAAGAAGATAAAGTCTCCCTTCTACTGCTTATGAGACCACACAAGACAAATGCTCTCACTATGCTATAACTTGTATAGAACAAGGGCTGCATTCCCCCTCCAAATATTAAAAGGCAATGACCCGAACTTCAGTCACTGGCAGGTCATTATGCCTATACAACTTCAGTAGGATTCTAACATGTTCAACATCCCTAAAATTAATTCAATGGGCTGCACAGCAGGCAAAACCAAATGGAAATAAAAAATCCCACAAGGGTCACTGCTCAGAAGTAACATAAGCAAGAATGCAACCTACTCCTTCTTGTACACTTTTTGCATAATGAAACTTCATGCTATTTAAATTTCCGGAATCTAATTGTCAAAAATAAGAGTTCCCTTTCAGTGAAGCTGAAGATCTTAATATTCTATTAAACTAACCAAAATTAAACTGACTGAACAATGTACTGATAGAAATGTAGGCGAATTCAAGTTTCAAGCCTGAAAAACTACCGTGTGACTCATCACCCATGCTAAGAAAGGGAAGATTTTTTTGGTGCTCAGTTACATCATAGTGAATGCTTTTTGATGTCAGGATGCATCAACTTAAGAAGCCTAGGAATCAATTAAATTTTACTTTAGGTTCAAGCCTTGGTTAGCCAGAATCATACAAATGGAGTACTATGATCTGCAGAGAACTCATTTGCAAAAAATAGTCTTGTGTAGCACATTTCTAATTATTTAAATATTTATCATAATTCTTACCTGAAGAGCATAAAAACTGTAGCTGGCATCAGGAAAATTTCATTGCAAGCAATGAATTTTAGAATATTCTGTTGATTAGCATTCAGTTTCTCTAAGAGATTTCTCAAAAAGGGCAAACTATTTGAACTTCGTGCCTTTAAAGAAAAAATTATTTACAGAAAACATACAAGTTACACCTATCTTCATAAGCACACAGAAACAAAATACAAACAATTGTCATTTACTACCCATTTCAGCATTTTAAGACTTTATCAGTATTGAGACTAGTATCCTAAGGAAAACTACTGCAGGCTTGGAATTCTGTAATTTACAGAGTTCAACTAAAAGCATCAGGTGTCGCAATTCGCTCATCCACCCACTTTAGGTTCAACTGCACAGAGATGGTCACGGGCCTTGCTCCATTAGGAGGAAGTGCCCATGATGGCAAGACAGACTAGTTAGGAACACCAAAACCTGGAGTTACATTAAGATGCACAAGGCAGTGCATTGAGCAGCAAGTCCAGCTGGCAAGTACTTTGCTTGCTAGTTTCGCCCTGTAGATTGTTAGGTTACTACTGAAATAGAACAGTAAAATTCAAAGGCTTGTTTAGCTTGAAAACGGCATATCTTAAGTTTCAACTTAACTGTTCCACAGCTTTTGCTTCCTTCAAAGAAAAGCACTTGAAGAAAAATAATTAGTGTCAACTCCAACATATCACTGAGTCATTACAAAGGGATAAAAATAAAAAACCAAACCACAGAACACAACTAACACAAAAAAGTCTTCTCAAATTCTCTGTGCTGAGATTCCATACTAGAGTTTCACTCTAATTCCTCTATTGCAGCCAAAGAAAACCAAATCACAGCTGCAACTTAAAACCTGTTTATAAACCCCAAGAATACCAACTGTATTAATCATAACACATATTATATCATACTTACATCAAGAACCTTCTTTGTGTATGTGGCAGCATGAAGCAAAGAGAACAGCAGAACTGGAAAAATGCTCACTGAAGCAAGCCATAAGGAAAATTACAAGCTTCACAAGTGCTTCATTTCTCCATGATGTTATACTACACAAGTCATAGCTCGATGGCTCTTTGCAAGAGGTTGGCTGGAATGACCTATACTGGATGAAGATATGTATAAGTCTAAGGCCTATATTTATAACTCTTCCTTTTGCTTCTAATACCTTTTTGCTATGCTTTTATTAACTTCAAAATACAGGTGTCTACAAGTATAAGACACACCATTACAGACCAGAGTGTTTCTACTGAAGAAATACATTCTTTCTGCACAGAAGGCACATGTGGGATTACTACTCAAAACCTCTTAAATACATATAGTCATATTTTTTGTTAAAAGATGCTACAAAATTAATTTGTTTGCCAAAGAACATGCAGTTGCCAGCCATTCAGATTTTACAGAGCAAGAATGTAGACATTTCTCTGCCAGAGAGATTTTAAGAGTAGGACATTAAGTGTACATAGTGCGGCATAAAGAAATGTCAGCCCTTACATGTCACCTTTGACAATCCACGGGAGTAAATTTTTTGCAGGCTTTATTGGTTTCATAACTTATCTGAGAAAGCTACTACTGAATAATTATCTCTCTACATGATGTACGTCTGCTACAGTGAGAAGTCATAGATAAACCCTGTACTGGCAATAAATGAAAATTACCAACTTCTCCAAATATCACTGGAGGCTGGTCATAAAATCCATCAAACTTCAGTCTCCAAAAAAAATATAAAAAATAAAATAAAAATCTAAGCAGCCTGAGACTGCAGTGCACTAATTAAAGAGTGCACTAAATAGAACTGATTACATTGAATATGGATCAATCAACATAAGCCTCTCATATTTTACACAGAGTATTTTCTGTGAATAGCAAACATATCAAACTAGTTCAAAATAGTTTTTCAAATCATGGCACAGGTGATGAAAAAAATCAGGGTTTTAGTTTACTTAAAAACATTAGTGGGATGACACAAGTAAAGGATACTTGTAACAGGGTAGGAATTCACAAAGATAAGGGAGTACAACAGGTAGTGGCAGCTGTCCTCCAGCAAAGCCTGGGCCAGAAAAGCCCTGCTAAGCTGGAAGTGCGGTAGCCTTTGGTGTAGTCGGAGGGCACTGGTAAGAGCATTTGCCAGCAAGGCACGCTGATAAAAGCTTGCTGCTTCATGCAACCTGCAAATCATCAGAGGAGATGTTACCATGTGAAACAAGCTCAGAAGTCTTCTACCCTTGAGAATTGCATCACAACTGAACAATACCTGAAGTATTTACTTCTATTATGGTACATAAGCACTGTTGCCAAAAAATAACTCAAAAACTGGTTAACACTGGCTTTACTGTAGATGCCTAGAATATATTACTCCATTTATACAAACAACCATGCATTTGCCAATATTTTATATTTGCTCAATACATTTTCCAAGCACATCTGAAAGTGTTTTAAACCAATCTAAAATCTGTAAGCTGTTCTGACAAAAAGCATCCAAATAAGCTGAATAACAGCAATTTATCCTTACAGGAAAAAACAATTCTATGCAAAGGGAATCTAGTTCCTTTGTACATTTTTAATGCTATTTTACAATATTACAGTACATACCCTAGAAGAGGCAGGACAAATAAAGCTGAGCAGTAAACTGTGAACAAGCGGGAAATCCACATTGCTGTATCCAATTTGTTAGCCATGAGAAATTGCTACATTGGAAAAGAAAGAAAGAAAAAAACAAAAGAAGACCAACCCCAACAGAAGTTGTTATCTTAGTATTTGCATACAATGAACATTCTTGACAGCCATATTGAATTGCAAGTCTTTCTCCAGCCTCAAATTTAAGCAAATTATAGCTTGAAGCAGAAAGCTTCTTTTTGTTCTGTAATACTTGGCTCATATGATGTTACTAGCCAGATTAAAAATAGCTCAGCTTCCTCAGAACCAAGAGGCTCCTTTGTACACTACAAACAAATACAGTAGTAAGAACTTCTAGAAAATTAGTTTTTTTATCCAAACCCACCTCACTAAACAGTCACCTTCACAAATGTTATCATATAGGGTCTCTAGATCCGACTGACTTGTATCTACTGCTTCAAGATTTCTTTTAGAATTTACTGCACACACCTGGAGCTAAATCTCCACAATTCTTAGCAAATGGAAAAAAAATAGAGGGTAAAGTAAAGTTAGCATAACTACACTACAAGGGAAGTGGCATCGTTTTGGCCTACATATTCCTGGTCTTGAAAAAGCAGAGAACTTTTTGCAGTAATCCTGCACTTCTCCTGTTGTTGAGCTCTCCCTAAATCACAGCCCTCCTCAGTCCTGATACAGCCCCAGTGCCAGAAAGGCTCTAATTAAACACAGTATGCTTTTGACTATTATGTGCCTCAAAGTCAAAACAACAGCTTTCTTGCACCTGAGTTTTTTTTCTTTTTCAGATTTGGACGAGTTTTTGAAGATTCTTCTTTTGAAGATTCCTAGCACATCTTTATGGAAATAACCAGAAACCTACAAGCACTTTCATAATACGATCTCGTATCTTACTTGCACGATACAACCACAGAAATGGCATGAAGCTGTGTTCAAGCGTTTGGACACTGCTCTCAGACACATGGTGTGATTTCTCGTGTGTCCTGAGCTGGGCCACGAGTTGGACTCGATGATCCGTCTGGGTCCCTTTCAACTCAGCATATTCTATGATTCTGTGAAATACAGATGCTACCACACTGAATTACTCTCAAGAGAGCCACTTTCAAGACCGGCGGCACACCTACAGCACGCTTTCAATCGGAAAGCGAGAGCTGCCTCCCCCTGCCCGCACCCGGGCGAACAGTGCCTCGCTGCCATTGCAGCAGGACCCCCACATCGCCTGAGAAGCACCGCGGCCGGCCCGGGCCCCTCAGGCCCGGCAGCTCCTTACCACGGCCCCGCCGCCGGCCCCGCCTGGCATCGGCCCGTTCTGCGTGGAGTCCGCCATGGCCGCACCTGCGGGAAGAGAAGCGCCTCAGTTAGTGGGACAGGGCGACCGCAGCCGCCGCCTCCCGAGCTCCCGCCCGCGGCCCAGCCGCGACCCACCGCAAGCGCCACACCGGGCACGGAACACGCTCCGGCACCTCCGCACTCCCGGATGCGGCCGGACGCCACTTCCCGCGGGCCGCGGGGCTGCCGGGCAATGTAGGCGGTGACTGGGCCGCTCCCGACGGCGCCTGGCGGTGGCAGCAGACGGCGCTGGGAGGTGGCGATGGGATAGCCCGGTGGGATGGAGCTGGGTCCCGGGCTGCGGCTGCCGGGGCGAGCCCGCTGGGCGTGGCGCTCGTCCCTTCCCCCGCTGTCCGCAGCAGCCCCGACAGCAGGTGCTCCGCTCCGTCAGTCGGGTCCAAACAGAGGCACTTGTGTGTGGTGTCAGCAACAGCAACAAGATTAATGCTCGTTTCGGCCCCAGTATGGGGAGTGTTTGCTCGCTGAGGGCCGGCCTGGATTTCCAGAGCAACCTGGCGAGGCTTAGTGCTGTGCATCAGCAATATAAAGTGGTCACAGGACCCAGGCAGGGCGCTCCGCCGCTCCCGGTGCTGCGGTGGTGTCACACAAAACACGGTGCAAGGTTGTGTCCCTGTGTTTTAGTGTCATTGGTTCCCTATAATGAAAAAAGGGAAAAAGAAAAAAAAAAAATAGCGCCTCTTCAAAGCCACATGTGCCTTAAGATTCTGTCAGCAGTATTACGTTAAAATGTGGGATCTTTGAAACAAGTTTCTTAAATCTTTGGTCAATAATCATTAAACCATAAAGTTAGGGAGCTTTACTCAACTACAGGTATATCTGTAACATCTGACAGGAGGACCAAGGAGGATAGCGCAAAGCAGAAGAAGCTTTCTGATCACTCTCCAACATGTAGCATATGTGATTTGCAACGCCTTGGGAAGGTTTAATCCTCCCTTCGTTAATCTTCCCCTTGCCTTTAATATTGATTTTTTTTTTTTTTTTAATTACGTGTGCCGGATAGCTATGTGGACATGTTTCTGTTTTCAGTTGCAAGTCTATAACTCCTGAAGTGGCATCAAAGCAAAAGAAAACCAAATGCAGGGCTAATGACCGAGACCTTTGACTTTTAGCTCCTATGGCTTCATGTAGTTTGTGCTTCTGACTTTCTCTCAAGGATGTGCAGCAGGTTCCCCCTTCTGGCAGCATGGGTTTCAGGACAGCAAACCGTCTGCTACAGGTTCTAATCTTCCCAGATGCTTCCAATTCGATTACTCTTTAGCAGCAAGTAAGACATAGTCTTGTGACCAAGGATGTTGGAATCAACATCTGCAATGAGTCTCATTTCTGGCTTACGATGATTAAATGTGAAGATTGATTGGAAGACACTCGGGAAGAATGTGTAATGAAGTACGTTGACAAGAAAGGAGCAAAAGAGTCAGCTGATAGGGATTCTAATACCATAACAATTACAAATAATCTAAGTAATCTTAGGGTAATTAACGCTTTTTAAATTGAAGATGCAGAACCTGATTTTCCACTTCTCTCCCAACCATTCATCTCTCACTAAAGTGACTGAGCAGTAGGCACGAGAACTACCTGCTATTTTGGGATGATTTTTCTACATATGGAGGACACTCTAGGAAACAGCAATAGAGAATTAGGACTCTCGGTGTGTCTGCTGGACGGTCTCAGGTGTGTAATAAAAAGACTGACAAACATTTACACTAAACCAAAATAAAGGCTTCAAATATAGCCCAGTAAATTTAAGTTGAACCATTACAAGGTTATTATATTGCAAAATGAAATACTGATATATCCTGGAGATTTGTTTAGATGCAACTGAAATGTAAAGACCACTGAATGTTTGACTGAAATGTCACAAGGGAAAAAAAACCTGGTCAGTGTTCAAGATTACTTATATTTCTTAAATGAACCTAGGATGACAGCTCCATGTCTTAGTAAGAGTGCTTTTTCATTTCTTAGTGCTTGTAATTTAGGAGTACTTCATGCACATGTATGCAAAGCATTCATTTCTAGAGTCTGGTTTGGTGTCTCTTGGTCATAACAGCAAAAGTTGTCTTTCACAAATTTGCCTTAATTTCATTTAAATAGAATGTCAAGCCATTATTTATTTCCAAAAGTTAATAGATTTAAAAATGTTATAGTTTGGAAGACTTGATAAGAAATGTCTCTCTACGCCCTTTGCAACTAGTTGCTTTTTTCTTCACATCAGTCCTTATTTTCCCAACTTTCCCCTTTTGCTCTGTGCCTGTTGTTGTTTCTTGTTCAGTATAGTATCTTCTGCAGACCACTTCTGACCATACTACTCTCTAGTTTAATACGTGAAAGAAGACATTAAATTATATCTTTAGAAATCAAGTGTCAGCTATTGGCTTCTCCTTTTCCCAATTCTCCTCTGCTATGGCATTGCTGATTAAACAGAGAGGAGGAGCAGAAATTGATCTGTGTGTTATCAATTACTTTGTTTCCAGCAGTTGTAAGAGGACTCTTCCATACCATCAAGGCACCAGTTTGCTTTCACTGCTGATTGATAGTTCAGATATTTAGAAGAGTATCATTGTATTTGCTGAGGACTTACCTTAGCAGTATAATCCCATTTCTCCACTGTGGCAGTCCAACATGATCAGCATGGACATGGTTGAAATTGTAACTAACACACCTCTATTTTCCCCCAATAAATTTATAAGCCTATCGGAGAATTACTGACAGCAATGATACCTGTGATCAGCTCACTCTTAATTTAAAACGTTGTGGATGCAAAGGGATATATTTTGACGTTTTATGCCCAGGTGTATACACCAACTTCCACTAATCCATTTGATGTCTCCAGAGGAAAAAAATAAAGCACCTTACTGTGTCTCTAAAATAATTCACACATTTTAGAATTATATAGAAGAAAATATGAAATGCAATACTTCGCATTTGTTTAGCAAGGCTGAGACTCTCCAGAGGTGGTGCATGTTTACTAATGCTCACAACATCACCATTAATTAGGTGAAGTTCAGTGAAGACTTTAGGTCAAAAAGGTTAGTAATTTACTTGTAGGCACACAAGCATAGCTGGGCTAGAAATGGAATACACAACTCCAGAGCCACCATTGCCAGTTTTCTTCTTCATTATGTGCTTTCAGGTGAAGTCATATGCAAAACTCCATAGGCAATTTGAAGCCAGTTTGAATTCCAAAGAAGGCTCTGATGATGTATCAAATTAAATACTGAGAACCTCATTACAGACACTGTGGAAATATTTTATAAACAATAATTCTTATTCAATGCATTTTGACAGCCATAATAAATACTTTATAGAACCAGTATTTTGCATTACAGGTTGTTTTAAATTTGAATTTTTTATTGTCTTTTTAATAGCATCACCATCACAAGCATGCAATCTTTTGTGGTCTCCAGTGGCCTCAATTCTCAATCATTTTAACAGAAGATGATGTAGAATTGTTTAGGTGGTGTTCATCCCCTTGCAGCAAGGGCAGTTGAGGTTCAGATAATGATTTATCTTTTTTGTCCTTCTTACTTTGAAAGAAGGTAATGTAGCTAACATCCGTATATAGTTTTCATTTATTGCAAATAAAAAAGAGAACATTCCTCCAAGGCTGATAGGAATGCAGTTCCTCGTAGCCAAACTAGTTCCATTATTTGTATCAGTAGTGTATAATGCAAAGATAAAATAAGATTTTATGCAAAGTTGTAATGAACAATTTGGGTCTTGTTTGTGGTTATCTCAAGATGGCTGTCCAAATCTCAAGGAACAATAAAGGACATTGGGTAAATGCCTGTTACATTTTTCAGAAAGAGAAACAGAAGTCTTCTGTCTCTACCAGATTGTGTTGTGATTTTTGCTTGATGGTCTGTAGCAATATCAAGTATGTTCATCTTTCTTTTCCCTTGCAGCTGGAGTTTCCATGTACTCACCCTTCCTGGAAGCATTACCCTTTTAATCACTGTGTGCCAAAGCAGTGAAATAGAGAAAACACGAAGTTTTTGAAGATGTGCTAAAGAGATGTGAAAAATTTCTTCCAGTTGCTTTCTGTGTCAGCATTTTCATAACTCTCAGCATTTTGCTATATCCTTATGTTATTAAAATAAATGACACAGAAGCTGCAAGTGTAAGCTTAAGACTGTACAAAGAAATATGATCAATTTATATATGTCTTTTGAAAGATGCGAGGTATGGCACAAGGATTGTTGTGTGATTGAATCAGAGAGCAGCCTTGCCAGTGTATTTTATTTGCAATGTCCAACTCATTAAGGACATGAAAGATACTGAAAATTTAAGAATGGAAAGAAAGATGGGCAAGTGTTCTTTTAATAAATTAATTAAAGGAGGATTAGGAAGATTTTAGAAATCTGCAGCAAGAGACCATATCAACAAATGGAGGAACACAGTGAATTATAGATGTAAACTTTCGACTACCTGTAGTGCTTGATTATAAATACCACAGCAAGAAAGATTGATAAGCATCCTCTTGCAAGCTCAGAGAAGTATCTGAAAGTGTATTGATCAATGCTGAACTTAGTACTGAGTTGCTGGTAAATGGCTTCCTTATCTCATGCTAATCACAGGCTACAATGAGAGAATAAAAAGAGGACAAGGGACAAAATCCCAAACCTGTGAGCTTTCCCAAGAAGTTCTGTTATGATGCAAGGAATGTTAGCTCTATGTATACAGAGAAATGTGAAAAGAAATATTCCCTTTTTAAAATACTGTCTGTTATATGATCTGAGCAAAACCCCATAAAGATTGATGACAGTAACACTTGACATGGTCCTGCACTAATAACTAAAAACTAATCACACTATAATCTGTGGTCATGTTTCTTCAGCAGAGATATTATTATTACATTCTGCTACTCATTCAGTGCAAGCAAAAGTTTGCAGACAAATAATTAGAGTTGCAAGCTGTATAAACTGAATAAAAATGAACCACCAAGAAATTTTCTGCTTTTATCTGAAGGTGGCATGAGACAAAGACTTCCTTTGACATAAGTGTACCAGCCAGTGCATCAGGAATTCCGTCCCATTCACATACAAAACTTTTCTCACACAACTACAACAGATGTGGGGGCTGCCCATTTTTTGTTCTATGCACCTACAAAGCTGCCTCTGGTTTCATTCACAAGAGTCTTTAGACCGTTGTTCATGTCTGTATCATCTGCACTCTTAACCATCATTATAAAAGTCCTAGGCAGCAAAGGTATACAGGTATAGAAGACTTTATTAAGATTAGAGGAGGCTTCAGAGAAAAGCTTTTGATTTTGGACAGTTTTTTACACAATCCTGTATGTTTTTCTATCGGGATAGGTTTGAGTGATCTCATTTATTATATTGCATAAATTGTTCCTGATCTTTTAACACATACTCCAGGTGCTGAATTTTCAAAAGCACGTTGCAGTACAGATAAACTCTGAAATCAGTAACTTTCTTCATTCTTTGTGAGATCCTATTCAGAAATTCAGTCACAGAAAACTGGTTGGGTGATTACATGATAGGAATATGTGGAAATATTTTTAGCATTTGATATTGGATATTAAATTTTAAGCCCCATCGACTGACATATCCACTGACATGTTCCACAGATACCTTATTGCTTATTTTGCAGGTGGGATATTTTTATTCATTGGTGTTTATTCATTCACAGCATATCCAATTCCAGACATAGCAGGCAAGTGTTCCAGTTTACAAAATTAATCCCTCTATTTTTTATTTTATTCTGTATAGTTTAGTTAAATTAATTTAGGTTTATAATCATTGCCAAAAAAATGTATATGCATATTTTATCCTACTGTTTTTCGTAGCCACTGATAATCAATAACAGCTTAAAACTTAGGAAAGATAAAGAATACATGGAAAGACAATCAGGTTAATTAGATTTGTCCTTCCAAACACTCATAGGTAAAGTCCATCCATTTAAATCTGATTTAATCATGTGCTGAAGTGGCATGAAATTGAATGAAATCAAGCTGTCCGTATCCCAGAAAATGTTCTTACTGAGATATAAAAATCCTCAAGGATACCAATTAGTCAGATAGTCTACTTGATAAGTCAAGGATAAATTTCTTGCTCAGTCACCAGGCTTCTGATTTATATATTGACCAGAGTGACTGGTAATGGAAGGATGTTCTTTCAGATTCATAACTTTTTATCGAATTCAGCCTTCCATGTTGTGACTTTTGCAGAAATAATCTATCCAACACTTCTTCTTTAGCAATCTTTGCTTGTTATATAGAGCCAGTAGTAATTACTTTATTAGGAGGGTAAAATGGAGGGAGGTTTGGGTTCAAGGGAGATATTTGACATTTACACAAGGCAAATTGTAAGCAGCCTAGAGAGGGTCACTAGTAAAATGAAGAGTTAAACAAAGAGCAAGATTATTGACATTTATGACAGCTTCTGAAATTTAATAGTCAGTGTGGTATCAATCAGGGACTTGGGAAGAGAAATACAGGGAATTCAGGGTATGTCTATAAAATACTGACTACACTCACTCTTAGCTTCTTCACTGAGGTTTAATTGGACTTCTGGTGAGTTATACTATTTATTCTTCCTGATAGGAATTTTGATCAGTTGTGCAGTTCTGAAAAGTAAGCAAATTCTCCTAATCAAAAGATAAAACTGAAATTTAAAAAAAATATATACCCTAAGGTATCTTTACATTACAGTTGGTCCAAGACCACTACAAATACTTCCCACATGGCACCTTTGTTTTAGTCTTCATGGATGACTTTAGGAAGAGGGTCTTTATTAAAAACCTTGAAATATTAAAAAGCCTGGAAAATCATCACATGATTCCTTCAGAGTCTTTTATCTGCAGCAAGAAACAACGTGCTGATGTAAAGTTTAAAATAATTCTGACAGGAGCTGGAAAAAAGTTCTGTATGTTCATCTGTTGCAACAAAATTCAATGATTGCATGGGTAATATCCCAGGAAAGATGCTTACAGGAGGAGAAACCCAGACAGTTCTCCATATAATTCCTCTGGCAGACCATTGGGGAGGCAGAAGCTATGAGAAAATATCCTCAGCAGGTAAATTCATGATGAGTGAGGTAGGAAACATGGGAAGATGTTTGGCCACTAGGAGTTATTCATGATAAGGATTTTGAGCAACATTATAGGATTAAGACTGGCAGTGTGGAAAAAAAAGAAAATGGGAAAAGAAGATGAAAAGGGAAAAGTTTAATTTGCAATTTTAGCACAAGTTAAAAAAATTAAAATAAAACAATCCCAAAAACCAGAGAAATAGAGGTATTAAAATACCTAAAGAAACATCAGTCTGGAGAAGGTTGAATTGCAAGAAGAAAGCTGTAGCAGGTAGTGGGCTTAGTGACAGGAATGTGCTTGACAAATGAGAGATGAACAATAAGAAATGAGAGAATAATTTAAATGCAGCAGGATATTAATCTGTATCCTTGAAGATTTTCAAGATTCAGCTACAGTCCTTCTTTAAGGAGGATGTTTGGACCACCTAGCCCCTGGGATCCCTTCCAATCAATAGTTGTATGGTTTTGTGAAAAGTGAGAATCTTAAGCAGCAAAAATAAAGAAACTGAAACAACTAGTGATGGTTATGATACCCACCTTTGTCAGGATAACAAATACCTCATGGAAAAGCAGACATCGTTAAGCGGTACTGAAGGATAAGGAATCTCAAGGATTCATAGGAATTAAAGTGATGAGTAACAGTGAAGGTTAATAACAGAATAAATGTTTCCATGAATTCCATTGTTATGAGAGGTGTTGATTTCTAAGATACAGGCAGAAGAATACAGGTTATTTGTATCCATACAGCACAGCTATTCTGAAGTGCAACAGCTCACAAACTTCTTCATCAATACTGCGTCAAAAAACTGAGCTGCTACATCAGTCTTGGGTTAGGAAATAAAACATGCTGTAATGTAACTATTTGTTGAAAATAACCCTGGGCTAAACAATTGCAAGTTGGCATGGTCAAAAATAAATTTAATTAACAAAAGGTGTTTCTCTAAGCTTTTTATATTTTACAAGAATATCCCTCAATAAATTAAGTAAATTTCTAGTGAGGTCATCAGTTCAGAGAAGTTCAAGTAAAAGTAAAATAAGAAAAAATTATATGTGCTGTAGGAGAATGTCTGTAAACCCTTCCCCAGTCTCCTAAAATGGCCAGGAGGAAAAAAAAATCTAAATATTAGGGAGTGTCGGTGACATAAGTTAAAAAATAAAGAACTGAAACAGATTATAAAGAGTTGTATTCTTCAGAGGAGTAGCAGATTTTATGAAAAGGCAGTAGAAGAGAATTGCTCTGTATTGGTAAAAGCAGGACAGACACACAATTAGTCAGGTTGAAGCTGATACAAAAGTAAATGAGAATAAATTGCTAATCGTGTATTTAGAGTAGGAACAAGAAGAATCTGTAAGATCTTTACAGTGAAAATACTGGAATCAAAACATCTAAATACTTTTGAATTGGAGTTTAATAAATTTATACATCTTCACAACCCAGATGATTCCTTCTCGAAAGTTAAGAAAGTCTCCAAATCATCCTTAGAGGGTTTGAATTAATTGTCCCCATTCACTGGGAGGCGTGAAACAGCATCAGACAGTATTGTTTTTACTGTCTTGTTTTAAAGGACGCTATGAACAAACCCACAAAATGAAGAGGATTTCACTGGTTAGTGCATCTTTGAGAACTGCTGCTGCTAGTGCTGATACACTAAAACTGTAAATAATTTTTACTTTTTCACAGCAAAAGTGCTTCTCCATCATGCATATTTATTCTTTTGTAATTTTATTTCTGTAATCTCAAAAATGTTGTAATTCTGCAACTTCTGAGAGAAAGCAATTTTGCTAGATGTCTGTAAAAAAGCATCTCTGAGGTTCTGTGACTAAAATGAGATGCCATAGTGGATCCCATAGTCGAATGATTAAAATTTCCCTAAAAATTTGCCCCCTGCTTTCTAGATGGAGACAACATTCTCTTAGAAGTGTCTAGAAAACAAGTCACAAGGCATGAGAACAATCTGTAAATGCTGTCTCCAAGCACAAGGTAAAATCTTGACTTTCATCTGAATTTCTGAACACCAGTCTCTCAAACTTCACTGAGTTTCCAGTCCTTGGCCTCCTTTTGGCTCTCTTTTGGCACCGAGAAAGTCAGAACCTCATTCATCAGCTATAATCCCAAGATCAGCTTCTTCTCAATACCACATGGATGCTTTGGACCTAAGGTACAGCTGAGCTAACCACCTGAAATATGGACAGAGAGCAGGTCACTGAGCTTTTTCTTCTTGAAATTCACAACAAAGACATGACACTTTTGGCCAGGACAACAAACATTCACTCAGTTAGCATGGTGGAGTTGCCCATGACTTAGATGAGGATGGTGTCAGAACTACAGAGTTCAAAACATGGTAACCATAAAAGGTCTGACTGCTCAAATGAGCTACAGTCCTTCACAGAACATGCTTCCTCAAGAATGCTTTCTTGTGTCTGGTTTTATTGAAGACCTCAACTCAAAGGAAACAACTAAAGATGTTTTTCCAGAAAAAAATATGAATACTGATAACATTTGCTAGTCTAATGATGTTGCTATGCCATGGTGGCAGTGTGCACTTCTAACTTTTAAATATGATCTGTATTTTACAATGGTTTTAAACCAGAGGTCCCTCAGGCATAAACCATAGAATTTAATTATTTTCACCTGTCAGCATCAGCTCGTGCAACAAAATAAAACTTGTGTCAATCAAATATTTATTTCTCTTGGCTTTACATAGTGTTTATAGAGGATTTATCATGTAGCAATAGAACTGGAAAATAATAATTCAAAAATAAAACATGGATTAGTCAAAAAATTCTTATTTATATATAAATAAGAACTTTGAGATCTAACTGTGACTTTTGATTAATGTTAAAATTGTGAGTGAATCACCAGATTAGTACATTTCTATTCCTAAAGTATTTTTACCTCTAATTAGAATATAATTTAAAATAGCCTTGTAATACATGAAAAAATTAACATAAGAAAATAAACAGCTTGATGTCCTCTTTACGTGGTCAAATTCATGCCTATCATGAGGACACAAATGTCTTTTGTATCCTTCGGTCAGGGTGATATCCTGTGTACTAGTGCATGGCCTAGAGAAGAAATGAAATGCTGCAAAACTAATAAAAATTAGAATGGAGGAGCAAATAGCAGCTAAAGGGAAAGGCATGGTTAGCGGTCAACTATATTATGTTATGCCAAAAAATTAAGTTGGGTTTTCACGTCTCTTCTGAAGATGCCACGTCTTGCTCAACAAGGGATAGAAGGGCAAGAAGATAGATCTGTTTTCATTATGTTTCTGTCAGTGCTGGAAAACCTCACAATGGATTCTGTTGTGATAACAACATCATATCAGATGCAATTCAGGTCTTCTTCTCACTAAACCCCAGTGAGTGAGCAATCTGGGTAGCACAACCCCAGTAACATAGCAAATCAGCAGTAAACTTGGTTTTGAAAAACATTTTGTAATTCTGGAATTAATAAGAACACTTACGTAGTAAATGGGTGGTGAAGATGGGTGAACTTCATGTTTCTCCAGTTTTCTTGGGGTTCAGTTTAATGGAGATTTAAAGTATTATGATCTGACAATTTGTATTCTGTGTGTCCTGTAACATTGAACTCCTACCATGTCTTTCAAGTAAGTTCATTTATGAAAATCCAGATTTCTAATTATCCAGAAACTGGGTTGTGTCTACTCATTTTTTTTAGAAACTAAATGGACCAGTACATTTGTACGTTTCCAGTAAGTGCTAACAGGTGCACTTGCCTTGCTTGATATGACCCCACCTACTTCATTCAGGGCCTCAGACTGCAAAAGCCATGAACAAAAAAGAAAACACCAAGATTTCTTTTAATCTGAGCAAGCGCAGTGTTCAATGAAGTCTCAGTAGCCTCATTTGAGGCCTTTAGGAGTAGTGATAACAAAAGCAATAAAACACAGAACAATGATGACTGCAAAATATTAGGTTCATCATTTATTGTGTAATTATCTCATAAAATTTTAGAGGAGATCTTCACACTAAGATTCTTCTCATGTGAAGTATAAAACAATCTAACACTGCTAAAAAGGTCACTGGAAATGAATAGTGAATAATATTTATTACAAGAAGGATAGTTAGAAGTATTTAATATATTGAAGGACTTTTTCAATGGTGTTGGCACCCCAGTATTTCTGGCATCTGCAGATGTAGAATTGCATGATATCTTGTAGGAATGGTATTTCTCAAAGAACAGCAAAGTTTACTAGGAACCAGAAATAGTGCGGGGGGGATTTCTTCTTAAAGTCATGAGAGAACTTTCATACCATTTATCTATTCTTTTGTAAATGGAACACTCATGCCATCTAATCACGACTTCCTCAGATTCTGCAAAACCCATAAAAGGGGCACATTGATATCCAGTGAATAGAAATACAGTATTGCATTCTGGATTTGATCTGTTCTGTGCATTCTTTATATTCAACCCATAATATTCAAAGATTGTTTTCATGAACCTAGCTTGTTCAGTCACTAGTCATCTGATTTTGCTCTGCTCTGGAGACAACTGAATAGTTTTTCTTTCCTATTTGAATACTGAGTATTAAGCCATCTACTTTGAAAAATACTTTAAACTATGTCTACCATATGTATTAGTTATACATGAGAATCTAATATTTCAATTTCTATCATTTGCTGAAAGCTTTTTCAGTAATGCTATCATCTGAGATCAGTTTGGATAAAGGCATTAACACCTAGTATCAAAATAGAGCTTTATTTTACAAAGAATAAAATTCCTAAGGCTAATATCAAACAGTTTATTTAGGTTTAATCTTCAGTTAGATCTTGTCTCTAGATATCTACTGTGATATCTGGTTTTAAAACCATGAGTGAAAATAAGTTTAGTGGTTTCATAACTTGTTTCTTGTAGATATTTATCCAGGTAGCAAAGTCTCCACACAATTCAGTGTTTTTATCAATCTAACAGTAAAAGCAACTAGAAAAGACAAATATTTTTCTAGATGAAATTGAGTTTGAATTACAGTTTAAACTACCACAAGAATCCATGTTATGTGGAGGTTCAATTTCACTCCTTTTGTGCTACTGACTTAAATCATTAGGTGAGAAGAAGTGATAGAAACACTGTGCCTTAATCTAATAACTGTTAATAAGACTGTGGAAGGACATCCTTACAAAATGTGATGGCAGTCTTAATTCAAAGACCTATCTGCAAAGATACTTTTCCTACCTACTTCAGGAAATATGGACTCCTGGCCTCTCTCTGCAATCCATCCCAAAGTCATTCAGTAGTCCTTAGACAAGGTGATGTTGAAGATACCGTGTGCACCTTGGACCAGCACAGAAAGTATAAATATGAATTTTTAAAGATTCATGTGATGAATCCACAGAATCACTTCTCATTGCACCAGAAATCCAAGATAGTCAAGATAATGCAGAGTGCGTATAAGCTGTTTAATAAAAAAGAGTCAGAAAGTGAATTTGAGCAGTTGTGATAGACTGCCCACACTACCAGCTCCTCCTTCGGTCCTTGTTCTGCTTTAGATTACTTCCATTAATTTTCTTCAAAGAGAATCTGTAAAGGAGACAAAAACCATTGTGGATAAAAGCTGTTCGGTCGTTTGGAGTCAGTCATACTGCCTAGTCCTTTTTAATTTATCAGTACAGATTACCTCTCCTGGGAGAGCTGTCACTGAGACACTAGTACACAGGCACCTTCTGACTTATCCTGAGCAAACATGGCGCTTGCCCATTACTAAAACTAAGAAGCTGTAGAGATGACACAAACCCTCTATTCTGATCCTGCACTAGGTGATGAGTGGCTTTACTGATGGAACATTTTAACTGGGAAAATCAACACTATCCATTCTATGCCGTTCCTGTAGGTTTTGAAAGAAATTTCTCAGTACAAAGGAAATTTCTTGCTCAAGATCAAAATTGCTCTTGATAAGTTAATAATTACTGTATTAATTAAAGATATTTCTGCTGCACGATTTTTTTTACAAAAGCTATAACCAAATGGAAACTTATTCATACTTTAAACTCTGATTCCATCAGAATGGAATTAGTTCCTTCTGAATGTTTAACTGCATGGCAGGAAATTACTTGGTCCAATACTTTTACCTAACAGCCTTTCAAGATCCACTGAAAATTAAACAATCATATAGGAAGAAATTACTTCCTTTTTCAGGTATTTATAAAAGATACTATGAGAAAATGGCTGTCAACATGAGTAAATAAAATTGGCCAGGGTCTTTTTTCTGGGCGTATGGATAAAATATACAAACCCAGCCCATACACCCTGCCAGGACTACTTATTTGGAATGGTCCCAGGTACATATTTTCCCCCAAAATAATGTCCATCCCTTGGAATTGGCCAAAAACCAACCAATGAGCACTGTAACAATTGAATAGGTCTGGACAAATATACAGGTTCCTTACACATAAAAATTATTTAAAATGTTACTCAAAACTAAATAAAATCACAGGCAATTGCAGTGTTTTGTCTTTAATTCTTACCATCAGTCTGGCTATCGCCACAGACACAGACCAGCCATATCCTGCCATCAAGCTGTCCACAAGCTCTTTTTACCAGAGAAAAACAGGCATATGATCAGATATATTTTCCTGAGATGCCGCAGAATACACAGCCACATAATTGCATTATTTCTCTGGTCCTGACTGTAAGCAATGAACCTGGCAAGGCAGGGTTCTGGGCTAACTGTCCTAATGGGCCATTTCAGTTGTTTGTTTTCAATAAAAAACCTTCTACATTGTATACCAAGATTTAGAGTCCTTAGAGAATGTTATTAAGCTCTATATATTTGTAGTCTGTTCCGGCAGCAGCAGATTTTATGTAATATGGCAAATTTTGAAAGAAATGTAGGATATTTCAGTCTTATATTCCAAATATTTGCATAGTTCCAGCCAAAATATCTGTCTATAACGTATTGCTGAAAGGGGCTGAGATAAATGCTGTGGATGGTGAAGGTAGGAGAGACACATATTTTAATGAAAGGTATGTATGGTTCACCTT
Source organism: Dasyornis broadbenti (assembly GCA_013397935.1). NCBI lineage: Eukaryota > Metazoa > Chordata > Aves > Passeriformes > Dasyornithidae > Dasyornis > Dasyornis broadbenti. Next base: position 56,673 of record VZRN01002596.1, on the reverse strand, counting down.
TTCCCTTTATTGTTATCTTGATAATGATTGAATACAAAAGAGTTTGTTTCTTTCCTGGATGTTTAAGTGAATATTAGTCTGCAAATTAGGGAGTATACAGTCTGTTAAGTAACACCTGTCTCTGCTCAGAAAGCTGCTACAGAAGACCTCTGAGTAGATTATCACCTTTAACTGCTTCTGTTGGAGCGCCTGAAAAGAGCCTGAGGCGAAATTGGGAATGTGGTGGAGGTGAGAAGCTGGCATGTTCTGTGCTCCACCGCCAGACCCTGCTTCTTAGGAAATTAGGGTGGGAGATACCTAGTTTGTAAGTGTCAGTAGTGTGTACCCGGAAGGTGCGCATAAACATAGGGGAAGTCCTGAAATGCTGGTAAGCAGATTTATATACCAGTGGAGAAAATGCAATTATCTGTATTTTTTAGTTACTTCAGCAGATTTTGCAGAGGGCAACACATGTTCTGGGTCACAGAGGGGAAGCTGCTAGAGTGTTTCGCACCCCCTCTGAACCATGGTGCTTATGGATCAGAGAAGGGTCTTGAGGATTGCTCTCCTGCCTAAGGGGGTGTCTGTCTACACAGCTCAGTACAGTGTCATTAAAGATATCTCTTAAAAA
>VZRN01002596.1:241-45736 GCA_013397935.1 Dasyornis broadbenti | reverse complement strand
TTTTTTTTTTTTAATTTCCCCCACTTCCTTCCCCTATTTCTTTTAGAGACTAAATCAGTAAGATATTTCATTATATCCTGAGGTTTAAGCAGATGGTAGGTTCACTGCAGTTCACCATGCTGCAGAGGAAGTATTTTGCTCTGTGCTGCCATGAGCGAGTGGCCCGAGTGAGGTTTTAGCCAGACCTGTTGGATGTCCTCAGAGTGTGCTTGGACTTTCATTTAGTGGATGAGAAGCCCTAAAAGTCTCGGACGGAGACCTCGGTGGATTCTGCCAAACTGTCACAGCAGGTGGAGTCTTGCAATACGGCCAAGGGGAGAGTTTCTGCCTCCTGGGTTTCTGTCCGCTCTCTAACTGTCCCGAGAGGAATGTCTTGTGGGGTGAAGTCCGTGCTCGTGCCAGCCCATTAGATGCTACACTCATCCAGGCAGGATTGGCAAGGGCACCTCATGTCATGTGGGAGGCCCGTGGAGGTGTGGAAACACTTTTCAGCATCAGCAGCACAGGGCATCGGTCTGGACGTGTTTCAGAAAGCGAGGTTGACCTGGGTCTGCAGGGCAGAGAAACTGAGGCACAAAGCCGCTTTCGCATGGCTGGGATCAGGCGTGGCTCGGCACTCGCCGATCCCTGCAGATCGCTATGAAACAAACTGAAGGACTCTTTCTGGGAAGAGGGCAGGAGAGAAGGATATATAGTTTAGAAGACTTGAACTGCTCCACTGAACCAGAGGGATTTGCCCAGGGGGGGGAAGCTCCCCAGGCCCCACACTCTGCCGGCGCCCAGCCCACCCTGTCCACGGGACAGCCTGCCGCTAGCCGGCACCCCTCCCGGGCAGAGGAAAGTGGTGGAAGGACTAGGACCGGAGATAAGGCTTTTGCTTTTCCTCCCCTCGCCTTGAACACGACAGCCCGACAGTTAAGTGCTGAACACTCCCCGCTAATGGATAATGACCTGCGGTGTGCAGCTGCCTCCTGCTCCTCAGATAAAGGCAGCTTTTACTATTAATTGCATTTGTAACATGAGCGCAGTAGGTTCACAATCAAAACTATCCAGAAACGGCAGCACCCACGTTGCGACAGGCACAGCCGCCTCCACGAAGCATCCGGGCCCTTCTGCAGAGCACAGACGGGGTCCACTGCCTCTCGCCATCCCCTGAGGAGAAACAGTGGTCAGGGGAGGAGGTGGTCCAGCTGCCCAAGAGCATTTCCGCCTCTGCAAAGGAGCACGTGGAAAGGCGGTGGGAAAGGGTTAAAGCAGCTCGTGGCCACTGGTGGCTTTCCCACGGCCCGTGGGTGCAAAACAGCCATTCACGCCATGCAGATTTCGGGGCTGCGAGCAGCTCCCCTCCCTGAGGCGTATCTTGCGTGAAATTCCACCTGAACGACATTAAAAAAAAAACTTTTTAGCTGTTGTTTTTTTTTTTGTTGTTGTTGTATTTTCCCCCCTTTTCTCAGGCGAAGACGTGTTTGCTTCTCTGCCCTCCTTCCAGAATTTCTTCAGGACCGGAGGAGACAGCTGGAGCCTCACCTGCCGCTGGGAGCACCCGGGCTCAGCCAGGCCGTGTGCGAGGCCAGGGGCGGGCTGGGAACTCTGCGGGCACGGCAGCACGGCCCCCAGCCAGCCTCCCGCAGGTGCAATGGGGCTGCGGAAGTTTTTGGAACACATGAAGGAGAAAGACCACATGACTCCGGACCTGGCCTGCTTTAAAAACGACTCTGTGTGTTTATAACTCCACAGCAGGGGCTTAGCAAGTGACATGCAGCAGTAGCTACACAAGATTTTGGGGGCAAGCCACTCATGTTAGGGTTGAAGTTATAAGCAGTGAGATAAAACAAGTGATTTGCTCCTCAGGAAGCCTTTCACTCCCTGCTAAACGTCAAAAGCCACGCTAGAAACAGATAATCGGATTTCTCCCTTGTCTCCTTACATGCTGTGTTCCCTAGCGAAGCTCCAAGGGACCCTGGTGCCGCTGTCCGGCCGGTCCAGGCTGTGGGCCTGAGCCATCCCCGGCGCCGCGAGCCTCCCTCTCTGCAAACTGCTTTCTCAAGGTTTTAGTGTGGTGTTTTGTTGTTTGGAGGGGGGGGGTTGGGGAGGGTGTGTGTGTTGTGTTCTGATTTTATTTTCTTTTTTCTTCCTTTTAAAAAATTTCACTGTCTTCAGTCTATCAGGCAAATATGTAAGGAAACCCTTGAAGCTAAAACTGACCCTAGAAAGATCTCCTTCGGGCCTTTCCTCTGTCAGTGACCATCTCTTCAGCTGCTGCCACCGGGTGCTTCCCGAGGCGGAAGGGAAGGGGATGGCAGAACGTCTCCGAGGGGAGACCTCGGATATTTTCACACGACGAGCGCGGCTCACGCACCTGCTGAGCGGGGCGGGGACGGGCGGGCATTGACGGAGCTGGCTCGTTTGGCCCCGAAGGGAAATCAATAATCTTTCGTATCTCATTCCCAGGCACTGGCTCCAGCCGGTTAACGATTCAGCCGGGGACCCTCTTCAGCAGCGGATGGCTTACCCAGGATCATGAATATACAGTTGCATATTTTTCAGTCGACTTGGCTGTAGCGGTGGAAATAACTCTCCTGATTCTCTACTGTTTAGCTGCCCTCCCTCCTGCCTGTCTGAGGGGGAGAATCCCTCTTTCCTTGCCTTTTTCCCTGGTGGGGCCAGTGTAGCAGACACTTGGGGCAGGACGTCGCTAGTGACCGACGGGGGTCCTAGCTGAAACAGAGCTCTGTCCAGGTGCCCCTGTGCTGGTTGGCGGGGCCGGACGGTGCACACCACTCCAGAGACACGAAGCCGGAGAAGCTCTGAACCGCAGCGCATTGCAGCGCACTGCACGGCGCGGGGGCCGGCCGGGCGGGGAAGCGCGGAGGAGCCGCGGGCCGGGGACTGGGGGTTGGAGGCAGAAGCCCTCGGCCGGGGCAGGCGGTGCCACTCACGCCGGCGGGGGGCTCGCAACTCGCTGCAGCCCCGCTCCCCAGTCTCTCAAAGCCCCTTTCAGCCGCTCTGCGGGCTCCTCACCGGAGGAGGCTGAAGCCACATAAAAGCGCATTATGAAAATTATAATATCGGGCCCAGAGCATGTCCGTGGAGGCAGCTCGGCAGCTTTCAGGCATTGAGCCCTTGTTCAGCTGGACTGAGCTGTAAAATATCCATTTGAATTCGGTGCCTGAATGGAGCAGCAGCAAGAACAACAAGAACCGGTGCAACAGAGCTCCCTTTATCCCCCCCGTGACTTCCCCCTTCTTGGCCATTCCTTTCCTGTTGCACCTTTCTTGCTTATGGGCAAATTCAACGCCTTTTTTTCTTCTCTTTTCTTCTTTCTTTTCCCTGAGTGGGAAGGGGGGAAGGAATGGTGGGGGGACGTGTGCGGGAAATGCCCCGTGCCCTTCCCTGCCTCCCTTCCCGCAGTATGCACCCCGGAGCCGGTGGCTCGTCTGGTTGCAGTGCCGGAGGGGGAGGAGGTGGGAGAAGTACCAGGCACGCCTTGCCAGGCAGAGTTGAGCTCCCCACGGCACTCAGCTTCACACGGTATAAAGAAGCCTCTTTCTCCATCCCAGAGAGAGGCCCACTCCGTCTGCCTTGGCTTAACACGACCCCACACCCTGTGACGGTGCCACTGTAGAGATTCGATGCGAAAGAGTTCTTGGCTCCATAAACCCCAAGGAGCCGGGGATGAGGAGCCACGGGGGGATAGGGGGCCGGTTTTGGCAGTTATGATCTATGGAGGCAGATGAGCCAACCTGCTATTCAAAATACTGCCCATTGTGTTGGTAATGGCCCGTTTATGACTGGAATAACCCCTTTAATATTAATAGAGCCTTTTAAGGCGGCGGTTTCCTGGGCGCTGGGCAGGCGGGCGAGCAGCGCAGGTGTTGGGGCAACCTGTGCAGGCGGTGGCCCGGCCGCAGCTCCCGGCGCAGGCAGCGAGCAGGTGCTGGCGGGACGCGCACCCTCTGCGCCAGGGCGAACAAAGGCTCGGCTAGCCCGGGGTCTGCGAGCATGAAGAATTGTTTAATTTCAGGGGAAAGTGAAAGGCTCTGCTTCTGCCGGGACGTGACATTTCCTGTGGTGAAGCCTGCATTGGCTGCTAATAGAGATCTAATTGATGGGTGAAGTCCCATTTCCGCGCTTTCTCCTTTATTGCTCCATCCAGTCTGTTGCAAAATAAAACCTTAATCTGATTTAGCAATTCCTCCAGGATTCGGTGCAAGCTTACAGCACAGGAAAAATCGTTATTAAAAAAGTTAAAATACAGACTTGGATTCGGTGCGTTGCCTTTTTTTATATATATTATTATTATTATTGTTTGGTTAGTTCTTTCTTTTTTTTTTTTTCTTTTTTTTTTTTTTTTTTTGACCCAACGCCACCCAGTCTTCTGGCAATTTAACACGTTGCATTTCGGTAATCACTCCGGGTTTTATGACTATTAATATCAGAAAAGATCGGCGATAATGCAGATGTCCCTCTTTGTTTTAAATGCAGATGTCAGCATTTTGCAGCCTGGTTCCCGAGCGCGGCTCCGGGCGCGGACTGAAGCGCAGCCCGGAGCGGCGCATCCCTGCCGGCAGCGCACCACCACCCGGGGAGAGGGAACAAGAGGGGCGAGGCACCGACAAGTTTGACGATTGACGTCGTCAGAATAAAAATATAAGGATAAATAGCAATCAGCACCGTTTTGCTGGAGCTCATTTCTCTCCCAGGGGATAAAATAATGCGTTTATTTTAAAAAGGCTGGCACGGGACTCAGTGGCAACCGCCCCATTCTCTCCCTGCCTGCAGGGATGTGCACGGGGCTGTTCTCCTCCCCTGACTGCAGACGAGCAGAGGGGCCAGGGCAGACCGCATCGCCCTGGCCTTTACACCTCTGGGCAGTTTAATGGTCCCGGGGGTCTGCTGGGTGCCCCCCGGGGCCAACAGCCCAGGCGGAGTGTGAAGGGGATCCACAAACCACCGTCCGGAGGGGACGCCCGGCCAGGCTCGCATGTGAAAGCAGCGGACAGGGCAGAGATACTCTTTTTAATTGATTCTTTGCCTTTTTGCCTTTTTCTTCGGTTTTTTTTTGTTTTTTTTTTTTTCCCCCCGTGTCCGCGCTATCCGAGTTGGAGAGGAGTGTACAGGCATTCTGGACCTATACAAACTCTCTTCAGTCCCCCTCGATAGGTTTAATGAGGCGGAACACGATGAAGGGGATTTGAACCGGTCTAAATGATTGATGAAGCCTGGGGCAAGGCTGAGCTTTTTCCGGATAAAGCCCCATACATCCCGTTATAATGGTTGGATAGTGGCAGGGCTGGGCTCCTTCAAAAGCTGTGGCCCAAGCGCATTGAGAGGAAACAGGGAGGGAAGGTGCTCTGTTGTTACCTAATCAGCCAGTGCACTGAGCCACCAGCCGCCTGAGGCAGGAGTGCGCTGCCGGGGAGGTGAGGAGGGTGAAAGGGGCATTCCGGGCACACTCACACACTCACACTCACACACTCACACGTAGGTGAAAGGAGCATTCCGGGCACACTCATACTCACACACTCACACACGGGTGACAGGGGCATTCTGGGCACACTCACACACACTCACACACACTCACACACTGGTGAAAGCGGCATTCCGGGCACACTCATACCCACACATACACAAACAAACGTGGATGAAAGGGGCATTCCTGATACACTTACAAACACACACACTCACACATGCATGCTCACACCCCCGTAGAGCCCCACCAGCTCCAGCCCATGCAGTTGTCTGCCAGAGCAGACTGGAAACTGGCCTGGCTCGGCCCATGGGTTGAAGGCCATGGGCCCATGAGTGAGGGGATAGGGGTCTGCCCTTTAAAACAGACTCATCTCAGTGTGCTCCAGAGCAGGGCTTTGGTGATGGAGATGGTGCCTGTTGTAATGCAATCCCTCTCTGGTGTGATGGCACACCTGTAACACCAACAACACCCACCCCCCACACACCCCCCAGCACACACACACACGTGAGCAGGAGAAAAATGAGCCAACAGCTGTGGATGCTACAACAGTAATTAAAAAATAGATTAAATAAAGGATGTTAAAATGTTTGTTGTCTTCAAAGTCCCAAACAGAAGGGTGGAAGAGTGCCTACAAAATTGATATCATATTCCATGGGGTTGTGAGGTTCCCAAGGATTCTCAGCTGAGCCGGCTACTCTTTCTTTGGCTGGGAGAAATATAAGCCAAGCCCTGTCCCCAGGAAAGGTGGATGTTGCAGCAGTCATCCAATGTGGCCCTGACATGATGGTGGTGCCGGTAGAAAGCTGTTCTGACAGGCAGGGCAAAAAACTGAGTCCTGGATCCTGACGAGTAAGGAGGGAATGACAAGTGTCCTATTTAGGTGGCATGCTTAGGTTTGTGTAAAACTTCCTCAGGTTAAGCCCTGTTAAATTTTTTTAATGGCTCCTTTGAGGCAAGCTAAAACTAGTGCCACGTAAATACTAGATGGAAAAGTTCTAGTTTCATAAAGACTGATAAGCAAGCACACCCTCTTGAGCAAAACAGTCTGCAAGAAAGAGACTCATTGAGGTCCCACAAAAGTAATCAATTCACTGATTAAAATGTACAATATGGTACCTTGATTATATGTATACGAGAAAAATCCCATGTAAAAATGTATCCTCTTAAGGAGCAATCTTCTAAACCTTGTCTGTGTCTTTCACCTTAACAAGCAAATATGGTCTGATTGCAAGGACAAGAATATTTTGAAACCCTGCAGTTAGAGTTCCTGTGATGAACAAAAAATCCTCTACACTATTTTGTATTTCCCAGTATAGTAAGGTTCTAGAAACAGTCTTTCCCCCTGTAATAATAGTTGAAAATGCATCATGGAAAGAGATGGTTTGAATTATTTGTACAGAGGCAGAATTCAATACAGCAACGAGAACAGGTTGTAAGGGGAAAAGGATCACTATTCATTTTTTCACTTCATCTCTTACCACTTTGGCTTTGATCATTCACCGTTGGGACCAGCACCTCGATCCCGAATCAGATAAAACTCTTACTGTAGTCAGCAAAGAGAAAATCTTGTTCATCTTATGAAATCCTACTGATTTCCGAGGAGCTATTTACACCTGCAGAAGGAGCAGATTTAAGAGAGAAACAAAGTACCCTTACAACCTTTACAGATGAGAACTCCATCCTTCTCATCAGCAGCCTTGGGCTGGGAGTACTCACACCAGTAGTTAGCAGCAAAGGTAAAAACCAAACCAAACCAAACCAAACCAAACCAAACCAAACCAAACCAGAATAGGAAAACTCTACTGACTTTTTACCTTTCCTGAATGCTGGGAAGTTAAGGAAGAATAACAGAACAACTTCATTAAGAAATGTATGAAGGGTGAGTCATGATTATTGTTGTCTTGCAAAAGCAATAACGTTTTGGGAAAAAAATAAAAAAGGACAGAAGAAATCAGTGAGTTAAATGAAATGATTAGTACAGTTCAATTTGTCTCTGAAAACCAAACAAAGACATTTGGAACAATGAAAAGAGAAACTGCTCGTTGTTTCTTCCTAGAGATGAACTCTGTTACATCTACCAATTTCCTTTTATCTCTGAATTATCTTGACTTTATTATTAACAATAACATTATAGCATCTTTTATCCTACTTTACACCCAAGGATCTCAGAGTATTTTACAAGTATTAGTGAATGACCAGGGCATGAAAAACACTGTTATTTTATATTCAGTTACTGGAGACTTCCTGGAGATCATAATGCACACTGAGTTTCACAGTTTGGCAACATTATCATGGTGATAATTATTTATCTATTTTTTTTTTAATGGAAAAAAGATGTGCCATGTGAAAACAACCAGTGCATACTTTGACTTGGAAACCAGGGCTCAGTAGAATGAAATGAAGATCAGAATCCAAGTCCGAGAAATGCTATTCTGATTCCTTGCCACCAGCCGAATCCCTATCTCCCCTCTATCTAGTTTAGTGTTAATACTAAATTGACTCTTTCCTCCTGGCAAGGAAGGCCAGCATTTGCTGGCTCCATGCAGAAGGAATACCCAAGTGTCCCACCCTGCTCTGTAACACCTCTCCTCTCCTGGTGTCTCCACAAAAATTGCTGCACAGGCACTGTATACCAGACAACGGGTCAGTTAGGCAAGTTTAATAATAATGGGCTTACCCTCCTGACAATTTTAACTCCCAGTCCTGGACAGAATCCATGATTTGGTTAAATTCATGGCCTCATTTGTGGTGTCTTTGTCCTGAGCACTTTCTTTCCTCTCCCGAATAGGCAAGGTGGAAGAGAAAGAGGTTACAAAAGCCCAGAAAGTTGGTGGCACTGACCAGCCAGGGCTGTTTCTGCCGGTACAGCATCCATGGGACCACAACAGTCAGAGGCACTGGATAATGCAAAGTCCTGGAGCCCGACAGTTTCCATTACTTTACAAGGTGTTCAAAAGAAGTTCAAAAGTCTGTCTTTTTCCTGGTTCAGTAATTTGATGTGAACTCTTCATAAGTTTTCTCCTTTCACAAGGATTCGATACAAACAGAGGAAGTGTAGGCTCCTGTGGTCTTTTCATTCAAAAAATGTTTCCCACCTCAGCAGTAGTAAGAAAACTCCAGTGATATGAGATGTTTTTCAGCTTATGTCAACAGAGACTCCTTTATATGACAGAGTTATCTGTGTATGTGCACAGCCAGAATACTCCTCTGATGAAGTGCAGGGTCAAATGATAAATTGCATTTGGACTGTACTTGCCTGTTTTACCAGTACTGTAAACAGGTGTTAGTTTAGAAAAGTCAGACAAAAGCTTCTAGTTTCCTCCAAGTAGAATTTCCTCCATCAGAATTCAATAGGCCAGAGGCTTACACAGATAGATCCTTTTTAATAACCAGCATTCTGGGACTTGAGGTAGAAATGGCTTCCCCAAGAAAGACAATCATGTGCCTAGCTTTTGCAATATGGAGTCAGATAGACAATCCTCTTTTTTCAATAGATGCTTATGCCCACAAGCTTTCTAGAATGTGACCATCTCTCACCGGCTTGCAGCGAGATTAGTCTTTCTGATGAACGTATTTGAAAGGTTTTGTTTGGGTGGATTCCCTGTTTCACACAGTCTGAACTCAAAATGATATTTTTCTTTAGCAGAAAAACATTGAACTCTTACCCATTTCATGAGATCGCAAGGAACATATCGTCTGCTGTCATGCTGTCATTTGATTTCAGATTGTCCTCTGGGTTCCCATGGTCGGGCACTTGTTTGGGCAAACACATGCAGCAGCATGCTACCCAGAGAGCAAGATTGCAGAAGCCTTATATACTCAGGAAGTTAGATTAAAAAATCTCTGAGGTTTCCTGAATAATTCTCCTGATAAACGCATGAAACAGTTACTTAAAATGTTTAAATTTTGGTTGTTGTTTTTTTTTTTTTAACAGGGAAATACTGGCCTTCCTGTTTACAGGCAAAACAGTTATCAAAGACTAAAGAATATAAAATATTTACAGCTTTATTCAAAACAAAGTAGACAAGAACTTCTGCCAGCATCTTCCAGGCTGGATACTTCGAGTTAGCTATCTATAGCATGCATGTTTTGGTTGCACATGTGTGCATCTAAAATGAAAATGGCTGGCGGTCAGAGATGCTGAGCAGTCACTGTTAAGTATCTTATTATGAACTTCTTTTCTTTGTGGAGGAAATGCCTTATATTTTATTAGAAATCCCATTTAGTTTAGGATATTTTCTTTGTGAAGAGAGTGTCTTTTCTCATCTGGTGCTGTCATATGCAAGCATTTGAAAGCATCTCAGCCCTTTAGATTGCTCCAACAACGGCAGCACAGGAAGTGGAACAAGCAACAACAAAGATCCGTGGTGCTGTGTCCCCATTGGGTCTGGCAGAGGCTCCTCCTGTCAATGGTCAGTTTTTCTGACAGAAGAACAAAGTGCCGAAGCTGCCTGCAGCTTCATTCAGCCCCGTGGTTGCCCAGGCAGACAGGCAGGCAGGCCAGCAGCCAGAAGCCAGCAGGCAAAATTTAACAGCCACGCTTCAAAACACTGGTAACAGCCATCAATAGATCCATAACTCTCAGCTCTCCAGATATGGGGTCATCTTTCAATACTACCCCACTGTCATATACAACGTTTGTCTTGTCCTGCATTCAACTAATTGTGTCAATCTACAGGGTGACTCTATAATACACATATACAATAGCACAATGAAAGCAATAATCTCCTACCCAGTCTCTTTATTTATTTAAGTGCTATTACAAAGTTTCCTGCAGCAAAGAGAAGCTGGGAGGCTACAACCTATTCCAGCCAGGCAACAGCTATCCAGATGAAAGAAAGAATGTGCTGACTTAAATAAGTTCCATGTTTCTGTGACTTTTTTCATTTCCAACCTGACAACACTACCAAGTGGCATGGAGGAGGCTGGGGAAGTGACTTCATTAATACTTTAAAGTTTGTAACACAAAAGGAAACAGAAGTCCTAATAAACAAAATTTGTGATTCCTAGGTAATTATTTTTCCTTCTGACATTTTTAAAGGGAATATTCACTATTTATATTTATTATAAGTAAAATGCAAATACAAGACATATTAAAATTGCTCAAAGCTTTCTCAGTTTAATGGGTTTGTGGCTCTAGTTTTTGAAGTCCTAATATCATTATGTATCTTTAACATAAATAACTTTCATGGTAGCAAAATTACTCCTTCTTAGTTCAAAATTCTATTCAGAGAATTACAGTAAAGTACTAGATATTGCTGTTCTCAGCATCACTGCATTAATTGCACAAATGACCACATTTGGCTAATGTTCATAAGCCTCACAATCAATCAGGATTCCTCCTTGCTCTACTATCATCCAACACATTGCCAATTCCCCTTTACAAGGACTCACACCTCTTGGGACCAGCCACAAATATATGTTTTAAGGGTGTCCAAGGGCGGGGTACTTTGCTGGAATCAAAGTGGCATCCCAATCTCTGCAAGCACGTGCAAGTCATGAAGAGCTATCCACTCACTGTAAAACCCTTGTAGGTAACACCATGCCGTATTATCATGTGTTTATTACAGCATCTGGTGGATCTGCCAGCAGGAATGGAGCCCCTTCTGCTCAGGCACCGTCCCACAGCAGACAGAAGTAACTCACCTGAGATCATTGAACTGTCTGTCCCAAGTACTGTCCATCCAACAAACAGTCCAGCCATATCCAGCTTCCACTGAGAGTCTGAATACAGAGTGAAAAGCCAGATGGGGAGAAATATTCTCATATAAGCAGATGATTTCATGAAGAAACAGGGAAAACATATGTAGCAGGAAGCTGGATACATCACAAAACCTATCAAATATTCCAGGATGGAAAGTTTTCTGAACAGCATACATTTGACTAATGTTGTGAAAGATATCTTTTAAGGGGTTCTTAAAATAATCTGGTGACTAGAAAAATTTCTTTCAGTCTGAGGAACAGGAAAACTTCTCTAATTATCTTCTGGAAAAGTAATGAAAAATGAATGGCTCAAAATTATAAATGTGCATCTTCAATAATGCATCACCACAATGATTTACAATATTGAGGGGAAGAAGAATGAACATGTTAACACTTACCCTTCTCCATATTGTATAGACAAAAAGCAAAACGAAAGTGCTCCACCAAAGGCATTTACAGTCACAGAATCACAGAATCACAGAATCACAGAATTAATGGTTTGGATTTGAAGGGACCTTAACTATTATCTTGTTCCAACCTCCCTGCCATGGGCAAAGTCACCTCCCACTAGACCAGGTTGCTCAGAGCCCTATCCAACCTGGCCTTGAACACTTCCAGGCAGTCAGACAGTGCCCCATACCTCTCCCGAAGGCTGCAGCTGCAAGTACAGAGTGAAAGGACTTACAGACAATTGTGCCCATGCTGGAACACCTTCTTCCTGAGCATTGGGCAGACTTCTGACAAATCCTGAGGAGGGACGCTCAGAGCAGGACTCTGGACAGCACAGCAGAGTGGGCTCTGAGTGAGTGTGTGTGGGCACGTGAACCTCATTAAACTGACGTCTGCTTGCTTTGTTGCAGTGTTTTTTAGGAGTTCTCAAACCTAATTCCATCTCAAGAAAATTAAAGTAACAGTCCAAAATGCACTTGTCTGTAAAAGCTGGACTGTGTGAGATGTAATCATACTGTGAGCCTTTTCTTGGTGCTTAATAACCTCACTGAATAATGCAAGAGTATTTACATGGACATCATGAAGAAAGCAGTCTTGCTGTCTGTTTTTCTATAGCTCTTGGTCTGTAAAGATTGGAACAAGCTTTCTGTGAGAAGTTCATATGAAACAAACGATGACAGGATGAGAGCTCCAGTGCTGGCATAGATCAGAAATAAGCTAAAGGAATTTATATAATAAGATACAAAAGACAATCAAAAACTTTCATATGACTAAACTTCTATATGAAGACTTGAGAGTATTTGCAATAGAATGTTTCTTAAAACAGAGACAAAACTCATCATATTTTAAATTAAATCTTTCAAACTCTGAAAATAATAACTGAACTCTCTTTCTTGTTGGGCAGGGATTTTCAGAAGGGGCATTCTCAGGAATTTTAGATTTTTAACACTGACAATGATCAAAAAGCCAAAAATGGTCTCAATGGTACATTGGTCTACTTCTCTGTAGCAACTCCTATCCACAGGAACAATTTTGCATCATTCTGCTCTCCCTGATGAGATAATCCAAGGGGACAATTTCACATAGGATGTACCACCTGTAAAATTTTTTTTCCAATTAATATTTCTAATGTTAAACAACCATAAAGTTGCGGTATCAGTAGCCTAGTAACAAGGTTAAGCAACTAGAAAATATTGGTATTGAGCCCCTATTTTAGCTTGTAGTCCTAACTAAATCAAAATTTGCCTGACAGCAAAGGAGCAAGGACTTCAGGATATGTCCCATCATTGCCCCTTCCATTTTCTTGCATGCCAGTGCTTACTCACAATCTCAGCACAAGGGAGAGGGCAGAGGTGTGCTAGATGTGAGCACAACAGGGATAGAGACAGCATGGTTATTACAGAACATAATTTAAAGTACATAATAACTGTAGATATCTCACATGGGACCAGACCACACACAAATTACATGTGCACAGTCAAAAGTTCTAATTGTGATAGCTGCAAAGAGGTTCTGAGAGGCTGGGAAGTGTGCTGGTTTCTGTAGATGCCTTCTTTGAGGAAGTAAATGCATCTCCTAAAAGACTATCTTCAGGAAACAGCATATATATATATATGTGTGTGTGTATACATGTATATATGTATAAATGTATATATGCATATATATATTTATATATGTGTATCTACTCACTATATAAATGCAGTTGTTTGAAATAAGGAGGATTTTCAGCAATGCTGTAATATTTGTATATCTACGCCGTCGCTATCTATTCCATATACACAAACATCCGCCTACCCAGAAAATAATTGTGGATAATTCAATGTTCAGATTCGATAATGGATGCTCAAATAAATATGAGAATTCCAAGCAAATTTGTGCAAATGAAAAAAGATTTCCTCTGACATAATGGCATGGTGCAAGGCTGTCTGTAATGAGCTGTAATTTGTCTGGAAGAGCATTTTAAAGGGGTTGATCCATCCACTGGAAGACCAGCAACTGCTCTGAGACTAGAAGCAATGAGCCAGCCTGCCTCGTCTCAGAGGAAATTACACCACAAGCAGGCCAAATTTCTGACAACTTCCATAAATTATTTCAGATTTTCATATTTCAAATTTCATCTGCATTCATCATGTGAGTTTGACTGGGGAAAAATGTCTAGGAGGAGCTCTGCTAGCATTCAGTGCAGCAGTCCCAGGAGCCTGCCCTGGGACTAGATAATTGAATTTAGTTTTGATTAGATTATTCTTGCTGCAGTCTACTGCCAATCTGAAGTATTGTGCCTTCTCTTCTACTTAACCTTCCTGCCCCATGCCTGCTCCAGCCTGCATGCAGCTCTCTGTATTGCAGAATATATTTGAACAATCAAACTTAGGAGTTATTATTTTGCTTTCCATTGTCCATCCTTATAAAAGCACACATCTTTCACTGGGTTCCCTCTTCCCTGAAATCAGATTACTTCTGTTTTTTTAAGTTTGTAATATTGTTTACCATTTTCAGTGGAAAGTGCCCTGTAATTTAGGTGGAAAATCTAAAATCATTACTACATCTCTGGATGATGCAACATACCATAAATAAGGATCATTTCTAAAAGAGCTATAATCATCACCAGGCAATACACATGAGAATAAGAACAGGTAAATAATGAATTCATTCATCTATTTAACTAAAAATCTATTGTTAACCAAAGTTATTAATCAAACCTTTGGCTAGTGGTCAATAGAAAAACAAACAAAACACAGCCTCACCCCCACTCCCAAACTAGCTCCACAGTATTTCTTTGAAAGTAATCCACTAGAAATGTGGAATATGAACTTTCAGCAAAAGAAAAACCCAAAAAACATGCACCACAAAACACCCCATAAATGAAAAACATTTATGAAACAAGTATGGCAGAACACCAACAAAACCCCTTCATATAACGGCAGGTAAATGGATACAGTAATGTTACTAGCAGTAAAAATATGCAATAAATGCTTCTTAATGCATAGGCATTCTTTTTCTCCATTTACAGAATATGGCTGAAATTATACATGTTTCAGGAGCAAAATACTTGTAAGTCTCGAAGTCATAGTCTGGATTATTAGAAACACAGATAAGGTAAATAAAACTAATGCTGTTCTTTAAGTAATATCTATCACTTCCCTGTTATTGAGTTATTTCTTTTAACAATATAGGTGTTTTTGATGCTATGTGTCTGAACTGAAGACTTTAGATTCTTTATTGTTCTCCATTTTGATGAAAAAAATTGAATTTGGGTCTGTTATATTGAGTTTTGTTCCGTAAATATACTGAAATCATATTTTTGTTAGAAACTATCAATAAATCCAGTATAAGAAAAGTAATAAGATACAAATATGAGCAGGACCTTTGGAAAGGAAATATTGCAAAGAGAGTGTGCCCATAAAATATATTAGGGAATGTGCTTTCTCCCTTGTGTTTGAAGAAAATACAGAAGGAATTACAGGGAATTGTGCTATTTTTAATACAGATACAACACATGGAATCAAATGACTGTAACTGCTGGGAGAAAGTATTCTAGAAAATGTTCAAACATGAAGTACTAATGTATAGATTGTCTTAGAAGGCCATTATTTATTGGTTTGAAGATTTATTTCTCATTAACACAATTTACCAATGTAAGAGATCCCACTCAAAAAATGAGTGTATGTGTACACATACAGCTCTACACACCCTCTACATGTGTATATGCAGTCATATGTATAAATACACGTCTGCACACAGGGTTATTTTGTGTGCACATACGCACATCACCGCGTAGATGAGCTTGCATTTTTTGTGTGATTTCTATTGATCTAATAAAAGATTCTCCACCCCAAGTTCTGGGGAAAACAAGTGCTGATGAGAGGGAAGAAAAATCAAAGGTAGCAAACAAAGTGTGGAATGTCTCACAAAGTGCAGTTAAAGGTAGAAATGAAATAGCCGTACTTGCTGCCTGTGAGTCCCACCCCACAGACCTAATATGCTGCATTCTTATAGTTGTAGCTGTGCTGTAAATAAGGATTTTGTTAAGTAAGAAAGGGCCTACAGACTCCAGTGTACATTTGCAATGGGCAAGAGAAACCCAGAAAGGCTCCCCAGAGTGCATGCATTTCTTGCCGTTTAGTGAACAATCTCCAGGGTGGCACAGGGGAGGAATTCTTCTGACATCATCTGGTTTTGTCTACATTTTATTAAAAAACAATTTACATTCAGCAATGGGAGCTGTCTTAAAGACCTATTGTTTTCCCTTGTTTCAAGCAGCATCAATGGCTCATTCCTGCTCTTACTGAACTTAACAACCTCAGGCTCCAGCTTTGTACGGCAGCTCAGGGCTGTGAAGAATGTACGAGGCGGCTCTCGGCGTTCTGCACCTGACATGGAGATCAGACAAGGCAGCATCAGGGTTCACTAATTTCAGATACCCCATGACAGTTCAGCTTCTGGAGTGTTATTGTTACTTTTTTTCTTTTACACATTGCACATATGAGCCTTATGCCATAGATAGTGTTTTTTGTTTTGAGGTGGATGAAAAGTCCCTTTTTTCCTTGCAACAAGTATTCAGAAGTAATATTGGTAATTAATAGCCTTAAATATGTGACATATAGTGTATTTGCAACGTCACTTGTTCTTTATTTGAACTACTGGTGGGAATATACATTTTTATTTAGAACCACACAGAATTAAACCTTTTCTGTAATGCAAAGAAAGTATATTTAACAAGGAAGAGTCATGACTAAGTTCAGGTAATTCTGATATAATTTATAGGTATTAAAACTAATAGGATGTCTATCATTTTCACGTTGTGCACAATTTCAATCACCATCAAGCATTACAGGTTTGATCCATGCCCTGCTGCTGATAAGGGACATTCCTGCCTCCCCTCTCTGCTGCCCCTCTCTTCCCTTCCCTTCCCCCTCTGCCCTTTTCCCAGTATCCAGATTCAGGTCAGTCTCCAGCTGCTTTGCATTTTTTGCTTTATAACAGAATTAGGACCTTAAAGGTCTTCTTTTAATTTTCCAGCATAGACACAGTGTTCTTGCCTTTTTTCCCCCCCTCGTTCTTGGGGGGCAGAGGACCGGGGGATGTGTGGTTTTTTTTCACTTGTTTAGGGCTTCTGGCTTTTTGAATAAATCTTCCTTCAACTTCTTAACTAACGGTAAATTAAAAAAAAAAAAAAAAAGAAAGAAAGAATGAAAAAGATCTATAATAGCTTGTGGTCAAATTGCAGGTAGAACTGATCACAGCTTGGCTTTGACTTATCAGGCCATGAAGAACATTGATCTAAGGAAGGTTTTAAAGCATTTTGTCAGTTACTGATACTGAAAGGCCTTAGAAAGAGAGATGGGTTGTGCCAAGGCAGGGCATTCTCCAGGGTTTCCCAAATATGAACCTACAAGGAAGAGCCAGGTCTCAGGAAGAGTTGCCTCCTAGGGGAAAAAAAAACAGTAACCAGTAGAAGAGATTGACATAGCTGGGTTTGTAAGGAGGTATTTTGGGAATTGGTTGTAATTGTAACACATTTTTATTGAAAGGAACCAAATTGATTCCCACACAGATTTGCACCATCTATTTTGAAAAAGTCTAGTTGGAAAAGTGTGACCAAAAGTACACTTTCCAAAGATACAAGATAGACCCTCATACAAGTTTTTTACTTCTCTTACTGTTAAAAGAAACAAACCCTTTCCCCTTAAGGCCTTGCCCCTTACGATATGTGATGAATAAGTAATTTAATTAGTGGGATTAAAAAAAAATTTAATCCTTTATTAGAGGATTTAATTTAAATAAAACTAGTACTCCAAGGATAACCCATATCACACTTGGGTAACAGAGATAATTTTCTGTGATAAGGTCAGAGAAAGTAGAAATGTTGCTTGACATTTGAGAAGATAGGGTGATTTTTAAACCTAGAGAAAGTTTTTTCAAAATATGGAGAAAATGATGGGGGAGGGGGGAGAATGTCAATTTGGAGATAATTTTTTGTCAAAGCACTGCATTCCAAAAAGTATTACCAACACTCCAACGTCAGACCATACATTCAGCT
This sequence comes from Dasyornis broadbenti, assembly GCA_013397935.1. NCBI lineage: Eukaryota > Metazoa > Chordata > Aves > Passeriformes > Dasyornithidae > Dasyornis > Dasyornis broadbenti. The sequence continues at coordinate 28,070 of VZRN01002596.1, read as the reverse complement.
GCTTCCTATGTAACAGCCAATATTGCCTGAGGAGAGTAAAGGGTTTTTGAGGAGCTAGACATGGACAAGCATTTCTTTTCCTCCTGGATTAACTATGTAGCATATACAAAAAGGATAGAAAAGAGCTTTTTCGAGGCAGCTTAGGTTTTCCCTGTGTTAGGCTGATTTCTCTCAGAGGTTAGAAAAGACCCTCAGCCAGCTTGTGCCTGAGGCACAGGGCACCAGAGAGAGACCAGCTGGTGCCTGGGATGTGGCTCCCCTCTCCCCAGAGCCTGGGCCCTGCAGTGGCACTGGGGCCTCAGAGCAGCCCTGTAAATGCTTTAGCTTTCCTGGTGCCAGAGCAGCTTGGAAATGAGGGAGTTGTACATTACTTCCCAAACCCGACTTCTCTTTCTGCTCCAGGCAGGTCTTGGCTGAACAATTTGCCCAGCGTTAACCATTTTGCAGCTAGTAAGTCATCCCTATTTGTAAATGACTTTATATTTAGCATTACAGTGCTTCATCAGGCTGTGCAGCCTATTCCCTTCTTTCTGAAACAAAAAGAGTCACAAATCACACTGAAATCAAAGGAACATCAACATTTGTGCCCCTTCCTCAGAAGCATTTCAGCTGTGATTTTGAAAAAATAAAACTTGGATTGAAGCCAACTTCTGCACATTTCTAGAACCAAACTCATGGTAAAATCCTATGGAAAATTTTAAATTGTTTAGTTGTTTGAAAAAAAAGTATATACATACAGACATCTGGGTTTACTCAGTGGCTGGAAACAAAACAGACCTAACAACATGGGAAGGCTCAATTATATCCGTTACCTTTCTGGAAACTGAGATAAGGACATTTCACACCAAAGAAAAAAAATACTAATTAGATTTCTAATTAAATTTTGCACTCTGAAGAACATCAGATTTTTCAGACATAAATCCAAACTTTGCAGTTCTGGATCTCTCCTTTCCTCTCCATATTGTCAGCCCACAATTCCAGATGAGTACATTTGACATTGCTCTAAGGTAGTGGCCTTCCTCCCTGATCTTCTTAGCATAAACACTGAAATAGTGGTGAGGCAACTGTGTCCTCTGCCTGGCACGGAATATTAACTCTTCCAGCACCCAGAATCCTAAAATGCCTTAGTGCCTTGCCCCCAGTCACACAGCATGTTCCCAGCACTGAGTGACAAATGCACCCATCAGGTTCTACACGAGCCATCACCTCACCAGAAACCTCTGTGCTCTGCATATTCACCAGGTTGGGACGTTAGCACAAAATTTCAAACAAGTATTTTTTTCTGATGGGTTTTGGCTTCATTATCTTGTGTTAACGAAACACGGTAGGTCTGCTGAAGAAAAAAGTGACTTCTAAGGCTTCAAAGATTTTCCACAGACCAGTGGCTGACATCAAAGGCAATATATGTACAGCTGACAGCTACAGACCTAGATTCAGAAGCAGGAGTGCAGGCTCCAGTAATGTCCCAGTAGCATGCAAAGGCAGTTCAGTTTAGGGGATTTATGAGAAATCCATTCTTTCACTGAACAAAAGGATTTTCCTTAGTGTTAAGTTGTATCACAGTATGCCTAGCTTTTCTTTCAGACTTTGTGCATCCATTTTTTTCCCCTGCTTGCAGAAGAAAATATTCACAAAGATTCCAAAGCTCAGTCCAGGGGAGCTCTGTAACCTGGAGGACTGATAATATTAAACATTTTCTACTGGCTGAATTTGCAATGCCTCTGCAAAAACTGCAGATGAACTGCCCAGGGCAGTTCTAAGTTTCTTGTATAGTTTGATACATGAATGATGTGCAGCAGAGAAATGATCCTGTTGATGGGTAAAGGCTCAGAGAGTTTGGTAGGAGCAGCATCCCTCCATGCATTTCAGCTGTGAGTGGCCCTTCAAGGCTGGTGGCTGGGAACAGGCAGCCAAAACCTGGCACAGGAGCATGGTAGACATGACTTTGTGGTGTTATGCCTGTAAGACTAGGCTGCCTGTTAAGTAAATTGCACAGTGTGTGCTGCATAAGGGATCTTGTGCTTCTCAGTTCAAGGGACTGCTCCTGTGTACGGCCAGCTTTCATTCTCTCCTGATACAGCTACGCTTTTAGGAAAATTCTTTGTTGTGGAAAAGGAAGTATGAAGCTAACCAGCAGAGGTTTTCCACAAGAGGAGGTATCATGCCTACGATGATCGGTGTTTGGACGGCCCTTTACTGCCTAGGAAGAAACTCTGCTGAAGGACTGAACAAAGCATATGATTAAGGCAACCTCTGTTCACCTAATCCCTCAAGAATATCCTTACCTTTCAGTGCATGTTTAAGTCCCAGTAGCTGATGTGTACTGCTGACAGCCACAGTGCTGTCTGCCTGGGTAGGCATCCTCCCTCTGCTTCTGTGCCTCTACCCAGGCTATCCTGCCATGCATCTGGGGGGCTACAGCCACAGTTCAAAAGTATTTGATGGATGTTAAGCAATTAAATTCAATCTCTTATGTGGGATACAGATTTTTGAATGCTCTATCATCAGGTCTCAAATTCTGAAAAAACACTGGACTCATTTGACATAGGCAATAAAGGCAATAATGACACATAATCTGGGAAATGATTTTTTTTTTTTTTTTTTAATACAGTAGCAGATGCAGAGCTGACTCAAGTTTTCCCAGTAAGCACAGGCAAAATTCAATTTTTCAGTCGCAGCAGAGCGGTTCCTTGGCACCAGCCCTCTTGGATGACTCAGAGCACCAAGGCTGAGTATATTCCTATGGCCCCACTCTGCACATCCATCCCTACTCTCCACCTTACTTAGCTCCTACTCTATTTCCCATTTGCATCAGCATTCGTCCAGAGCTGGTGGCAGTGGCACCACAGTGCATGGAGGACAAGAAACACAACCATTTCCCAGCCCCATCTCTGACATCTTCACCTGGATGAGGAGCTTGCTTTGTGCAGGACTCTCCTCTGCCCAGAAGCACAGGCAACCCTATACTTTCATGTAGGCAATGTGGGCCAGCCACTGTCATGGCTCCAGGCTCCTTATGTGGCTCCTTACGTCTGGGACTTTGCAAGCCCCTTCAGACCCTGGGCCCAGGTGAAAAGGTTGATTTACTCACTCCTGGATGTCATCCTGAATCCATCTGGCTTCTCCTTTACTTGTAAGCCTTGCAGCCTTAGAAGCAGATGCTTCTGCCGCTGCAGGTCTAAGATAACTTTCTGTTTTCTATACATCCACGACGACATTTTTCATTGGTAATCACCCAGATGAATCTCACAGCAGCCACAGTGCTCTATAGCAGGGTCATCTTCTAGGACTCCAATGCCCCAGAGATACTGATCCTTAGGTCAGTGAAATATGTGGCACTTTTTTGGGCTTGTGGTTCTGTTTGCTCTCAGAAAAGGAGAGGTAAGGGGTACCTCACCTCCAGACAGGAGATGGGAGAAGGTCCGTTGTTCAGATGGCACCAGGAGGGAAGGAAAAGTAAGCTTCAGTAAGACACAGTAATTACTCTGTCTGGGCTGTACCACTTCCTGCAAGAACCTATTTCTTCCAGAAGAGACCGTTTGTTAAGTTTCATTCCCAAGCCGCTTAGCTAAATGAGGGTTATTTTAAGCCTGCAACAGTGTTTCCAGATTTGATTCAGTGAAATTTATTTTAAAAATATGAAAGGTTAAATGGCTGATTATGTTTCCTCTCCTGAGATGAAAATGCCGCACACACAAGTGAATGCATCACAGTCATTCTTCCTGCCTGTGTGTTTTCCAAGGACCATAAGAAACACCTACTAAATGTCACCGGACATTGATCTCTGCAGGAAGGGCCAAGACAGACACTGCACTTGTTTTCTTTCCTGTGCCTCCCCATTCCTTCCCTCCTCTTCCCTCCTACACATGCAATCCGTCATGGGCTGAGCTGATGGGGGTGGGTGGGTGGCCCTGCTCCTGTACAGGTGCTCCCATGGGTGTTCCCCTGGGCATTTCTGGGATAACTGCAGGAAGGGGAGCAGAGGGATGGAGGACTTAATGGTCTCCTTAGCTCCCTTCTTTCCTCCCAGGGAAATCTTTGTTTCCCTCCAACTGAATTTTTTTCCTTCCAGTTTGGGAATGTAGGTCTCATTAATGAGATTAATGGAAGTTGACTGTATCTACAAAGAGGACAATAGGTCCCTAAGAAGAACCATGCCTCCTCTGGGGAATGTCAATACAAATGGGAAAGACGGGAATTTGTTGCGGCCTTTTCAGATGCCAGAATACTACCAGAACAACAGTATAGCATAGAGATTCCTGGCAGCCCTTGTAATGGGAAATAATTACTGATGGTCAAGGAGTTATGCAAATGTCTGAGGGTAAAGGTTGTTGTCACCATGGCTACGCAGTTAATAACACATTTTCAGGTAAGAAAGTTGCTCTATGAAAGCCATGTTAATAATCAGAAAGTGAAAAGAGAGTAGGGACATTTTTACTGATGGCTTGTGTAGGCAGGTCAGATTCAGATCTCCTCTTCTGGTTTTTTTGTTGTTGTTTGGTGGTTTGTTTTGGGTTTTTTTTTTGTTTTGTTTTGTTTTGTTGATTTTTTTATTTAAATTTATTTTATTTTTAATATTTTTTTTTCTTCCTGTACTGAGGAAGAAATGGGTTAGTGACACACAGCTGGTAGATTTTTCTCAAGATCCCACAAAATCAACCGAGAAGGTTCCTGCCACAGTATGATATAACAAAATGCCAAACAAACCTCTTGTTGTCTTCATGGGTCCCAATTTTTCTCCCAATATTTGCAATCTGGTTTTCCTTCCCAGCCCTCCTGGCTGCCATCTCACTTTGGAGCAGTCTGGAAGACCCCTCTCCTCAAAGCTGGCTGTCCAGTATTTCAGTAAAAAATATCTGCCACCAATCCAACACAAAACTGATCACTTCCTTTGGCTTTTACAGCATCAAAACACACCTGTCGTAGCCAGAATATTAAATAAGACCTGCCTTTGGTTAGCTTCACATTTAAAGAAATGTCATTTTCTACTGAAGATGAAGTGAAATTTTGCCATTTCAGGCTTATACCAAGCTGCCTCTATTAAAAAATGAAGTCTACATTTGAATGACAACCTATTACTTCTATTAGTCCCTGCTGAGCCATTGCAAGTAAATATTATATACATTATTAGGAGAGATGAGGACACCAGACAGATTGGCTTCTTGATCAAGGTTATGCTGTACTCATTATGCATCAGCACATCTGGAATGGTCCAGTAGTACCATGAGAATTCCTAATGCATTAATAAGACTTACACCTCCTGTAATTGCATTTGGCTGATTAACTTTCGTCCAGCTGGTCTTAGCTGCATTAAAAGGTACTTTATAAGCTTGTTACACAGAAGTAAACTCTGAACATCTTTGCATATATCTTGCCAACTTTTATTCTGACCTGAATAACTCACTTTCTGGCAGCTTTTAGCACAGATGAATTTAAAATATCCATCACAAGCATTAGCCCCCTTGCGCCTAAAACTTCCAGGTGTAGAGTCATGACCATATGCCACAAAGAACTACGATGTATCATTTTGACATTAGTTATTTCAATATTCAGCCCTAGCTATCTTTCCTCACTCTTAGTGGAAGTTCAGCATTTACAAGAGTATAAAAATTGCAAGGCTAGATCTTTGGCTTTCTAAGAGCTGTGGTTTTAGCCTAGATGCTTTTGTTCCTGCAGCTGAATGCTTTCCAGATTGCAGCAGAATCTGTTTGCTCTTTGAGGAGAGAGGAAGGAATCCACACATTCTCCACCAGTTTAAAAGGCAACTCCCCCCTTCTTTGTTGCACAGCAAACAAGGAGGCTGGAGGGGTCAGCTCTGCTTCTCTTGCCATTAGGTGTCACTGCAGTAAATGGAAATTACTGACAAACTGTTTGAAAAGAGGAACCATTGCCAAAGATTGTTCTGTGAGAAAAGAAAAAAATATATTTACAAAATAAATGATGGCTGTATTCTAGACATAGATTTCATTGCAAGCTTCTTTTCTTAACAAAACCCAGTTTTACTTTTTTTTTAACTTCATAGTTCCCTGAATGGTTTGAAAGTGCAAATACCCTAAACACTTCCAGAAATTATTTAAAGATTTTGTTACAAAGGCATAACCAATGTAGATTCTAAACATATAAACAGTTTTTAAATCTGTTTCATGTAATTTAGGTATTTTATTGAAACTTGAAACATTGTGCAATACAAAGAGTTCATCTGGATATATGATCTGTTCTCCCAAGTCTGTAGATGGGAAAAGAAAGAGCAGATAGAGTAGTCAAAGTATGTCAGAGTTCAGTTCTCCAGCTTCACCTTTAACAAATCATTTCCTTTTACTGTCACACAGAGATTTTTAGCTTTTGTGATTAAAGTACCAGAAAACCCCATGGCACACTGTTGATTTTTTGTTTGATTTTCAAGATTTGCAAGTCACTGCCATCACAATCGCCTTAATAATTCATTTTATGTTTCTGTAGCCATAATTCACACTGAATATATCTACTGTTTTTAAGAGCAGATATTTATAATTTTAACAGCTGTCTTTGTTCTACCCATGATTCCCACTCGTGTGCTGATTTTACCCCCACATGTCTTAGACTCCAATCTGTGCAAAAGCCAAATTTTGCTCCATTCCTCACCTCACTCTCAAGTTGAAGCACAGACCCAGAATCCATCCAGCATGACTTCTAATCTGCATGCAAGGATCAGGCCACAGCCGGTGTCAGGAAAAGCTTCTCGATTCCTGAGGAACACTGAATCTTGTGATGATTGCCAAGCCACTTGTGAAGAGAACACATCCTTGTAGCTCTGCAGACCCAAAATGAGGAGTTTTCAAATAATTTCATTTTTATTAGGCTTTCCATTTGCAATTAGTATAGTATATTGTGCTTACACTATTAGATATATATTTTATCAAATTAAGTAGTTAGTCCTGAAAATAATATTTTAATAAACAACCCTCATCCCTCGCCTACCCACCCTCCATGCAAAAAAATCATCCAATGAAAATGTCTGGAGTATTCCTGAGTGCTGTGGGACCATCCTCTGCTGGCTCTGCTCAGCCCACAGAGCATCACACCAACCTTCTCCGCTGAACTGTCCAGACTCATTTTAATCACCACAGCCTTTTGCAGCTCTGTATCCAGGTCTTTAATTTGTTTGATTGGCCAAGGTTCTTACATGGTAAGAAGGCTCATGTATATGCATTAAAACATAGTTTTACTTTTGGAGCTAAGGGATGAAAGAGAATGCAGAAGTCTGTGGTGCATTGTCTCTGTGTTCCTGTTGCTGCAACAGGATTGATCTTCATAACCTACTTCATCCACGTGATCCAAATCAGTGCCTGGAAAGTTTCACAAGCCCTGAAACATTTTTTCTTCTTGCAAAGAGTCCCAGTAATGACCTAATGTTAAAAAACAAAAAAGGCAGATTTGTAAAAAAGTCAGAATATTAAATATTTTTGTGACATTGGAACATATTTTCATTTTATATGCATACATTTGTGTATATATATGACTATGTGTATATATATATTATATTTTTTACATATAATTTAAAACACATACATACTTCAAACATCTACACACATACATATTTATGTATGTTCACTCACATACACGTTTTGCACCTAACGTTAAGTTTATTTTTGCATTAAATAATTTAACTACTCTCCTATTGTAATGGCTTACATTTTGGAAGATGAAGACAAACTGCTTAGACCTTGAAAAACACATGGGCTACTCAGATAGATGGCATCTGGGAGGACTCTGAACTCCCTCAACATTCTATAGGGAAAAACAGAGCCAGGTGCATTTCTTCCTAAATCAAATTAGCTGGAAGATGCCACATCCAATTGTAGTAAATTGATGTGAGAGTTTGTGATGTCTATAGCAGATCTTACAACAAAGGTCAATGTGCGGAGACATAGACAACAGGCTGGTATACAGAAACTTGTAGTGGGGCTGTTCTAACAAAAGCAAGGAAGATGTAAAATGCAATCAATTTTTTAATATAGGAAAAATACAGTCTTAATGTTATATTTTAATTAACTCAAGTCAATAATTTATATAATTAAAAATGTTAATATAAAATGGTGTTTGACAGAGGTATTTTGAGATGCATGATTAGAAGACAATTTTTGCTTTAAAAAATAACAATGCATTTAATGTAATCGTTAGAGAATAAAATAAACCTGCATTATATGGAGAGGGAAGGTTGGAAAAGAAAACAGATGTCATTATCTAGTACGTAAACTTATGGAAAAAATACTGACACATGTCAAATTTACCTATCATTGTCATAATTTTTAAGCATTCTGCTTGACATCAACAAGTTTATATCATGCTTTATGACACTTAATTATCCCTAAATTTATTTCATTACCTTCACAAGACATCTAAAGCAATTCAAATGTTTTCTTAAATAAATTATGAGAAAGCAGCAGTTAAAGGTAGGATACATATATATTCTACTCAGAAAATTACAGTTGCTGGAGTGCTGAGGTAATACAGGCAAATATTTAAATACTTGTATAAAAACTGCTTATGCCACCATAAACGAAGTCTAAAATCTAGAGAGAGAGAGAGAGAGAGCTTTTTTTTACTTAATCATGCAGGGTTTTCTCTGCAGGTTTCTTGCCTTATGCAATGAACAAAATAAATACTTATTTAAAATTTGCTAATTTTTATATCTTAATTCCCAGGTATTATTTACCACATATTGTTCAAAATCTGAACAGAAGACATTTGAGTTTTAGTGATTGCTTTTATATAGCTTTCATCTCAGCACCTCAGTGCTTAAAAAATATCCATGGAATTCTTTGCCATATCTAAAGAAACCCCGTAGACAATATCATTATTCCCATTTCGCAAATGACAACTGAGACTGAAGTCAAAATTGCTAAACTTGGGTGCCCAAAATGAAGCTTTTTGCAGGTTTTTTTTTTAGCACTATAATTGCACACTGTCCAAATCCAGTCTATTTCCACATCATCGGTGACTTGTCCACAAATTTCATGTCACTCTTTGGGTACTTCAACATGCCAAAAATAGGACAAGGCATGGCACAGTCTGGATGTGCAGCTTTGTGACTCTTCTCCTTACTAGAAGGACAGCGGTCAAGAGTTCCCTGCAGGGCTCGTTCACCTCATCTTTGAGGGGTGCAGCATGGTTTGATGAGATACTCCAAGGGAACATCCTGCTCTTACCACCCACTGACATCAATAATACTCTGAATCCACTGTTTCTTGATAACTCCAAAGTGGGTAAAAAAAATTCAAATACAACCACAAACACTGGGTATAAGGAAAAATTCAAAGCTGAGCAGCCCATTGTATCGATTCCTTGGCTGGAACAATGGAGAAACTGTCAGCAACGGTCAGAGCAGCACAGCACTTTCAGACCATGGGTACATCATTTTAGCACACTCCAAATGTGCCAGCAACACACTTGTAACCAAATCAGTATTTTTTTCAGTAATTCTGGAGTCAGGCTGTGGGAGGCTGGGCCTTCACACATATTTTTAACTTGGGGATTTGAATAGTTCAGGTATGTTTGTGCTTTAAATAATGCTGCTACAGCAAAGATGAGAGAACTGCACTTTGCATTTCAAAATACCTTTCAGGGAACTGGATGACTCAGAGAACTGGGAACAGGATTCTTATCCTTTCACCCCTTCCCTGCCAATTCTAATTCAGACAGGCCAGTAGTGGACGAAAAGTCACTCTGAGTGTCACCACAGCAGTGTGAAATGCTTTGAGGACTCCATCCTTTCCCCTAATGGCCACAACTCCTACCATAGCCCGTTCGCTCCCGCACCCACAGCCATTATATTCAGAGCAACAGCACAGAGGCCAAGAGGTGAATGAGCCTGAGACTTAAATTACCTCTCAGCTACAGAGAGTAATTCTCCTAGACAAGAGGGAATGCACTGATGCAACAATAACACTGCAAGTTCTCCCTGCTCCTAGTTATCATCCTGAAGGCAGATACTCCCTTGTTTATCTGTTTACTGTAGGAGATGTGTCATCTGCTGACTTGAGTACAGCAGGGACAGCAAATAAAATGGTGAGGGGCCTGCATCTGCCGAGAAATGAAAATGTAAAAATCCCCAATTTTTGTGTAATGGACAGACCATCAGAGGTGGGCAAAGCCCAGGTGAATGAAGAGGTTCATGGATGTAAGAGGACCAGACTTGCAGGCAGCTTCTTCAAACCTGTGCTGCATTCCTACCGCTCATCCACAAAATGAGAGCTTGTCCTGAAAATCTGGGAACCATGTTTGGACTTGGATGCTCTGAAAAAACAAATTTGCTTGTAAGAGAGCCAGAGGAAACTGAAGTAGCTGGGAAGAGGCTCCTGCCTGACACCAACAGCTCAACACTGATGCATTCTATCAGGTGCAGGCTGAATAAAAGTAGGGCCATTATCCACCAAGTGTAGTGGGGTAATCAGGAGCTGCCAGCAGCCATTGCTGTAATCACTGGGTTCACACCTACAAAGATTAAGTAAAACATAATTCTAAATGCTACAAGGTCATGAATTTTTAGAACATCTGATGAATTTTTATTTCAGTAGAATCTCTACAGCAAACTTTGACGCAAGAGGCCACATTTTGCAGAAAGCATGGGTCAAAAGTACCTGTGGAGAGAAAGAGCCTACAGTCCTGCACAGTGCTGGAACCCCTGGCTCACAGCACAGCATCTTCCTGGCATGGGAACATCATCCATACACTGGGCTGATTTTTCATGGGGTTATTCAAACCATTTTAGAAACAGATTGCAGCAGCTGTGGAAGTCAAACTGGCTGCCTTACACCAGATGTTTTGCCCTGACAGCTCATGCACATACTAATAATGCTATCCTTATGCGCGCTGAGGAGGAGTAATAATGTTGAGGGGGAATGGTCTGGAGCAGCATACTGAAATTTCTTCCACCTGACAGCAGAGCCTTAGTGTTAGTCACAATTTTTATGCATTAGTGTTCTGGTATCTCTGCCTATACAAAATTAGACCCTGTGGAAGAATAATTTTTTTGCCTGGCTTCCTGAAGAAACGAAGTTCATTGCAGTAATGTTGCTGGCATGTCCATCTGGGTCCTTCTTTATCCTTTCTGCAATAACTTCTGAGCCCCTTGTCTGATTTCAACCAAGTTTGATCAATAACAGACTCAGAAGTAATTATGTTTCCACACATTGCATGAATATAGACAGACAAATAACCCAAATTATCCCTGTCTCTTAGAGAAAGGCTTTAGCCTGTATTCACACTGAAGAATCCATGTCAAAAGAAATACCTTGCCAATGCCCAACACCAGAAAAAGGTTTAGTCAGACACTATGCCCTCTTAGAAAGAAAGGAAGAAGCTCATGATAGGGCAGGGGGAAGAGGGAGAGGCAGGCTGGGGGAAGATCGGATGTGGCTCTGGCAGAGCAAATGAGTTGTTAGGTAGGTTCAGCCGAAGAGTATCGACAGCAGTAATTGTGTGTACTACACTAATTGCAGAAACACAAAATAACCAGCTGTGAATGAGACTGTTCCACACTGACTCCTTTGCATTTATTAGATTGTGCATGGAAATTAGCAGGTTGGCTTTTAACAGAGCGAAGATCCAAGCCGTGACACAATGGGACAATAAGAGACACCGAGATGACGTCTTCTTGAAGGTGACTCCTCTGAAGTAGTGACATTCAGGTACAAGAGGTAACATGATTTCTTTGACGCCTTTCTGGGACTTCAACTAAAACTGAATTAGTCTGTCTACATTTAACAGTTATAAGAGTTGAAGTATATTCCATGATGGTTAAACCATGCTCAGGGAGAACACAGCTGTATAAAAGACCTCCTTGATGGCTTACATAAGGAGCAGAAGAGAATAAAAACAGGAAGCAAAAATTCTTCTTATGCTGATGCATACTGCAGTTCTTACACAAACCTGTGTTTAGTGCCCTTTTACAGCCACTGAATATGCATGAATCACCCAAAAATATTTACGCTAGGACAAGCACTTATTGTTGAATCCTTGGAACTACGCACCTAATAAATAAAATCAAATCAGTATTTCAGAGAGATTTCAGGCTAATGGTAAGCGTTTTCTGGGAGCATTTTCCAATAACACAAACTGTTGTCATTAAAAAGAGACACTTCAATCAAAATACAATCCACAAATTCTCTATGACTTTATATATCTTCTATGAAAAAAATATCAGGGTTATTGGAAATCAGGACTGTTCACTTTGTAGCTTTTATCAAAAAGGATGGAGAAAAACCATAAAGAAGACTTGTCCACTTGTCTGCCCGAAACTTTTATTTAAACAAAAATTGTGATCATTTCTAGCTTCTAATTTTAGCTGTGTATAGATTTCATCTTAGTGTCACATGTAGATATTCAGTTTTATTGCTGATGCCTGAAATCAAGAGAAATAAAAAAAATAATTAGCAATTGGTTGCAGTCAGATCAAGAAATCAAACAACGCCTTTCATAAAACTATTACAATTCTGAATGCTGCTTATTGAGGTTGAATTCTGATTATTTGTTTCAGGATTTAGACAAATTCATTCCAGCAGAGGACTAAAGATTTGTTCCCTCTGAGGTCAATGGCAAAACTTCAATGGCAAATCAGATGCTGGACCTGAATCAATACAGGAACCAAGCCCCATCTTCAGGTTATAGGAGTTGTGAATTTTCCATCTTGCAATTTTACTGTAGGAACTTTTTCTTTCTGTATTTTTTAAAAATTTCTGATCAATTCTTCTCCCCCTTGAAAATTCAGATGCATTTAGTGAAGCATTGTGCTGAAACAGAGCACATTTATTGACAATGAAATGAGAGCAGTACACTTCCAAGCAATTTAAAAATAACTCCCTTCGATTAGTTTCAATGCAAGGATGATAGCACAGAGGATTATTTTTCTGTTGTAGTAAATTATTTATGTGAAAGTTGTTTTCCTTTTAACAAGTGAATCTTCCTAGACACAATTGTATTAGGTCTCTTGAATTTCATAATGGGGTTATCAACGAATGCACACAGAGTTTCAAGGTAAGCCTCAAGTGCGGCTATGCTCATTCAATGTAGGAAACCAACTCCCGTATTTCCGTAGACGTAGAGATTTCCATGTCCCTTTCCCAGTGAGGGAGAGAAAATCAGAGCCTGTTACTGCAAGGGTTTTGGTTTGGGCTTGTGTATGTTTGTGTTTATCACTTGCCCTTTGTGGGAAACGTTTGGTCAAGCAGTGGGAACACATTACAGCTCTTGCAGTGAGAGCAGCACATAAGACTTGCCTAGAGCTCTGTTGGGAGCTGCAGCGTGCCAGGAACCCTTTGCCCAAAGATTTTACCCAAATAATTGCATCACCTCAAGCCTAAAGACTGCCAGGACATGATGGAAGGGGACAGGCAGAGCCTCATCTCCTGAGTCCCACACCAAACCCCAGCCTTCAGGCAGCTTGGTCCCTCAGGAGATAACTGACAGCCTCTGCATCCACTATCAATATAATGTCCCTATTTCAGCACTGCTGTTTTTTCTCTGCAGCAGGAATTTCAATATTCTGGTTGTAGTGCCACCTGAAAAAAAGATCTTTTCTTTCTTCTGATGTCCCTTTCATCTTTCTACAAATGAATGGATGATACAGTGGTAACAGCCCCCCACTAGACTTTGTGTTTGGTCCTCTGCAAGTTATGTAGCAATGTAGCAATACATGACACGGGAAGCAGCAGAATATTCTGCAGGCCAATTATTCAGATGACGCAAATTCAGGCACAGTTTATTTTCATATCTTCCCCTGACATCTTTACATGCATGTGAACTCTCTGTGCAGTGCCAGGGATTAACTGAAATCTGCCTAATTTATATTGGCACTTGTATAACTCCTGCTTCTTGCTACACACAATAATGTGACATCACAAGCAAACAGATATTATACACATCAAGCAAGAGACTTGTCTAAAGCTAAATGCAGGTGGCCTATTAAAGGGCACTCAGGGAAGAATGAAGCCCAGACTGGCTACAGGGAAGAATGGTGAAGGTTTTGGCTGCATTTGCTTTACAAATCAGCCATCAAGGAAAATCAGACTTCTTGATAAGGGAGAGCACTTTCCTGCACACGTGACCAGAGAAAAGTGATGCTCTTCAGAGATGAGAATAGGAGAAAAAAGGCCAGCAAAATACCAGAATCGGCTTTGAGGACCAGTTTGCCATCCTAAAGAGCCCAACAGTAAATGCAGGTAAGGGCCATGAGCGAAGAGAAGGGGCAATGTCAGGCGAGTCCCACAACAGGAGCTCCGAGCTACTATAGTAGAGCAATGTCCCAGTGGAAAACCATACAGCAGCCAGGACCTACTCTGACATTCAGATGACCTTTGTGAGCACACTGGGATGTCTTGGTCACTGCATTCAAACATATCCACCAAACGTCTTGATGTCTACCATGGCAGAATAAATTCCCCTGTTCTCTTCCTGACTGTTGTTTACTTGCTACTGGGGTCTTGATGAGGCTGAAGAGACCCGGATTCTGCCCTTTCTCAGGAAGCAAACAACTTCATGTGAGGTGGAGAGGTGAGGGAAACCTGAGAGGACCCTGAGAAAGTGTTCATAGTGATAGCCCAGGCAGTGCCAGACTCCATTCCCTGGCAGGGTTCAGCAAGTTCCTATTCCCCCAGAGTCTCCTGGCAAGGAGCAAGAGGAAAATGCCAGGCATGCAGATGCAGGCATGATCATGCAAGCATACACATCCAAGAACATGACATCTTATGTGCCAAATGCTAACATTTTGGTAAATGCAGCTTATCTGTTTTCCATTTGGAAAGAACTTGAGCCCATTCGCTGTATGGGAACCTTGGATCTTGCCCTACTTCTGACTGTGAACAACCATATCTTCTGCTGACCGAGAAAAGCATAGCCCAGCTGGTTTTTTTTATACTACTGCTAAGAGCTCCTAAAGTGGGAGGGGAGTGCTGTGTACCTAGTCTACAAGTATAGAAAGCACTACATCAATTAGCTGAAAAAGCAGATATTTATTTCCGTTCTGCAGTGTCAATGAACTAAGAAGGCAGCCTAAAGTGAATGTTCTGGCCTTTGGCAAAACATTCTGTATTTTCTCTTCTAAGGTACTTGCTTCAGAAATACCTATCAAATATTTGAAACAGCATTTTATTTTACAGGAGATAATATTTTCAGCCTCAGAAAAGATTTAATGATCACCCATAAATAACAAGGTACTAAGTCAGATGTTAGATAATGTTTGTCTACAAACGACATTCTCTCTGCGGGGCTCATGAGGAAGATGAGTTGTTTCAGTGGCAGGTAGAGCACCTCTTGCTGAGTTTGTTGCTGACATAGATGTGTGGTGATGCTCAGAACGTTGCTCCAGCGGTGCAGGGAGGAGCACGGGGAGCAGCATCTGGCCCCCAGGGCAGCTGTGTTGCAACAGCACAGACCTCTGACTCTGCTGCACTGAAAACAGCAATTCTAAGTAAATTCCCAGATCTGAGCTTTTCTCAGGAACCGGGGTGTTTGGTGAACTCCCTAAACTGCCAACACAATATATATGTCTATCAAAAATATTGGATTGATAAAAGTAGACGGTGACATACTCTGCCCACAAGTGCTCCTCCTAATTTACCCTTGAGAATTCAAACTTTCAGATAATCGCCCTTGGGAATGTAACTCTTCCGAACACAATCACATTTTGCATTTTTAACCCTTTCTCTGCTCAAATATAAGCCAGAAATTACATTCAGTACATTAATTTCAACTACTTAATCTCTTTTACAGCTATGTATGTCTTTTATTTTTTTCTTTTATGAAAGCATAGCTTCATTTCTGACTGTTTTAAAGCTGTTTACAAAAGAAAAAATAATAAATTAAACTATAAAGAAGATAGAATTAAATAACTAAAAGGCAGAAAACAAATAAATGTATTATACATGTTTCTGTTTCTATCTTAATAATAAAAATGTTAATGCAATTAAGCAAATTACTTTCTGTCATTCATAGTGATTCTTGTAATGAGATGATGTGTTAGGGCAAGAGAGAAGTTCTGAACATTGTTTTTTTAATTACCTAACCACAAACTTTGGAAGCTCAAGAAGACCAAATAAGATCCTTGTATTTCCTGGATTTTTGAGTCGTGATTGGAGATATGTTCTGTTTTCTTTCCTAAAGAAAAATAACAATAAATATTAATATATCACAGAACACCAAGAATTAGTGAACAAGATGCTGGTCTTTATACATTATTTCTTCAGCAGTATCTGCTTAACGCTTGGCACTTTGAATGGAACTGATCTAAATTACAGATGGGCCAAAACTGCTTTTCAGGGTCAAATTTGGCCTGATTTTAAAAGGCTTCTTATTGATTGAAAGCGGATCTGAAATCAGGCAGAGCTAGATGAGGCCCAGTTATCAGCAGATTCCATTATGCGCTGCAGAGGGAGTTGCAGCCGGAACTCTGTGTGGCCCCTGCAAGTTAAACATATGCTTTAGTGCTTTGCAGGACTCGTGCCAGAGATCTCCATCCTTTACAGGATGGAGTTACCAAGCTGATGGACGTACTCCAAAACAGGACAGAAAAAGTAGCAGATGAAAAACCTTGACTGAAGCCTTATTTTCTCCTGAATGGCCAAGAACAGAGTGGTCCTCTCAAAAGCAGCCGTGATTAAGATAGAGGGGATTACAGCACTGTCACTCAGAGCTGCCACATGCAGTGCATCCTTTCTAACCTAAGAGAAAAGAGATTTGAAATGCTGATAGACCTTACTAATTGATACAGGTGCAGGTAGACTATCACAGAGAAAAAAAAAACTTCCTCTTATAAAAGTCATGGCTGCTACTCCTTACAAGATAAGGATATGTGAAGGTAGCCAAACCTTTCTGAGGAGAAAATAAAAATTAATGTATAAACAAAAAAACAACCCTAGACTGCCTCAAAAACAGGAGTGTTAGACCATAAGGGTTCAGGGGTGACGAAGAGGACACACACATGCAATGCCAGCTCAGCCTTGAAAATCCTTGTAACAGATTCTCTTTTGCTCATTTCTCCTGCTTCCATTTTTCTGCTGTCCTGGGTGAAGGGTTTGTGTTTAATAACATCATTTGCATCAGTGTGTCCCAACAGACCAAGGTACTAGGGCTGGGAGAGATTAGCATGGTAATCTCATTCTGATGGATAAAATTAGCAAAGATATTCCCCTGAACAGAGGGCTGCCATTGGTGAGCTGCTGTGCTTAGAATCAATTACTAAATTACTTTGAGCTCTAAGTCGACAGTAACAGAAAAAAATTGACATCGACCGAAGTGAAATAAGATAAAAAATACGCGATCATTAAATCTCTCACTACTATTCGCGAATGTGACTCACAAGAACTGCACAAAAAATAAGGCAGAATTTAATTTTTAACAGTCGTCCCTGTCATCATTTCAACCAGAGCTGCTCAGTGCATGGGAGCACAGCTCAGCTTTGCTATCCAGCTGCTCAAAGGAAGAACTGGCAGCTTGCACCCTGTGCTGAGCATGGCACTCCGTGGGGACTGAGAGTCAGAAGAGTGGCCTCTGTGTGTTCAGACAGAGCAGGATAGAGAAAGGCCTTGCCAAAGCATAAAGCCTTCCTTCATGCTGTAATTATCTGCTCTCTGTGCAAACACATCATAGGTACTTAATGCTTCGCAAACATGGAGTAGGTCTCTGCCTCAGAAGGCACAGTCTGGAGGGTTTTTGGTGCATGCACACACAGTGCACAAAATTCATAGAAGTGCATAGAGCCTTATGTACTCAACTTGCTTGCTCTAGTACAAAATTTTAAAAAATTAAATGAATTCTACTATTACTGCAAAAGATACCTTAAGAGCAAGATGATAATGTTTACAGCATATCCAGAGGTTTGTCCAGGGTAAAAATGACCAAAATCTCTGATCTTCACTGTACACAGACCATCACTACCAATTTGACATGTTGGGCAAGGCAGAAGTGCTCTGCAGTGACAGAGATGACACCAGCACTTGCATTGTTATGACTGAGCTTTTGGAAGTATCTACATGACACACAGGTCTGATTTCAAGAAAACGCAAGACTTTTGAAGTTTCTCCATTTGAACACATACACTTACAGGCCTCTTAGATCACTAGCTAATTTTACAGACCTTCTAGAATTAAGTCACAGGAGCTGAAAATAAATACTCAGTCCATCTTTTCTGGAATAGAGGAAATGTGAAAGAGAAAACCGAAATAATAATTACCATGGTACCCAGAATGTATGATGTGACATTCTCGTTACCTTTGCTACAGTTATGAAATAAATGGGCCTTAGAATGAAAAATACCCAACTAACACGCGATCAGTAGGATAGCAAGGATGTAGAAAAAAGATATGTGAAAGAACCTTTTATGAGCTTTACACACTGGGAATCACAGTAGCATAAGTAATTGATAATATTATTAGCACAGTATACATATCAGCTGTCGGGATGTTATGAGGACTGAATCCAATCTCTGTTGAGGGAGTCAGGGTCAACATCATTAACTATAGATCCTGTCCTGGTTTACATATAGAGCCCTCAGGCCAAGTGTCTGCCAGATACATCTCTATAGATGTGCATAGCTATAGGACATACAGGGGGCTAATCACACACATCAGTAATAGACAACAAGCTTTTGTTTATCTGAAGGTTTACTGGAATTAACTGATTAGTGTCAACTTGACACAATAACTTTTGTCTACAATGTAGTAGATCATTTTGATGGTTTTATTGATGGAGTGTTGACTAATGTAAATTGTAAGGGTAGTTGAATGAAGTAGGAAACATTTAAGTTAAACAGAAATTGAAAAAGCCACTAGCGAACATATCTTTAAAATGTCACATTCTGCAGCCTTACAGATTCTATGATAATGATAACAACAACAGTAAGTAGGGAGAATTGAAAACGGAAATAGACACCACCTATTAATAAATTTATCTCTTACCTAAATCCTCAGATGATATCCTGATGTTAAAACTAACATAAGATAAATTTGTCAAATGTCTTTCTGAAAATAAAATCAGTCTAGTAAAAGAAAATAGAAAATTAACTAAAAAACATTTATATACCTAAAACCCAATTGGTTTTAGGTCCAATTTACAATGAAAGAATGAAAAATATTTAAGAAAAATGTCTGTTGGGATAAATATTCTTCTCATAAATTCATTAGATTCATAACATTACTTTCTGTTTCCCATTAGATATAATTGCTTTCTTCCATGATTACAATGGAACACACTGGTTTCCTTTGCTGGGTATCAAATAGTTTTTATGAACTAGCCTGGGCTTTCTGTTCTCATGGCTTCACAGCATGGTTAGGAGTTCATGATTTAAAACTACACATGGCCATGTTCATCTTCTAACATAGATAACAAGAGACTTCTTTTCTGGCTTAGCTCTTGGGTTATTTAGTGCAACTATTGGGCAATCTCCTTTGAAAGTAAGCTCAGGAAATACAGTGATTGTGTTGTGAATGCTTCAAATAACAGAAAGATACTATATGGTCTACTATATTTATATTCTGCTATAAGTATCATAAAACTAATTCACATTCTTTTATAACTTCAAAATCACCTTTCTTCCCTTTCGAAGCAAAAACTATTCTCCCCACAATAAAAAGTCAAAACCATTAAGCCAAGACAAGGGGGATACTGTGTGTCACAAAACGAAGTAATTAAATTTAGGCAGTATTATCAATGACGCCCAATTCCAACCGTTGACGCTGCCGTTAGTAACCCCGTCTGTCCCTCTATTAAAAAGCTATTTATTCTTCATTACTGGCCATCCCTGGGTTATAGGGATTCATTGTCATTGTAGTAACTTAGAGGAGGAACAGTTAGGGCAATGATATTATGGAAATAGCCATTTCATATCTCATGGGCAAGAAAGTATTGAGTCACAGCTTTCTGGCAGTTGTCAGCAATGGGGAAATCTTGTCTGTATCATCACACTTGAGAATTCATTACATTTGTTTGGATTATAGTGATGTAACAGAGAGGAAAATCTTATCACTGGAGAAAGGCACCCCACTGTAGAGACCCCATCCATGCAACTCCCATAGAAGTCTACATGCAAGGTCTGCAAAATTGGGGACAAAATGTGCTGTACCCTGGGGACACAGACTGCCCTGTTTAGATCAGAAACACCCAAACCAACAGGGTTCCTCTGGGGCCATAGGCAACAGTGTAGTTATGCCTTCCTCTCGATCTGTCTCAAAACTACTCATGCCTCCTCACCAGACACCAGAGCACTGGTCTGAGAGAGCCTAACTTCCAGTACTGAGATTTCAAAAGGTTTTCTCTCACATATCTTTAAATCTGAGGGTTGCAAAGTAACAATAGCTTATTACATGGAAGGCAATGAAAGTAAAGGGGTGCTTAGACAGGTTGTGTCTTTTTTGAAGACACACAAATTACATTTACTAATTTTGGGTGCTTTTTACCAAAGAGTACATTGATGCATCCGAGAAATCACAGCTCTTCTCCAGCAACATCTGGCTTAGCAGTTTTCTCCTCCATTCAAAAATGAATTTTAAACCCTAAGGTTTGATCAGAGCTTAGTGGTACTTGTCTGGTTTATTACACATAAACATATTCAAATCCATGTTTGTTTGAAACTGGTAATACAAATTTTCATCCCAGATTTCTGCCTGCTTACTAGAAAAAAAATAGCTTTAAGTGTTTGGGAGTTTTCTAAACCTAGGAGAAAAGGCCTCAGTTTTGGAAAGCAAATTGTTTCGGATGGTTAACTCTAGCCAAGTCACTTGAGCCATGCAAATAAAAGAAGTAAATTTTATGCTGCTTTATAAAGCAGGTTGCAGGCAAAGGTGCATTACCTTTCTTAGATGTTTTGGCTCATTTCAAACAGGATGTTAAAATATTTAGCTGTTGATTTTTTGAGGCTCTTATGTGCAGTTATTTACATTATAAATGTTGTATTATCGTAAGATCAAGTCAGAAGAAACTGATAAGATGCAAACACAATACAGTGCAACTTACTCTTGTGTAACAGCTTTTATAGAAAACATAAAAGAACCTTTTACATGAAACTATACACTTTCAAGCATGATTGTCAATTGTGCACAGTAGTGCTCAGTTAAGCAGAAATAGGAAAAGAAATAAAAAACCCATTTGTGGTCTATACACGCTACAGCAGTAGTATGGAGCAGGAGGATGGCAGAGGATGACATCACTTTTCCTGATGCTGTCTGGGAAAGGTGAGTTTTATGAGGCTCTGATTTGTTCCTGACAGTCCCCAAAGAACTGGGAGGAAGAAGATATTACAAGTGTAAGAGACAACCCAGAGAGATGTTAGGGATCTCTAGAAGATGCAGATGATGATCTGCCAATGTAGGAATATGCCTTAAGTGTGCAACTGAGACAGATAACACATGTATACACCCAAATTACATTTATCAAATTGTAGCTATTTCCATAGTGGAAAGGAGAAATCAGTTTAGAGTTCATGCCAAGAGAAATATGGACTTCTTCACCATGAACTTCATCACAGCATCCTTTTTCTGCACTGAATCTCCCAGCTTCTTCAGTGTCTACAGGGTGAGCGAAGCATTTGACTTTTAAGCTCTTATATGAGAGAGAATTTATTTTTCCACAAATACTTCCTCCTCAGACCAATTTTGAATGCAGTGTCCTCACGTCTTTCCTTGGTTTTCATCCCTTTAGCAACTTGTTCTTTCTTCTGTCCTCTGCTGCCTCCTTGTTTCTTTTTCTCGGCATACATGATTTCCAAGAGATGTTTGAGCACACAGTTCTCTCCTGCATACTTTTTCTTTTCCTTAACTTTTTCTTGAAAATTACTTTTGCCATCTCTTTTCTCATTTCACCAGCAACACAGCTCTTGACAGCTAAAAGTGTGTATTCTTATTGTTGAGTGCCTTGTTTCCGAACACCACTGAAGAGTCGTCTTGCACCTTCTTCTGCCATCCTGCTAGAGCACTGAAAAAGATGGGATATATAATAATGGAAGATATTTCTTCCAATTTGTCAGTGATCTTACTGTGTAGAGGCAATACAAAGCAACTGTGTTTCCAGTATAAACATACCTAATGCAAAAGTTCAGCATACTAAATAATATTAAATACACAGGTAATATTTCATTCAAATATGAAACAGTTATCTTGACTGCAAAATGTTCTGTAATCATTAAGACCAAAGGAATCTGAGTAAAAATACT
The DNA here is from genome assembly GCA_013397935.1 of Dasyornis broadbenti. NCBI lineage: Eukaryota > Metazoa > Chordata > Aves > Passeriformes > Dasyornithidae > Dasyornis > Dasyornis broadbenti. Next base: position 5,893 of record VZRN01002596.1, on the reverse strand, counting down.
TTAATACACATTGCCCCATGATTCTGTATTGAATAGCAATCTTAAATTGGAATAACAAATAAAAGGGAAAGTGTCAAAATTGCAAATAGTTATGAATTTAAAAGACTATTTCTAATTATGATTTAATGATTTTTTGGGTTGGCATAAACAGAGAAGAAATCATGAGAGATATGTTTTGTATCTCAGTGTAATATAAAGGTACATATTATATAAAATGAGGAGGAGCAAAAAGTTTTGCTCATTCCATGATTATAGTAATTGCCAAAATTTCTCATTGGTTCAAATACAAAGAGCTTCATTCAGTAGCTAACAAGGCCTTCTTCAAGCAAATTCCTCTTGGCCTCATCATTTTCTCTACAATTTTCACAGTCTTACAGGAAAACCAGAGCTGCCCAATGGCAAAATTCGTCTGTCATGATATACTATTAGACATATATTCAAAGCTCTTGTAGGTATGTGGGGGAACATGTCTATGATGTAATGATGTGCAAAATGCAGAATACACATTATTTAAAATATAAGATGAAAATGCTATTTCAATCACTGCTAATTTGCATTTCATATTCCCAAAACGTCATAATAGTATTATAAGGTATTGATCCAGCATGATCATTTGATTTCACATCAATACTAATACGACTTTTCTGTGATCTGTTGACATGTGGGATTTTCTGAGTGAAATACATACATACCAATATCCAACTATTTTCACTAGTAAAAGTGGATTCAGCTGTTCTGTCTGAAAAACTGTTGGTAAAAATGTAGATCACCTTGTTCCAAAACTTGAATCAGATTTTACTCGTAGAATTAGTTTACTGCTTTCCCAAATCTCTTTAATTTACCTCTTTGATATAGTGGCATCTTTCTGATACCCTGTGCTGGCTGCAGCCATATTCAGTATCCTAAGCAGAAAGTATGGGTAGCAAAAGCAATTTTGCCATTTAGGAGCAAGAGTCCCTCAAAATCTCATTCCCATCCTCCTTGTGATTGTTCAGGACCTGACACAAATACTACTGGAATAACAGCCTTCAACTGAGCCTCTCCGAATTTATGTAAATAATATAGTTTATTATGAAACAGTTTTTGCTTTGGTGATTTTTGCAGACAGATGCCAAAATCATATGTGTTCCACCACCATATGATTTCTTCTCTCCCACTAGATAGGCACACTGAATGATATTCAAATAGCCTTCAATCTTCTTAGCATTGCTGAGGCACTTCTTCCTTCTAAATCCCTGTTTTCAATATTACCCAAGAGTTTCAGCTGACACCATTCTGTTGGTTTTTCCTGGTGGTTGCCAACTTGAAGCTTACGCATTGATCAAGGATAATCATAGAGTAGTTTGGGTTGGAAGGGGGTCTTGAAGAATACCCACCTTTTCTGCAGATATCCAGACGGACATCCCTTTCCTCAACTGTACACCACAGATACCCACAGAGCCAACACAGCCTCTGCTAAAGACAACAGCAACATCTCCATCAATTTACTTGGAGGAGACTTGATTTTAATGGCATGGAAATTCTGAAGGGGAGAATGCAGCATGCCTGGGAAGGGTGCTGTGGGCTGATGATTCTCAGTCACTTTACTGTCACAGAAATCAGCACATAGAATGCAATCACTTTTACCTCACATGACTATCTACAGGATCTGAGTGAAAACTAGGAAAAAATGGATTTATCACAGATTCATCCCCAAATGAACCATCCCAGTTTCCTCTCAGAAGCCAAAAGACCTAAGGAACTGAGAGAGATTGTCATTTGTCTCAGGTGAGATGTGCTTCTTTCTCATCATCTGCCAAGACCTGAAAATTGTTTGCTACCTCAAAATCCAGCTAGAACCATTGTTTCTTCTGGATTGCAGGGTTACTGATGGGGGCTTTTCCACCTGTTGTTATGTATGGCAGAGCTGTGACCCTTTGAGCCCACATGGAGTTATAGTTCACGTTGAAGACTACCAAGGAGCAGAAGCAAGGGTCCAGTCCCTGCATGGGACAGGTCAATATGGTCATAACATTCACCTTTAATTCCAAATTCCGTTTTCCTGTATGCTTTCAGTTGGAGTCCACATTGCAGGAAGATAAACCCTCAAGAACTTCAGGCTCGTCTGGCTTCAAAATGTCCTTCCAGTCCTACTGGCCTTCTAAACCAAACCTGGAATATCAGAAGTAATAAAACCAAAACTAAATCCAGTGAGTTTACATTTCTGCCCCCCTCCCTGCCCCCCCACCCCCAATCTCCCAGTTATTATGTAAAAACTTAATCAGGCTCCAGAGCCTACCTAATAGGAGACAAATGCTAATGGCTGATCCATGGTCATTTAAATTTCATTGTGAGTTTGTTAGAGCCCTGTTTGGTTCTCTGAATACGCTCTGTATAAACACAATGCATATTGGTATATGTCCTACTATCTGCTTATTTTCACACATCACTTTATTTACTTTTGAAGATAGCAGCATGTTTCAGTATACAATTACAGAATTTGAAAACTCAATGTGCTATTTACCTGAGTATTAACTAGAACAATGTCTATAAATGCATTAGAAAAAAAATTCTTACAGATTGTAAATAAACTTTTTAGAACTGACCCAGTGCCAATCCTTTCAGCACCTGTCTGGATATAGGGAATTATTTTAGCTAATGGCACAACACAAGGTCCCAGCGTACACACATAAACTGACAATTTCCAAGAGAGATTCAAGCAGGGATTACAAAAAAGATTTTAGTAAAAACTGCAGTCTTGTTCTCATCATGAATTATTACCCATTCATTTTGTCTGTGAATGTAAACATATAATTCGCCCTTCATTTAAGACCCCTTCACATCAAATATAATCAGTTTATGGAACAAATGTGGTCAGCATAGAAAAAATTATGTAGTTTATATCTTACAGCTGCTTTTCATGTGAGTTCAGCTTTGCCTCCCCTCATCTCCAACAAATGGAAACTTCTGTATTGCCTTCCATCTTCAGTAGTGATTGTCATGTTTTTTCTCCTTTTTCTGAAATTCTCTTAGAGGGAGTCCGTGTTTGACCACTGAGGATATGAATGTCCCCCCAACATCATTCTTACATTCCCTTAGCAAAAGATATAACTTGAGTTTCAACAAAGAAGTCAGTGAACTCATTTTGACAGCAATAAAATGAAAAGCCTGTTGATTAGCAGGAAGGCATAGGTATACCTTCCAGGTTAGCACTTGGGGCTAACTAGTAATAATTTGATTGACTGATTGCTTGATTGATTGATTGAAATAATTTTTACTGGGAGGCTAAAAACGACCAGCTGCCAATATTATATCTCTTTTACATAGAAGCCTGGACTCCATCAGGAATCATTTACAAACTGGAGTCCTACTTGGAACAAAATAAATAAGCAAAGCAAATGCATCCAAGCTTTGATAAATTGTCTTACAGAAATAATATAGCTGATACAATCAAAATAAGCAAAGGAGCCATAGAGTGATGTAACCAGGGCTGGATCCACAGTGATGACACCACAGCCAAGAGCAGTGATCTAGCTGTGGCCCCAGTAACAGAAGTTGATAGGTACCATGGGATTTTTAGTGGGAATGACTTTTAGCCTGAGCAAACTCCCCCTCTTTGAATCATGAAGGAAAATGATTAATGAAAAAAACACCAGCCCATTTGACTAGGTGTTTCTTGCTCATCATTTAAGGTTAATTACCATTAGTCTCTAAGGCATGCAGCATTGCTCTGCCAGCCCAACAGGGCATGTTCCATGCTAACCCATTCCCTTGTGTGGGAGCTGGAAGCACCTTGCCTGAAGGCACAATACATCCCTACAGGCAGGAATTCAGGATTGTCTAACTCTGCCTCCCTGTCACTGGCTTCTTATTCTGAGAAGAGAGGCCTTTTTAACTTTCCAATGACCTCTTGACTTAGACATCATTATCCTTCACTGTGGGAAGAACATACCTTTCCATCTTTCTTACTGTCTCGTTCAACCTCATTGGATTCATTGATACAAACAGGCATAGATACATAAAATTGCTGTAATTGGGTCAGGCCATAGGTCTGATAGCGGCCAGTGATGATTGCTTAGAGAAAGAACAGAAGAAGTAGTGCACAAACAGAAGGTCCCTCCCCTTTGACAAATCTCCTCTGCTACCAGCAGTTTCAAGGCCATCAGAGAGCTGGAAATTGTATCCAGACTATCATCTTATGATGCAAGTACTAAAATACCAAATAACAGCCAATACAATACCCATGACTTTTTTAAACTCATAAATATGTTTTTCAATAAACAACACAAATGTATATCTGCACTTGTATATGACACAAATCCTTCTATGTCAGTCATCAATGTGTTTTGCTGTGCTTCTGTATTTGCAAGGAGGCAGATGGACTGGTCTTTTTTTTTTTTTCCATAATAAGCATATAAGGTAATTTCTTTTTTTATCAACAGGATTTCCCTAATTATCTTTTAAGTTATTTTCATTGCACTCTCTCTCCCCTGTCCTACTCTGCTTTTTATCAGAGGCCTCTCAATTTCTATCATCCAATCCTCTCATTCCTCAGCCCCATTACTGACAAAGGTGTCACACACACACTCCCTACCTTTGTAATTAGGTTAAAGATCAGCTTGCACAGACAAGCTGCAGTCCTGCAAGCTGTTCAGTATTATGGACCTGTTCTGTACTCTGTTGAAATCACAGTCAGTAGGCTTTGACCAATTTCATCAAGCTTAGAGGCAAGGCCCTATAAGAGTCATTACTAAATCTGCCCCTGTGCACAGCACACTGCACTCTATAACTTGCTAGTTTTGCAACACGGTACATTTCTTCTACCATTTGAAATATAATTCAGTCCTATTTCTCCCATGTGATCCTCTGCAAGAGCATCAAGTACGCTAGACATAAAAGTCCTAGGGCTTAAAAAAAAATGGCATGATGTTCAATGGTGTTCAATATCAGTATTCATGTAACTGGGAAAAGCGTTGTTTGCAAAACAGACAGTATCATTTGAAATGTGGGGGGTGTTTTTCTTCTTGCTAACCAGTGCAGGCTGGTGCAGGTAAAGTCTCAGCTGGGTACAGCTGGTTGGACAAACACAACAAAACAGTGTTTCTGCTTTACCAAACATGCCCAGACAAAATTGTGATTGTGAGGTTTTTGCTTTCTTTGGTTTTTGTTTTTTTAGTTAATGGAACCAAAATTGGACAATTCATAAGGCAAGAAAAGGCAAGGCCTCCTGTCTCCTTACTTTTGGATATACGAACCTCCCTGCATTTATTCCATCAGGGAACAAAGAAAAGAAGTGTCCAGGTCTGGGTGTCTCTGCCTAGCTGGCCAGGCACTGCAGGAGGGCATCTCTGCTGGTGTCCGAGTCTCCATGGTGCTCTGCTGCCTGCTGTCCTTCGCTCGTCATGACAGAACACTTTGACCCGGCCACATCTCTGCTTCTGGAGGGAAAAGCAAAGCCTTCTCTTAGAGCTGTTTCAGCTCCCAGGAGTCTTGTGCTGCCCTGACTGTCCTAGCAGCTGCCCGACGAGCATTTCTGTCTTTCACATCCTCTTCCCCTGCTTACACAATCTGCAGCTAGTATTTTTCTTTTCTCTTTTTCTCATTCTTTTTTTTTTTCTCCCCCTAATTGCAGAAAGGCCTCCCCGCCTAATCTAATTGCCACTCCTTTGTCAC